>VWZV01004171.1:447653-514847 GCA_013397155.1 Irena cyanogastra | reverse complement strand
CCCGCTGCCCCGCCGGCACTCCCGGCGCTGCCGCTCCCTCCCTGCGGGGCGAGGGTCTGAGCTGCGGTGCCCCTTTAAGGCCGTTTCCTGCCCTTCGTCCCAGTAACAGCTGATTGCAGCGGGCCAGAGCCGGGGGGCCAATCGGCGGCCGCCACGTCCCACCCATGTGACACCCACGCGCCGCCGCGCCATGCGGCGCTGCCCGGCGGGAGCTCCCGGCGCCCTTAAAGGGACAGCGCGCGGTCCGGCCGCCCGTGGCTGTCGTGACCGCGTGTCCCGTGGGTATCGCCGCACCGGCCGATCCCGGAGGCCCGGCACCGCCCGGGTGGCGGCGGGAGGACCTGGCTCGGCTCACGGGCACCGGGGCCGGGCAGCTCCCGTAGCGTGCGGTGCCTCGCGGGGCAGAGGACGGCAGGGTGCCGGGACGGCGGGGCTGGACTGGCCTCGCCGCCCCGCGCCGGCTGCCCCGGGCACTCACCTGCCGCCGGTGGGGTCCGCCCGCGGCGGGCGGGGACCCCTTTAAGACCGGCTGCCTCGTCAGCGCGGCTCGCCCGGCTCCAGCTGACAGCCCGGGGCGCCTCTGACGTCACGNGCCGCCCCCGCCGCCGCCCGCCGCGGCTGAGCCGCCGCCGCCAGGTAACGCGGGGCCGCCGGGGCGGTGAGGGACCCCACGGGGGGATGAGGGCTCCCAGGAGCGGCCCGCGGGGCTCAGCCCGGCTCTGTCGTCCTCCTGCCGGTAGCGAGGGCCCCGAGGGGCCGGGGCGCCTGACCGGCCGTGGCCGTGGCTCGGTGCTGGGTCCGTGCTCCTTGCTGTGAGCATCGTCTGGGTCTCCCCCATGGCCCCTCTCCGGGCCCTGCAGAGTCCCTTTGTGTCCCCATTACGGGGGTCACCCTGCAGAGGTCCCATCGTGTACCCCCTCCAGCTGCGGAGGTGCCGTTGTGTCCCCACCGCCAGCCCTGGGGCTGCAGATGTCCCCCTCCACATCCCATCACATTCCTTTTCAGTTCTTGGGGCTGTGAATGTCCCATTGTGTCCCTCAAGCCTGGGCTGAAGAGGTGCCATCACGTCCCACTCCCTGGCTGTGGATGTTCCATTGTGTGTCTCCCACCAACCCTAAGCCTTGCAGGGATCCTATAATGTCCCTTCTCCCAGCACTTGGATGTGCCATTCCATTGTGTCCCCACCATGTCACCTTGCCTGGCTGCAGAGCTCCCACCTTGTCCCTCACAGCCAGGCTGGTCCCATCTCAACCCCCACACACAGGCACAGTCACCAAGCTCCTCCAACCACCTTTTTTTTTTTTTACCCGAGTGCCGATGGGGAAGTGAGACTTGCTGCTCGCTGGGGAGGGCAGGGTGGTTCTGCGCCGCTCTGCTCGCTCACACCCTCTCTGGACCACCTTTCTCCCAGCAGAATCCAGCATGGAAAGCTTCCTGCAGAGCGTGGAGAAGGACCTGAGCATCGACCGCCGGCAGCTGGCCCCCGAGAGGACCCACGTCACCGCCTTGGTGCCGGCCAAATGGCTGCAGAGCCTCCGGGAGCGCCGGGCGCTGCCGCCGGCCTGCCCGCGCCCCGAGGGGCTGAGCGAGGTGGAGCTCAGGACGTTCCTGCAGCACTCGGTGCACAAACTCCCGGCGGGCTGGACGCGGGTGGAGATCCACGGGCTAAGGAAGGCCCGGCTGGGCTACCCGCTGCGGGCGCAGCCCCCCGAGCAGCGCTGCGGCGGCAGCGTGGACACCCTGCACGGCTTCATGCGCGGCGTGGCCACCCAGAACTACCACAACCTGTGGGGCCGGGCTCACGGGCTCTACGCCCGGCCCTACCGGCGAGCGGACGCGCCGCCCACGGTGCCGGCGCTGGACGCGCTCAGGGCTGCCCTGCACAGGGCCTACGGCTGCCCCGTCCTGCAGGTGGGCAGGAACGTGCCTGGCACGTCCCCTGCCAAGGAGAGCGTGGCCAAAGGGGTGCCCTCGTGCCCCAACGTGCTGCAGGCCGAGGCGCTGCTGGAGTCGGCCGACATGCTGTATGTCATCTACCCCTATGTGCAGTACTGCCTGCATGACGTTGTGACCTTCAGCCCGGCCAAGCTCACCAACAGCCACGCCAAAATCCTCTTCCTCCTCTTCCACGTGCTGCAGGCCATGAGGGCTTGTCACCAGGCGGGTTTGGCTTGTGGGGATTTCTCCCTTCGGGACGTGGCTGTGGATGAGAAGCTGTGCAGCCGGCTGCGTGTGAACTTCAGAGGGTACGAGGCACCCGGGGAGGAGGAAGAGAATCTGGAGAGTGGTCTGGAACGAGAGAGGGAGCAAAGCTGCGTGCAGAGGCAGGAGGTGACATGCAGTGCCTGCCAGAAGGACCTCCGAGACCTGGTGCTGCAGTGGGTGCACGGGCAGGTCAGCAACTTCGACTACCTTATGCGTCTGAACAGCTTGGCTGGGAGGAGAATGGGAGACCCCAATTACCACCCTGTTCTTCCGTGGGTGGTGGACTTCACTACCAAAAACGGCAAGTTCAGGGACCTAAGGAAATCCAAGTTCCGCCTCAACAAGGGGGACAAGCAGCTGGACTTCACCTACGAGATGACCAAGCAGGCGTTTGTGGCGGGGGGGTCGAGCGGGGAGCAGCTCCACGTCCCCCATCACATCTCGGACGTCCTCTCAGATATCACCTACTACGTGTACACGGCCCGCAGGACACCCAAGGCAGTGCTGTGCTGCCACGTGAGGTCCCAGTGGGAGCCCAACGAGTACCCAGCCAGCATGGAGCGCATGCAGAGCTGGACTCCTGACGAGTGCATCCCAGAGTTTTACACAGACCCCTCCATCTTCCGCTCCATCCACCCGGACATGCCCGACCTGGATGTGCCGTCGTGGTGCAGCTCCTACGAGGAGTTCATCCAAGTTCACCGCATGCTGCTGGAGAGCCGGGAGGTCTCGCAGGACCTGCACCACTGGATTGACCTCACCTTTGGCTACAAGCTGCTGGGGAAGGATGCAGTCAAGGAGAAGAACGTCTGCCTCCACTTGGTTGACAACCACACGCACCTGACGACCTACGGGGTCGTGCAGCTCTTTGACCAGCCCCATCCCAGGCGCATGGTGGGACCTGCCTACACTCCTGCTGAAGCTCCAGCCATTGCCCGGCCTCTGCTGCAGAACATCAGGGAGACCGTGGTGCTGGAGGACATCCAAGGCCAAGTGACAGATGCAGTCAACGGGCTGGTCCTGGAGGCTACTCCCAGTGAAACCACCTGGTCTGGGGAGAAACCCATGGCTGGTGAGGATGATTTGGAGCAAGGCACAGAAGCCCTGGATTCCATTTCTGCTCCTGGGAGAGCCCCTGACCAGCCCTGTGCCACTGTGCCTCCAGCACAGCCCTCCACCCTCCCTGCTTACGTCACCGACGGCAAATCCTCAGGGGTCCGGCCGCTCCGTCGGAGCAAGGCTGGGGCTGTGGATCAGCTGGACATGAAGATCACGCTTCCTGAAGGCTTCAACCCGCTCCAGGCCCTGGAGGAACTGGAGAAACTGGACAATTTCCTGGTTAAAGGCTTAAGCAGCGAGATGCAGCTGATGGAGCAGCCGCGGGAAGAGCCACCCTTGGGTCTCTCAGACCTCTTCCAGAGGGACATGCAAGCTCTGGGCATCCTGGTAGCTGAGATTATATTTGCACCCAGGCTTCGTCCTTCCAAGCCCGACGCGTCGCTGCTGGAGCGGTTCCTGATGGTGAGGAACCTCTGCCGGTTCCATCCCAAGGAGATCCCGGCCCCGCTGCAGCACGTGCTGCACGTCCTGCTGCAGCTGAGCGTGCCCGTGGAGAAGCTGCTGAAGGGCAGGCTGGGCAAGGGCGCAGTGCAGTTGTTTGAATACCAACCCATCTCCCAGGGCCTCCCCCCGCCCTGTCCCACGCAGCTCCTCAGCCCCTTCAGCTCCATTGTCCCCTTCCCCACGTACTTCCCAGCTCTGCACAAGTTCATTTTCACCTATCAGGCAAAGAAGGTCGAGGATGAAGGGCAAGGCCGGGAGCTTGTTTTCCAGCTGTGGCAGCAGCTGGAGGGGATCCTTTCTGAAATCACTCCTGAGGGCCTGGAGATTCTTCTGCCTTTCATATTATCTCTGATGTCCGAGGAAAACACCGCTGTCTACGCAGCGTGGTACCTCTTTGAGCCCATAGCTAAATCCCTGGGGCCCAAGAACGCCAATAAATACCTGCTGAAACCCCTGATCGGAGCCTACGAGATGCCGTGCTCCCGCCACGGCAGGTTCTACCTGTACACAGACTGCTTTGTGGCCCAGCTGATCGTGCGCCTGGGGCTGCAGTCCTTCCTCCTGAACCTGCTGCCCCACATCCTGCAGATCCTCGTGGGCGTCGAGAGCTCGCGGGAGGAGAGCAAATCCTTCCTCGGCACTGCTGAGGACGATGAGAGCGGAGGGGAGAGCCCGGTGTCGTGTGTGTTTGGGGAGGAGATCAAGATGGATGTGGAGCACAGCTCTGCTGCACTCGACCTCCTGGACTACACCTCTGGGGTCAGCTTCCATGACCAGGCTTACCTGCCCGAGGGTGAGGACTTCCAGAGTGGCCTCTATGTCGGGGAATCCCTGCAGCCCCAGGAGCAGGAATCGCTCAGCCTCGGCCGGCTGAGTGACAAGAGCAGCGCCAGCGAGGTGTCCCTGGGCGAGGACAGACCTGCAGATGGGGACTCCCAGAAGGACAAGAGCAGCTTGAAGTCGATGGACAGCAGCCAGGACCTGAAGCAGAGCGAGGAGTCAGAGGAGGAGGAAGAGGAGCACGAGGAAGAGGAGCACGAGGATGCGGCGGTCGATGCGGAGCTGACGGTGGTTGTGGATGCCGCTGGGCCCTCTGTGGATGTCACCCTGGCTGATGACAGCAGCGAGACAGAGGATGGGGAGGGAGAGGAGCTGCCAGATCACTCTGATGACAAAGAGCAGACCATACTGATGGGTAAGACCCTGCCAGCGTCCAGGCTGTTGGTCAGAGCCTCGGGAGAAGCGGGTCCAGATTTGGGGATGTTTGTGGTCCCAGCTGGGGGACAGTGATGAAACCAGGATAAGATGCCAGGACTGCATGTAGCTCTGAGAGTCAGGGTTGGGTCAGCAGGGGCTGATAGCTAATCTGTGCCGTGCTGGGCGCTGTCCTTGGGACTGCTGTTGTTTTGCAGACACAGCCTGTAAGATGGTGAGGTGGCTCTCGGCCAAGCTGGGCCCGACCGTCACGTCCCGCTTCATCGCCAGGAACCTGCTCCGGCTGCTCACGTCCTGCTACGTTGGTAATGCCTCTAACCTGGGTCTGGGGTGGGCTGTGCCCCCAGTCTGTCTGCTTGGGTGTGGCTGCTGCTTCAGCTCCTCGTGTGTTGTTCTCTGGGCAGGCCCGACCAGGCAGCAGTTTGTACCGAGCAGCGATGAGAGCAGTCCCCTGAGTACAGGAAATATCTACCAGAAGCGGCCCGTGCTGGGAGATCAGGTGTCCAGGCCAGTGCTGGCCTGCCTCGTGCACGTGGCATATTTGTATGGAGAGCCTGTCCTCACCTACCAGTACCTGCCCTACATCAGCTACCTGGTCAGTATTGCCTTTTTCTCTTCTTTTTAGGGCAAGAGCTGTGTCCAGGCACAAAGGGAAGATGTAAAAAAAATAGTCCAGGAGCCTTTTGCATAAAAACTGAGCTTGGCTAGGCTCTGTCTGGGCCAGTATGGGCTGAGCAGCTCTGGCTGAGAAGGGCAGGAGAGGCACTTTCACTCCTGCCACAAGGTCCAGACTGCTCTCAGCAAAGCACATGGCTGTGTTTGTACCCCTCTTTCCCTGTCAGACCTCGTGAAAGCAGAGAAAAAGCATTTCTTCTGCTTTTCTGTGCCCAAACAGAGCTGGCACAGGGGTGGGATTGTGATAACATGCAGGAGGAGCAGCTTGTGCTGCTGTGAGATTGCTGGAGTGAGTGTTCACAGAGGTCTGTGTGGGTAGATAGGGGTGAACTGGGGGGAGACCAACGGGTTTTCAACTGAATAAAAAGCACTGGCAAGGCTCACCAACTTTTCAGCTTGAAGTTCATTGCTAAAAGAAATGTATAATGCAGCTGGTTGAAAATCTTGTTTTTTCATTAAAAAGAAAAAGGTTTTGAATGTTTTAAACAGGCTTATTTTTCATATTGCTCCCTCTTTAGGGGTTGCAAACACTTTGGTTATGGATTCTCGTTTAAATGGAAAACTTCAGTAGCTTTCTGATAATTTAAACATAGAGGAAAAGAGGCCACAGCTGTTCATTTAAAGAAAACAAAAAGGCATTGTCAGTTTTTCCAGTGTCAAAGGGGAGATTTTTTCAGGGGAAAAAATCCCGTTTTTCAGCAAAAATCATTCTCCACCCAGTTGCAATCGTAGCTCCAGCTGTTCTGCTTTGCTTTCCTAAACTCATTGCTTGGGGGCACAGAGGGGATTAATACCCCTGTGAAAAAGCATTTGGCAACCTGATACTGGAGCGATGGAACTGGCGGGTCACAAATAGGATAAAGTCAATCTTTCTTGCAGGATTTGGCAGGGTGGCTATTTTGTGAGAGGAAGAGCCTCTGTGATGAGCTGGAAGATGGCAGGTGTACAAGAAATATAGCAGGAACTGGGAATTGTCTGTGGGTTTTGTTACTGGCTCTCTTTTCTTGGGTGTTTGATTTGTCTAGGAGTTAGGAAATAGGACAATCTAGAAAGAAGTATTTTTGTGTTGCTGCTGATGTTATTAACTCTTTGGCACTGCCATAACAGCAGCAGTACATTGTCAGCAGAAAAAGGATGTGCAGTTCTGCCTCATGAAATTATTAGCAGCTGGATTTCTAGAAGTCAGCAGCGGGTTTGCCCATAATTTGTGCTTGGATATTTCATGCAAGGACTGTTCCTTTGCAGACTGTGGGATGAAAACACTGATTTTTGCTTTTACATTGTGTGTATATAAGAGTTTCCTTCCTTTCTGTGCTGGCAAATGATGTTCTGGGGTGTCCAGGGTGGTTTGGGCCAGTGTGGCGTTGTTGGTCTTGCTGCTGAGCTTCCCACTTGTGGGGCTGTTGTACTCTGCAAAGGAAATCTGTGAGCTTAGGAGTGTCATTCCCCATTTTCTCCAGGCTCATCTCTTGTGCTGATAGGTGCCTGTCAGTTTTTGGACTCATCCCTTGAGTGCCAGACACGTTTTGCCCTTGAGATTGGGTGCTCAGCTTCCTCTTCCTGGATCTGTGACCCGCAGTGCCCTGCTGGGTTCAAGGCTGAGCTCAAGTGACCCTGGGGTCACCTTTGCTGTGTCCTGCCGGGGAGGAGGTGGCCCTGGCACTGGAGGAGTCCAGGTGACACCAGGATCTCCTTTTCTGTGTCCTGCTGGGGAGGAGGTGGCCCTGGCACTGGAGGAGTCCAGGTGACACCTAGATTTCCTTTTCTGTGTCCTGCTGGGGAGGAGGTGGCCCTGGCACTGGAGGAGTCCCTTTCACAGGTCGCACCTGGCGGTGGCTCCGGCGGCGTCCGGCTGAACAGTCGGAAGGAGGCCGGGCTCCTGGCTGCTGTGACCCTGACACAGAAGATCGTGGTGTGTCTCTCTGACACCACCCTGATGGACATCCTCCCCAAGATCAGTCAGGAGGTGCTGCTCCCAGTGCTGGGCTTCCTCACTTCTCCAGCTGTCGGGTAAGTGCTGCAGGATTGGCACAAAATCAGGGATTTGGGAATGGTTCTGTGGGGGCCTTAATGCTGCCAGGGCTGGGGGGTGTTTCTGCTCTGATGTGCATCTGCTTGCACTGGTACGCTGCTGAGAGCATTCTGGTAACACAGGAAAGGCAGGAAGCATGAGGCAGAGGATGGAAAAAGGGGATGTGTGGAGGGCAGGCTGGTCATGGGTGTTCTCTTCAGTTTCCCCAGTGGAGCCCAGGCCCGTGTTGTCCTGTGTGTGAAGACAATCAGCCTCATTGCCTTGATCTGCCTGCGGATTGGGCAGGAGATGGTGCAGCAACACCTGAGTGACACAGTGAGAACCTTCTTTGGGGCATTCTCGTTGCTGCAGGAGCTGCAGGACCAGGTCAGTGGTGTGGGAGAGGTCCTCCTGCACTTCCCCAGATGGGGGAATGTGGTGGGCATACCTGGCTGTGTTTGTGTGGTAAGAGCATCTCATCTTGGGGTTTATTTGACCTTGTTTTTCTTGTGCAGGGGTTGACAGCAGAGTCACTGAGCAGCTGTGAGGTGCCAGTGATGGAGGTGCCCCTTTCAGATGGGAAGCTGCTGGCCCTGGATCCATCTGTGCTGGTGGAGTTACAGAAGGTGTTCAACCCTGAGATGGCCTACATCACCTACATCCCCTTCTCCTGCTTGCTGGGTATGCCTTGGCCACCAGATCCAGGGATCTGTGAGGGAGCTCCATGCTCTGGGCATGCATGCTGGGTCTGAACTCCAGGGCTATCACAGCTCACAGGGCTGCTGGGGGAAACCCCCAGCTTCTACAGCATGGCTTGGGCTGATCCTTGGGCTGGGAGCCCACTGGACTTCAGGCTGCCTTGGCTGGGAGCAGATGTAGCTGACTTGGGGGATGCTGTGTCCACATCCCTGTGTATGGAGGGGGATGATGATGATGATGGGCACATTGCTTCCCTTGCAGCCACATTGTCTCTGTCTCCTCAGGTGACGTCATCCGGACAGTTGTGCCCAACCACTCGCTGGTTGAGAAGCTGGCCAGCCTCCACCTGGAGAATGTGAACCCCCAGAACCTGCAGGTCGTTGGCCTGGAACAAACACCGAGTGTGCTGGGCTCAGACCAAGACCCTCGAGGGGCCGAGCCCTTCTCCAGCCCCCAGGAGGACTCTCACTCTGGCACTTTTGGGAGTGTCCTGGTGGGGAACCGCATCCAGGTGCCCGTGGACACGCAGCGGGAGGGTCTTGGCTTGCTCCAGCTCAGTGCTGGCACCGATGGATTCGTTCCCAGCTCATCCAGCGAGGAGAACACCCTGAAGCAGGACCTGCCCCGCAGCACCCACATGCTCTGTGGGAACTGGCTGGCCTACTGGCAGTACGAGATCGGGGTGAGCCAGCACGACCCCCGCTTCCACTTCCACCAGATCAAGCTGCAGAGTTTCTCAGGGCATTCCGGGGCCATCAAGTGCGTGGCACCGCTGGGCAGCGAGGATTTCTTCCTGAGTGGCAGCAAGGACAAGACGGTGCGGCTCTGGCCGCTGTACAACTACGGGGATGGCACCAGCGAGGTGCCACCGCGCTTCACCTACGCCGAGCACAAGAAGTCTGTGTTCTACGTGAGCCAGCTGGAGGCACCGCAGCACGTGGTGAGCTGTGATGGCACCGTGCACATCTGGGACCAGTTCACGGGTAAGAAGGGAAAGGGGGAGGAACTGGAGTGAACTGGTCCAGCCCTTACAAGCAGGGGCTGTGCTGAGTTTGGATGGCTCCTGTTAAAAACCAGCACAGAACCGGAGATTTGCTGTGTGACTTGTCCTGCCGTAATATCTGTCATCTTTTCACAGGCAAACTTCTGCGGACTTTTGACGAGTTAGACAGCAAAGTCCCCATCACAGCTGTGACCACCATGCCACCTCCCTATCACAGCATCTCTGTGGCCAGTGCAGACTCTGTGCTGAGGTTCATCGACCACAGGAAGCCGGGACTACAGGTAGGGATGTGGTGCTGTGAGTCACCTTCCTCCAGCCCTGCGCTTAGTGATGGGATCACAGCTGGCCCAAAGCCCAGATCCCAAAGCCAGCCGTGATGCTCCATAGAAACCAGCTTGTCCCTTAAATGCCAGCTCCCCTGAGCTTCATCCCCCAGCTGGACTGTCTCTGTTGCAGCACGAGTTCCGCCTGGCCAGCGGCGTGAGCGCGGGGCTCATCCGCTGCCTGGCCGTGAGCCCGAGCGGCCGCAGCGTCATGGCCGGCTTCTCCTCCGGCTTCATCGTGCTGCTGGACACCAGGACGGGGCTCATCATGCGGGGCTGGCCTGCCCACGAGGGAGACATCCTGCAGATCAAGGTGAGAGGCTCAGCTGGGATCCGGGTGGGGCGTCATTGATGCTCTGAGGCTGTGTGGAGCGTCCTTCCTTCAGGGCTTGTGTGCTCCATCCCTTGCAGTGTCCCTGAGAGGCTGCCCAAGCTCTTCTGCCCCATGGTTAGTGCTGCTGCCAGCTGTTCTTGGTCCAACTCGTGCTGCCAGAGTTCAGCCCTCCTGGGTTTCAATCCCTGGCAGGGAGGAGTCGTGGCTCCCGTGAAGGAGCAAATGTGTTGCTTTCTCCACGGGGCTCTCGGCTTCCCTGGGAGAGTGTTGCTCTAATGAATAACTCTTGTCCATATTTACCCACCCCAGGGAGCAGTACTGGGTCTCCAGTGTCCTCGACCCAAACGTAGGTTAAACAAAGTTCAGCAGTGTGGGTTGTTTACCCTCTCACTAGCTCTGCTAATAAGCAGCTCCAGGCTTCTCTTAACCTCAGCACTATTTTCAATGGTTAGAGAGGCTAATTCCTCCTCCTGAGAAGGAAAATAGTTTGGCAAGTGATTTAGTGGAGAGGGAGACTGCATGGTAATCCCATCATGTACTCACTGCAGTAGTAACAGATGATGAATGAGTTGTGTTGGGTGTCAGGGTGTTGTTGAGAAGAGGCCCAGCCCACCTCTTGGAGGAGATTGCCAGCTACCAGAGCATCTTTACCCTTGCAGTGTCCACCCAAGGCCTTGCTCAGTACCATCAGCTGCTTGGAAATGGCTCAGACTGTCATGAGGGATTGCACTGTGACCATTGGATCAGTGGCAGCCACCTGCTGCTCTCATGTGCAGCACCAGACTGTGAGTTTTTACAGAAACATCTGTTCACTGGCCTTTCCTCTCCTGCAGGCTGCAGAGGGCAACGTGCTGATCAGCTCCTCTTCAGATCATTCCCTGACTGTCTGGAAGGAGCTGGAGCAGAAACCTTTGCACCACTACAAATCTGCCTCCGAGCCCATCCACGCGTTCGACCTCTACGGTAACGAAGTGGTCACTGGCACTGTGGCCAACAAGATCGGCGTCTACTCCATGCTGGAGTCCTCAGCCCTGCCCACCAGCACCACCAAGCTGAGCTCAGAGAACTTTCGGGGCACGCTGACCAGCCTGGCAGTGCTGCCCACAAAGTGCCACCTCCTGCTGGGCTCGGACAACGGCGTCATCCGGCTCCTGGCGTAGCGACCCCCGGCCTGGCAGCCCGTGGCTGTCCCACAGTGCTGTGCTGGAGCTGGAAGCCAGCAGCGTGGCTTTTGGAGGAGGCAGAGTCAGATGTTTCTGAGCAGAGGATGCAGGGGGAGGTGTACTTGTTAGGTCTCTAACCTCTTTTCTGTATCTTGAAAAAGAAAAAAAAAGCCATAACTGAGAAACCTCCGCTGCTGCTGGGAGAGATATTGGGCGTTGTAGGTCACTGTCACCCCTGCAGAGAGGCCTGGAGCTTTCCTTACCATGTGTGCCTGATCCCCAGGGGACTGTGAGCTGCCCTCCACAGTAATAGGGACCACAGGTGCCCTCTCCCCTTCAGTTAAGGGGTAAGAGGTGTCTCTTGACAAAACACAACAGTTTAGCTACTGCCACCTGCACTTCCCCTTCCCTTCCTCTCCTGAGCCAGTGAACAGCCCCACTGGGATGGCAGAAGCTGGGCCTGGGAGCTGCTGCCTTTGGAGCTGCCTCTCCTCCTTTTGAGGCTCATGCTCAAGGCCCAGAGGAGGTGCTCTGTGAACTTTAGGTTCTGCCAGCTGAGTTAGAGCCTGCCTGGGAGGAGGAGAGGCTCAGCAGAGCCCTTCTGCTGCCGTGCTGGCTCCAGGGCAGGGACTGGAATGGAAGCCAGCCAAGGCACAAACCCCATCTGCCCTGCCAGTTCCTGTGAGAGTGGGCTGCTGTAGAGGGGCAGATTGGGGTGGCAATGTGACTCTCTAAGGAGGCCAGAACTAGATGCTTCCATGAGGATTTTGGCTTCTGGAGCAGTGGGGTAGGGCTGTTGTTGGTTCCTGCCCCAGCATCCCATGATGATGTAAGGGGTGAGGAATGCCATGTGTGCTATGCCCTGGCATTGATCCTCAATAAATCATTCTAATCCTCTCCTTCCTAATCCTCCTGGGCAACACAGGACAGCAAGAAGGTGCTCAGTTCTGTGCCCTCCTGCCCTTGTAGGCTGAGAGGCAGGAGACAAGAATCCAGTATGGTCTCTCTGACCTTTCCTTTGGGACAGCACTGTCTGTTCCCACCCCAAAGGCACAGAGGGTGCTCTTTGCCCCCAGTAGGAGCAGCTTCCTCCCTTCTATGCAGCCCTTTTCCCACCCATCTTTCAGCCTAGCCAGAGCCAGTATCAGGGGAGTGGGAAGCTCTTACCTTGGGCAGAGGAGGAGCCTGCTGTGGGTTGTCCTGGGAGGGGAAAGGGCTTCCATCCAGCTGCCACCTGCAGGGAGCTGGGGAGGTGAGGGGTTGGCCAGTGCTGTCCTTCCCTCCCAAGGGGAGCTCTCAGTCCCGTGTTGCCTATTAAGCATTTGCAATAGATGTAAATATTTACTTCTAATACACTCTTTGAAAGAGCTGCAGAGCTCTGTGTGTGTGTGTAAGCTCTGTGCTGGAGGGGCTGGGAGTGCTGGCTGCAGCTCTGCTGCTGCTCAGCCAAAGTGACACCTCCTCCTTCAGGCTCCTCTTGTGTTCTGGGGGAGCCCTGGATGTAGGACAGGACTCTGCTGCACAGGATTTGCTTTCCAAGGAGAAGTAGCTCCCTGTGTTACAGCAGCACGTCCCAAATGTGGTTGGAGAGCTCAGATCTGTCACCCACTGTCTGGGCTGAGCTTGGGAACCAGGAGTTCCTGCAAGGAATGGAGTGGAAGATGCTGTTGGTGCTCCCTGCTGCTCCTCAGTGTCTCCTCTCCTGAGGAGGAAGGATCACCATCACTTCTGCCTGCAGCACAAATCCACCCAGGGCAGCTCTGCTGGAGTTCTGCCCCTCCCCAAGGCTTCTCCTCCGTGCCCCAGCAGTGTGTGCATGCCCTGGACGCTGGGACCAGCTGTCCTGGGAGAGCTCTGGAGCGTGCTGTGCCCCAGGGGAGGGAGCAGCTGCTCTTGGCTCAGCCCAGCCTGGCCATCAGAGCCGGCTCTGTGCAGCCACGGGGCCCTGGGCACCTGCCCTGTTAAACCAGTGCTCACACTGGGTGCAGCAGCAGCTGCTGGGACTCCAGGAGGGAAGAGCTGGGGGTTTTCAGCAAAGAAAATTCCCAAACCAGAGAGCCCTGTGGCAATAAACACCGAGCCCTGCGTTTTCACTAAAGTTAATGAATAAAAGAGAATGTTCCTAGCACGGCAGCGTATGCAAAGTGGAGCCACTTGTAAATTACTTCTGCTGGGGGGAGTTTTGGATCTGGTAGACTCGGTGTTAAGGTTGTCTTGAAGGTACAGCAGCCCAAAATTGTGTCCCCATCTCCAAATGCAGCACACATTGACTCTTCTCCCCCAGACAAATGTTTAACCGGATGCTGTGGGTCAATATTTGCCTGCCAAATTCTCAAACAGGGGGCGGTGCCGAAGGTCGCTGCCGGGAGGGGGGGCTGGACAAGAGCTCTGTGTGTGCCCCATGCAGAGCTGCTGGACGGGCTCAAGCAGGTGCCACCTCCAACGTGGACATGAACGACCTCAGGTAAGGGACAAATCAAAGGGTTTGATAGAAATGAGGGGTGAGTTTGGCAGAGGGGTAAAGGATGGGCACCACCAGGGAGGAAAAGGGGTATTTGGGGTTGGAGGTGACTGCAGGGTTTGGGGTGAAGGATGGGCACCACCAGGGAGGAAAAGGGGTATTTGGGGTTGGAGGGGACTGCAGGGTTTGGGGTGAAGGATGGGCACCACCAGGGAGGAAAAGGGGTATTTGGGGTTGGAGGTGACTGCAGGGTTTGGGGTGAAGGATGGGCACCACCAGGGAGGAAAAGGGGTATTTGGGGTTGGAGGTGACTGCAGGGTTTGGGGTGAGGGAAGGGGAGGAGTGAAATGGCCTCAAGTTATCTTTTGCCAGTGGGATCTCACCCATCTCTGGGTGAAGTGAGGGCTGCTTGGAGAGTGGAAAGCAGCCCCAGGAATTAAACGTGGACGCCATGCCGGGGGCTGGGCTTTGGCGTGGAGGTTTTATGAGAAGGAGAAGGTATTTTATTTCTGTCTGAGAGGGAAAAGTGGCTGGGCGAAGCGTTGGCCAGGGAATGGGTGGGGTGTTGCCCGTGACCCTGGAAGCCCTGTCCCACACTGGAACTGGAGCACGGCAGGGGGAGAGGCGGGGTTTGCCAGCAAAGGGGGAAGATGAGTGCTGGGAAGGGGAGGACTCCCCCTGCCAGGACATAATGCTGGGAAACTGCTCTGCTATTGCACTTCGTACCTGCAGCTTCCCTCCCAGACAGCACTTGCTGAGCACCTGCAGGTCAGTAGCCCTTCTCCCAGGAGCCTGGGGCACAGCTGAGGATGCTGTGCCTGTATCTCGGTGGTTTCCATGGGAAAGGAGCAGAAAGGCTCTCGTCTCCTTCCAGAGGCACAGCGTGTGCAGCACTGATTAGGGAAATACCATTTGCAGTCCAGAGAAACCAGGGCAGCAGGGTCAGACAGGCAGGATGCAAGCGGAGCCTGGCTGTGGCTGCAGCTCTGCCGTGGGCCTCTGCTCCTCTCTGATTTCCCTGCCTTGGCACCAGACCCAGGAGCCCTGTGTTGGTTTTTTCTGCAGCATTGTTCATCTCCCTATTGCCTTCCACGAGCTGCTGTGCCAACCTGTTTGGCCAGGTTGATAATTTTCTCCCTGTAGAGCTGAGTAGGCTGAGCTTGCAGCTGGAAATAACTCCTCTCTCTGCTGGTCCTTCTGTTCCAGGAAAATGGGGTTCCTCTGGGGGCTGCTCTGCCTGGCTGCCCTGCACAGCCTCCCAAGGGTAAGTTTCTACTCCAGCAAAGAGCAAGGGAAGTGTGGTGGCCCCCTGAGCCAGAGCATGGGGCAAATGCTACCCAGAGAAGCCCTGGAAGGCAGATAGGTGGAGGACACTGCTGGGGGGGTTCACCAGCAAGGTTTCTAATCTTTTACCCAGCTAAAATAGTTGTGGATGTTCTTATTATTTATATTTCTATAGAAACTTTTCTTTTGGAACTTGACCTCAACTGTATTTAGTCACTGTGACCTTCAGGAGTTAACAGGAGCTTTTTGAAAAGCAGGTTTTTCCTCCTCTCCTGACTTTTAAATCTGGATCCCTGACAGAACTGAGATTGCAAAACCCCACTGCTCACTCTCAGAAGGATCCATCATTTTGTGCCAGACTGGCCTGACCCCTTTCTAAACAAATCCAGTGTTTGCAGTGTCTCCCAGCTGCTCCTCACTTCCACCTCCCCATGTCAGACCCCACCGCCCCTGGGTCTGCATCCCAAAATCCTGCCCGTGCTGCTGCCTTGTGGGGACTGCTACAGCCAGGATTGCAGTGGGAGCAGGGAAGACAAACTCTGGAAATTCAGAGGGACCTGACTTTGTTGATTTTTTTCCCCCCACAGCTGGCACATGCCATTGACCAGCAGCGTCTCTTCCTGGATAAAGATGGGAAGCTGAGGGTAAGCACTGATGGGTTCCAGCCAAGGGGGCTGAAGTTATGCTGTGGGATTTGCAGTTTTTCCTGAGAAAGGATGAGCCCAGGCAGTGCCAGTGCCATGAGAAAGTCCATCTTCCTGCTGGCTTTACTCCCAGTGCTCCTGCAAGTTGGAAGCTCCACCCTAAGTAACTGAGCAGAGTATGGAGTTAACATCAGTACTGGTGTGTACAGGGGCTGGCAGGTGGGTGATTTAATTGCTGATTGATAAGGAAAGGTGAGGGAAACCACCAGCTGTGAGGATGACAGGGAGAGAGACCCGTAGCTGACCCAACCCATTGAGCCTGAGATGTTTCAGATCATGCAAATGTGAGGAGAGTAGTGGCAGTGCTAAAGGCTAAAGCTTAGAAGAGTGGAAAATGAGGAAATTTAGAGAGAAGAAGGATGGATTAGAACACACAGGTCAAGAAAACACAGATGCCTGGAGGAGGAATTGAGCCAAACTGGATCAGGGCTGTGACAGCAGCAGAAGGGGCTGAGCAGTGTGAGGCAGGTGGGCACTGCTAAATGTGTGAGGGGAGGAGATGAAATCAAGGCTGAGGACGATGGATCTGGAAATGCTGAAGGCACAGGACATGTGCTGAGCTGGTGGTGGGTCCTGCCCTCAAACTTTCCTGAAAGCAAGTGGAGGAGGAACCACTGCCAGACCCTCACTGGGTCCATTCTCACAGGATACAAGACCTCTTTTCCAAAGCCATTCCCTCAAATCATTATCCTCAGGGTTAAAGGGAAACTGAAGCAAAAGCACCAGCAGAGCAGAGGAGTCCAGCTCTGCCCAGTTTTCTCAGCCCATTTAGGGGTGCAGTGAAAGCCCACAAGGGTGTCACTCTGCTCCTGCCTGCCCAGTGCTATCCCTGTTTCTCCCCAGGATGTGAAAAGTGCTGGAATTGTACAGCCGGATTTTCTGGGAGCCATCCCAACTCTGCCAGAGGGAAAGCTGGTAGAATTCAGTTATGACAGCTTCCAGGAGAATGATGGACCCATGTCAGCATTCACCACCACCCTGCCAGACACGAAGGATGACTGGAACTCAGAAGATGAAGGCATAGCTGGGGCTGGGGGTTGTCGTGGGAAGAAATCACCTGGGGAAAATTCCTCTTCTGAAGAGGAAGGAGAGGCTGGAGATAAAAGCTGTGAGATGACTGGGAAGAAGAGCCAGAGGCTGGCAGATGGCTTGATGAGATTCAGCATTGATCTCCTGAGAGAGGTGGAGCTGGAGTCCAGCAGAACCAACGTGGTCCTGTCCCCGCTCAGCATCACCCTGGCCTTGTCTCAGCTGGCACTGGGTAATTCTTAGTGGCAAACCCACCATTCCCTGCCCTTCCCTGCTTCCTCTCCCAGAGGCACGAGCAACCAGTGTGCAGATGCAAATGAAATACAGTCCCTTCCACTTCTCCTTGCTCCTGCAGCTTTAATGAGGCATGATTACAATTGAAGCTGCCCTCTGCGGCTCCGACTCTCAGATTTCTCCAGCCTCTTTTGTGAGGCACAGCATGTTTCTAACAAGAGGCAGCCAGAGTAACATCCCTGTTTTCCACTTCGTGGGCATGAGCCCTAACAGGAATTTGATTTTTAGGAGCAGCAAATCAGACAGAGAAGCATTTGCTGGAGGTGATGCACCTGGAGTCAGTGCCCTGTCTCCACCACATGCTGGGCACCCTTCGCAGGAGGCTCACAGAGTCCACCCTCAGCCTTGGCTCACGTCTGTACCTGCAGAAAGGTGAGAGGTGGCCCAGGGGGGGCTGGACTGGTGTAGGACAAACCTCCCAGTCACAGAGAGTGATGGAAACACCCTGGAGACATCAATTTCCCCTATTTCCTCCTCCTGGGGAGTGTCGTATCACGCTGAGCAAACCTTTTCCATCATTCCTCCCCTTTGCCAGGGTTGGAGGTGAAAGAGAAGTTCCTGGAGGATTCAGAGAAATTCTATGGAGCAAAGCCCAAGACTCTTTCTGGGATCAGTCAGGATGACCTCGTGGCCATCAACAACTGGGTAAAGGAAGCCACTCATGGGCAAATTCCCTCCTTCCTCCAGCAGCTCCCTGGAAACACAGTGATGCTCCTGCTCAATGCCGTCTACTTCCACGGTGAGCTCCACAGGCTTTCCTTATTTTTTCAAGAGGAAATAGTTACAACTCCAGTTTTCTGCAAGCCCTGTAGCTGAACAGCCTCTCCTCTCCTCGCTTCCTGCTAGGCAATCTGCTTGTTCCTGTGCATCTGCTGTTCCTCTTGCTTAGATTTCTTTACAGTAACGATTCCCAACTGCTTCACATGTGCTAAAAATGTTACTTGACAGCAGAGCCAGGACACAGCAGGTGGGACCTGCAGTATCTTTGCCTGCTGGTTCAGGTTCCCAGGCAGTGGCACATCCCTGCTCATCTACTCAGTGATCTTAAAGGCCTTTTCTAACCTAAATGATGAACCAGGTCGTTTGCAGCTCACTGCACACCCACCACAGAGCTCAGAGGCAGCTTCTGTGGATTTCTCTCTGACTAGAGCACAATGGTCGGCCACATCTTCCTTTTTTAATTCCCTGAGGGCTGTGCACAGACCAAACACTTCCAGTGTAAATCTACAAACGTTTTACCTTGGTCTTGGAGCAGTGTTTCCCCCTCTGCAGCACAGAGGCAATACTCCCCATTTTTCAAAGCACAAACATAGTTTCTTTTATCTCCACAGCCTTCAGTAGTCTCCCACGCTGAGGCATGAGGATTAATCCATGTTCTTTTTGTTATTCCATAGTTTCTCTCTGGATGATAAGAGTTTCCTGCTGTTAGGGCTCTTCCAGCCTTGCTACTGACTTCTCTTTGCTGTATTTTCATTTCCCTGGTCACTATTGGCCTTGTTAGAGAACTCGAGATAGGAGGAGTGTCAGCTCAGCAGTTTCTGGTTTTCTACTCAAATTTAACTTCATCACTTTCAAAACTTTTATTTTTACAGGGTTTTGGAGGAATAAGTTTAATGCAAGCTTCACTGGGCCAGATGTATTCCACCTTGACAATGAGTTTGTGATCCCAGTTGAGATGATGAAAGCCCACCAGTACCCCCTGAGCTGGTTTACTCTGGAGTCCCAGGATATTCAGGTAGGGATCTCTCAGGAGCACTGCAAATTTTCACTGGAATTTCCTCTTGCTGTGGTATTCTACTAACTGCAAGCGTTCTCTCCAAAAAAACAATTGTTTTTTTTTAACAGGCACACAAAAATTTAATAATCATTCTTTGCCCTTGCTTCCAGCAAGAATGTTGAAACTTCACTTTTAATCTCTAGGAAAAACCACAAAGAGATATTCTGACTAACTGGGAATTAATAGAATTTTAAAGCCCTGAGTTAAAGATAAATGAGGAAATATGGAAAGGAATTCCCTCAGACAGTGTGCTGTTGGAGGTTTTCAGAATCCAGAGTGGGGCAAGCTTATGCATATGGGCTTTCACTCTGCCATGTGCTCAATCTCTACCAGCCAGTGGCTAATACTAAAATCTAAAGCTGTTATTCCAACAAATTCTCTTCTGGAGAAATCAGATCCCTCCTTCTCACCAGGCTGTTTTCATCCAGGAGCAAGAGCAGCCCTGTAGACCAATTAGAAAAACACTAAATTAAAAGCATCACTTTCTGGACTTCCCTTCCTTTTCCCTGAACTCTTCTCTGGTTGGTTTTATTTGCAGGTAGCCAAGTTTCCCTTTAAGAGTAACATGAGTTTTGTGGTCATCGTCCCAAACCAGAACACCCGGAACACCTCTCACGTGCTGGAGAACTTCCCTTACAAACAACTGTGCAGGCTTTTCCCCAGAGAGGTGCCCACCACAGTGAAGATCCCCAAAATAAAGTTGGACTACCAGCTGGAACTCAACCAGGTTCTCAGCCAAATGGGTAAGGCCTCTAGCAGGGTTTGCACAGAACAAGAGGAGCCGATCAATCTGCTCGCTGCCACCAAAAGCTGCCACCCTTGTTTCTAAAGCTGTGCCTCACAGCTTGCTCCAGAACTCCAAACTCTCCCAGCTCTTCTTCCTCTCCTCCTCCTTACTCCTTGCTTGCCTGGCACCAAATGTTTTGCTCCAACAAGATGATACTACAGAGAAGGCAGCGTTCACAGCTTCTCACAGACTTTACGGGTTCTTCCTATTGTAGCCAAGACCAACTTCCCTCGTGCATCAATCTCTTACTTTGTCATTTAATTCAGTGTCCAGGACATGGAAATTGCCAACACAGAAAATGCAGATCACAAAACCTGGAGCTGAAATAAAACACCGGGTGCTGCCTTTCCAGATGAGAATAATTTAAGAGTTCACTTTGTTTTGCAAAGAATTGCTTTAAAATAAGATCTCTGTAGAAGTGTTTCCAGCCTAGCTAGAAAGAGTCTTCAGACTTGCTGCTGCTTTTTAAGGATGACTTCCAGTTCTTACACTACTATTCTTAAAGAGGTGGAATTTTTGTTTCTCTTACCTGTCAGTTCTCCAGTCCTCCATGGTGGCCAGCACATGGAGCAACAGATCAGGGAACTGCTTTCTTCAGACAGCTTTGAAAAAACTCAGAACTCTTGGTCTCATTTCTCTGCAGGCCTCCAGGAGCTGTTCACGAGCCCAAATCTCCAGAAGATCACAGAGGAGCCTCTCTTTGTGTCCAGTGTACAGCACCAGGCCACCCTGGAGCTTAAAGAAGATGGGGTGGAAGCATCTGCTGCCACCAGTGTCGTGCTGTCACGCTCAGTCTCTGTCTTTAGCCTTGACAGGCCCTTTGTCTTCATCATCTTTGAGGATGAAACAGGGATCCCACTTTTTATTGGCAGTGTCCAGAACCCCAACCCAGATGCTGCCCCCCAGCTCCGACAGGACTCAAGTGAAGCCACAGATGCCAACGAGCGCCGCGTGCCCAAATAACAGAGGGCAGAGCCTGAGTGTTCTGGGACTCCTGCCTGACCCTCTGGACTAGCTGGGAGAGGCCTCCTGCCCCTCTGAGGCCACAGGGGGCAATTCCTTGCTGCTTTCCTTTACAGATCCCTAGAGACCAGCCCTGGGATAGCCCATTCCAGCCCTGATGAGCTTCTCCAGGCTGAGGCTCCCCTCTGTTGAACCTGAAAAGCTTGTTCTGCCTGGATTTCCCTTCCAGCCCTCTCAGTCATGGAAGGGAGACTTTCTTGTCCCCAGACTGTTATTAGAGTCTTCATTAAGATCTTATTAGAGTCCCCTGTAGCCTGGAATCATCATTAGCATCTGGCAGCTTGGACATCAGCCAGGGCTGTATTAATGTGGCTCTTCCTTCCGCAGTTCCTGGGAACACGAGTCCCTCAGTGTTCCTCTGAAAACCATCTGTGCCCACCTAGACAACGACCTCCAGAGCAACTGGACTAGAAACCAGTTGTCTCCTCTAGGATGAGTCACAGCCACTTGCAGGCATGGGTTCTTTTCAAAGATTCCCTTTTCCCACTCCTTGGCTATTTGGATCTGATGTAGGAGGCTCTGCAGTAGGAAACCCCTCCCTTTGGATCCTTCTCTCCAGACCTTCCTCTAGAGGCTGGGTAATGTTAGATTTTTCAAGGCATATTTTATAAAGTGTTTTTTAGTAATTTTTATGTTGGCAGAATAATAAAGAATAAAGCAGAATATATTTGCTGAAGGTGTTGTGTTGAAGGACCCACAGAGAAAGGAAAAATACACAGAAATTTAGTAATTGCAAAGATTGGGAGGAAAAAAATTTGGGCATGAGAGAAGAAAAGAAAGGAGGGGCTCTGGCAAAGGATCTGCTTTTTGCTACACCTTGTCACAGGGAGCAACAGGGGCTGTGAGGTGAAATGGCAAATCTGTAAAGACTCCAAGGATCAAGTCCAACAAGTCTGGGGCATGTGCCCTGCCAAGTGTGCAGGGGATGGATGCTCTCTGGGTCAGAGCTGGCTTTGTGAGATGGCAGAATTCCCTGAATTGGGGCATGAGCTCAGTGGCACAGGGTCAGGAGGCTGCTTGGCCTGTGAGCAGCAATGCAGGGATAAGAAAGGATGTAACAGCCCTTAACCTTTCTCTTGGGTAAAACCTGACAAATGCTGGGATCTGCTCAGAGGGTCAAAGGTGCTGATCTGGCATCTGTTACCTGTGATTTGTTCTTCACTGGGACACGCCTGGCTCCACAGTATCCATGCTGTGGATGGCTGGGACAGCTTCCAGGGAGAGGAGGAAAGATTTTGACACCTGTAGCTGAGTGTCACTGCTTTTGTTTTGGCAAAAGACAATGTCCTGTTATAGCTTCCCTTTGGTTTGAGATGGGCAGAGCCCATCACAGCCTCTGGGATGGGTCCTTGTTCCAATGCAGCAGTGCCCTAAAAGCCCATGTGGCCTTGGCACAGATTATCCAGAGAAGCTGTGGCTGCCCCAGCCCTGGAAATGTCCAAGGACAGCTTGGACAAGGCTTGGAGCAACCTGGGAGAGTGGAAGGTGTCTCTGCCCATGGCAGGGGGATTGGAACAAGATGATCTTTAAGGTTCCTTCCAAACTAAACCATTTTATGATTCTATCAAAGAATTTTGGGGTCCCTCCACCCAACCAAGCCACTTAAAAATACAGGCCTAACTCATGAGTACTTCTGTACAAAACAACTCCTGTCCATAGTAATTTCTGCTTCCAAACCCCCTGAGCTGCTGGGTAGAAAGGATGGTGCTCTGTTCTTGCAGAGCAGCAGTCAGAGAGCCCAAGGGCCATCCTGCTGGCAGTGTTTTCCTGGCTTGGGAAGGCTGCCTTCCCTCAAAGGAAGGAGCAGAATGCTTCTGGGAGCCTCCGTCCCTGAATAGTCTGCACCATCTGCTGGCATAAGAGCAGGACTGACTCACTAACCATGAATTTCGGGGATGCAGGCGACTCTGGGGAATAAAAAGTCCTGGCTCCAACCTCCAATTATGCATTTCTTCCAGTCTAAAAGGGGAAGAATGGCCGAAGATAATGCCTACCCCTCTAACCAATGTAATGACACAAACCCTTCAGAAAGAGGCTGTAATTACAGAGCCCTGCAATTTTAACAAGTAAACCCACAAGAATTCAGCCTTTCTTACTAGAGGGCACAGCTCTAGCCCACAGGGAACATTTTAGCTTATTTATTTATACAGATTCATTCCTAGCATTCAGAAATACCATTCCATGCCTTAGGTAAGTCTTCTTTGGCTACTGTAACCTCCCTGAATGCCACCCTGTTGCATTGCAACCGCTGCAAAATTTGAAGCTCAAGTTTTCCTTTTCACGCCTCTGCCCTCCAGCTCCTGCTTTTATAAAGTTTTTTCCCTTGTTCTCAGTTTCCTGAACAGCTTGGTTCTTATTTCCTATTTTCTGTCTTGCTGCCATCACTCCTCCTCCAAGCTATTCTTGTCAAACTATTAATTTCATCTTATTTGACAGTACAGCAGCCCTCCATGACTGTGCTTCGCTCAACAAATTATCAGTTACACCAACCATAAGACTCTTTTTCACTCCACTGACTTTCCAGAAGAGGCAGTTTGTAAAATGCAAAGTAATATTAATGTTTCTGCTCAGGAGTTTTCCACTTTGCATTGCTAAAGCTTTCATTTTGACGGAGCTGTACTCTGAAAAGACATGACTAGCACAGGGTGTCTGCTCTATCCATCTGCACCACTGGCTCAGAATATCAAATAAGTCCCAGTTTCTTTCACATTAGATGTATTTTTTTCCTTACCTAGAGCAAATTCACATCAGCACTGCTTCCACAGCAGAGGTGAACTCTGTCAAGAGAGCATACTGAAACCAAACCAGAACAACAGCAAAATGTTTGTACTGATTTAACAAAACTGATTTTGTTAGATGAGTTTAATGCACCGTTTCAGGTATACCCTTCACCTACAGGAATAAAGCTGGCTTTGGTCTGTAATAACATTCTATGAAACTACCACTCTGATTTAAATGGTTTTAAAACCAAACCTGTATTTAAACAGATGGATTTTCATTTGAAGATGGAGACAAGACATAAAAACTCCTCTAGTGGTCCTTCCATAAAGGGCAGTTTAACACCACAAACAAGTTATCACAAAGAGATGAAAACCACCAGAAAACATCTCCACAGCCAACACCCCCATTCCTGAGCTGAGAATGGAAGAATAACAAGTACAATTTTTTTCTGTGCAGATGATTTTGCACAGAGCAAGCTGAGAAGCAGCTGAGAGCAGAGCTGCTACCCCTCTTGTTAGGAGGGGTGGCCTTTGAAGCACTGACTAATCACAGGGCAACCTGATCTGCTTTCCTGCAAAATCAGCAGCTAATGCACCTCTGAGCCATCCTTTCCCCTTTGCTGAGGGACTGGATGAGCTCAGAGCTCACAAGGGAGGAGCTCCTGGTTACCTGCTGGCAGTGAGCCCAAGGAGATGTCCCAGACTGGGGGCCCTGACATCACTGCCTTTCCTTTATTTCCAAACAGAAAAGCAGCTGGATCTGGTTGGCTACATGTCCAGTTAGCCCAGTATCCTGCTCCTTCCAGTAAGCATGGCTGAGGAAAAAAAAAAAAAAAGAATGGCAAGGGACAAGGAAAACCCACTGTTCTCTGGCTGTATTGCCCAGCTGGCCATTGGTAGCCTTCAGGGGACCTTTCTTGCACTCATTTGGCTTGGGTTGGGTATTTTACCTCAAATCTATTTCTCTTTCATCTTCTGCAATATCTAGTTATAATGAGTTTTACAGTTTAATACTTGTTTAAAAATACATTCCCTTGATTTAAATGTGCACGGGTGGGTGCTCCCCTTGAGCCTTCTGTGGAAAGTAATAATGGAACTCCTCTGTCCCTTTCCTTTCTCCATATCATTTATCATTCTGAAAGCTTCTACAAGATTCTCTTAATTCATCTTCTTTTTTAACAAGTCCTTGGCTTTCCAGCCTCTTTCTTTTCAGCCAAAAACTTTAAGCCAGTTAATGATTTCTTGTTAACTAGTAACTTTCACTGGATACAAGCAGTTCCCAGCATCTTAACTGCCTCAAACAACAGAACCCTGTTTCCACAGTCTCTCCATTAAATCTTGGACATAAATCTATAAATCCATTAAACACTACTGCATTAACCATACCTCTGAGACAGAAGGAATTCCCTGATGTGACCTATGGCAGAACTGCTGGGATAAAAGACTTGCTCAAACAGGGCAAGGAGTGTTTGCCTTTCCTACCTGTGCTTTACCCACCAGGCTGCCCTTAGCACGGGGATTTATTTCGGGGCGAAAAAAGGGTTGAAAAATTACTGCAATTCAGGGCGAGGGTGGCAGGGGCAGAAAATGGGAGCAGAGCACTTTAAGAGAGCCCTGGGAAGCTGTAACCTGAAGCCTGCCGAAGGCTGGGCTGGGGGAAGCAGCAAAAAGCAGATGTGGCTGCACTAAACTGCACTGTCCTCCACTCGCACCCGCTGGGAGCCCTGACAGCAGCCGAGAGGAGCCCCAGGTAAGGGACAGCTCAGGGACAGCTCACCTGTGCCACTGCCAGCGGCCAGGGGAGCACAGGGCAGGGGCTGAGGCTGGGCAGCTCTCAGAGGACCTGGGAAATGGGAAGAATGGCTCTTGTGCAGGTGGGATTCCCACCAAGAGACCACACCAAGGATCGGGAGCCACCAGCATCAGCTTTGCCCCCGGGGCTGTGCTGTGCTGGGGAACTGGGGTGGGTTTTCTGCCTTTCAAGCATCTGCCTTGCAGCTGGGAACACGTTTCTTGTCTGTGATGGTGTGACAATCAAATCTTCTGGAGCTGGTGGTTGCAGGATGCTCCAGGAGCTGGTGCTGTGGGACAAGCAGAGCGAACTCATGGGTCTGGTTTCACAGCACCTCCAAAGTCAGAAGTGTTTATAAATGATGTGAGACTTGTACCACTGTAGGTGGAAAGTAAAATATTTCCTTTGCACCTGCAGGCCTTCACAAATGGACAACTCCCAGACACAAAGTTCCTTCTCAGCTCATTTCTCAAGGTTTTCTTCCTATACCTTTTGACTGTAACATCACTCTCTGCTGCTCCTTCTCTCCTCCTTCAAGGCAGCCACAGATTTTAATATCATGCCTGAAACCATCCCACCTCCAATCCAACCAAATTCTTTTCTCTGCATTTCTGGCTGTGTGCTAAGAGAAATACAAATAGAATCCAGATGTTCAGGCCAATTCAAACGCAAAAGGCTTTGTCTTTTTAAAATGGAAATTGCTTTTTGGCGAAGTCTGAGAAATATGAAGCTGGTGACAGTACTGGCAAAAACAATACAATCTGCAAAACCAATCTCTGCTCCCAGGAGCTCAGTGTAGCTGGAAGCAGAGGTTGTGTTGAGATGATTTTATTTTTCTTCAGAGGAAAGGTTATGCTCCATGGAAAAGCTTCATCTCTATGCTAGACTGGGCCAAACCTCTTCCTCTCAGCATGCAGGAGTGCAGCTTGGTACAGGCATCCTCCCAGAGCCCTTGCTAAGGCCTGTTTGACTTAGACTCCTGCAGGACTTCTGGCATCTCCCTTCCAGCGTGGTGCCTGTTCATTGTAAATCTCTGGAATGATAGGAGCAATCCCAGCATCATAGCCACTGTCACACCACCAGATAGTAAATCCTCTTGATCCACATCTTCTGCAGCAGAACCTCACCTATTCTGCAGCTGGGATGGCAGCAGGTTGCAGGATGCAAGCACATGGGGGGCAAGAAGGTACCACTTCTGTGTTACACTGGCTGAACACAGATGAGAGCTTAAAACCTCCCCTGTGATGCTTTTTTCTCCAAGGGAGAGCTGCCTCCAGAAGAAAAGGCAGGGAAGGGAAACAGCAAACTGCCTCTCACTCTGCCTGAACGGGGTCCTGAGCTGGGGCTGTTGTTGCCACATGTATTTCTAGCAGCAGGCGTTTTTCTCTGTAGCTGAAGTTAATCTGAAACACATGTTCTTCCTCTGATTTCTCTAGTTGCCTGGATGACAGGGGTTAGTTAAATACAACCCTCTTCCTTTAATTTCTGGGAATCTATCTAAACATTGCTTCAGAGCAGCCTCAGTGGCGTCTGTTCTCGGGGGCAGGACGCTTCAGTAGCTCTGCTTTACCCACAGCAAAGCCCTGGGTTACTCAGTGCCCTCTGGACCAGACAGCTCTGTCTGGAAGGGCCACTCACCCCAGTACTGGAGTGATGAAAAGTGGATTCCACAGAAGGAACAGCTTTGGGGAGTTTGGTGGTTTTCTCCCACCTCCGTTAAAAAGTCGAACAAGCCAAGCTCTGCCTCTCACTTCTCTAGGTTTCCTCATTGTTTTTTAAGAAACCTCTTCTATTTTACTTCATCAGATTGCAAATAAGAAGCAAAGGATGGACACAGGTACATGTAGACACAAGAAACAGCAAACTACTGCCTGAGGCAGGTAATTTGTATATCAAAGCAGTAACCAGTCAGTGTTGCCTTCTGCCCCATTCAACAATATGGATTTGGTACCTTTTGTAAATGAAGTCTTGAATTTTCCTGAAGCCTAAGACTCAGAAATAATGATTTGGTGCTTTTCTGGACCTTGGCACTCAGTAACTGCCAGCTTCAGTGTGGTTTGGGCCACACACATCTGCTTTTGTGCTCAGGCACACCCACACCGTGTGCTTGCCCAATTTTAAAGTCACTGGGGCCAGTCTGGCTGAATATTTCCAACTAGAGAAGGAAACCCGGCTCAGATCAGGTGTGTGTTTCACAACTGGAAGGAAAAGCAGCAGCATCTGTCACTGCAGCTCCTGTCACAGCCAGGTACAGTGAATAGTTGTGATAGAGATGTATTTACCTGATTGCTCAAACTCTCTCTGACATATTCTTACTCTGTAGGTCCAGGCATGCAGATTCCAGTAGTTCTCCTTTTCTTGGGTCTCTTAACTGTCCCAAGCAGAACCCAGAACTCAGCTACTGAGCAGGTGAGTAGGAGACAATATGCAGAGAGCAAGGGGGAGAGGTGTAGAGTAGGTAATTTAATTTTAGAGATTCTTACTGAAGGATTAAGCACTACCCTCCTAAATTACTGGGATTTTATTTAGCAACATAATGAGACTAACTCCTGCTTTACCTGGATAAAACCACAGTAGTTACATCAGGGATGACCAGGAGGCAGAATTTCAAACTCAGTGCTGCCTTTGGCATTAAAGTAACTATTCCTACACTATCTGTAAGATTAAGTAAATATTTCTGTAGGTCATAGAAGAATATCTGTAGTTGTTTGCCTATGAAGTGTTTACCACACCTGCAAGTCTAACCAAAGCACTCCTTGGACCTGCCAGAACTCTGCCACAGCTGATGGAGCCAATGCTGGTGAGGAAGAGGAAGATCCATTCTACAAGAGCCCTGTGAACAAGCTGGCAGCTGCAGTCTCCAACTTTGGCTACGACCTGTACCGCCAGCAGTCCAGCCGGACAGCCACGGCCAACGTGCTGCTGTCTCCCTTCAGCCTGGCTACTGCACTTTCTGGTCTCTCACTTGGTGAGTTTTTTGCCCCATTTCCACACTGACCCTCTAGCTTGGCAGCCCTTCCCTCCCTGATGTGTTCCTGGTCGTTGGCAGGGGCTGGAGAACGGACTGAGGATGTGATTTCTCGCGCTCTCTTCTACGATCTGCTCAACAAGGCTGAGGTCCACGACACCTACAAGGACCTCCTCAGCAGTGTGACTGGGCCAGAGAAGAGCATGAAAAGTGCCTCCCGGATCATCTTGGAGAAAAGTAAAAGTCCTTCTTCCCCTCTATAAAATTTTACCTAAAAAGCTGTCAGCAGTAGTTATTTTGGTGTGAGTAAGTATATATATATAAACACACTGAGTAACATAGCACTAACAGCTCTGGCTCTGACATCCTGCTGAGCCAGGATGCAGACAGGGCATGGAATGCTCTTGCTGCTCCAGAAAAAGCCTGGAAAGTTTGTGTGCACTTAAATAAAAGACCAGACATGCACACAAAGACATTGGTGTCAGAACAGTTAACTCACACAAGACCTAAAAGAAACTTGCTGATAATTTTGCCTCCACTCCAGGCTGTCTGGCAGGTGTTGCTGGCTTCCAGGAACCACAGATCACATTTTCTATTTGTGATAACACTCAGCCATATTCCTTTGTTTAATTCCTTGCAGAGCTATTTGAAATGTCTGCTGCTGGCATGCAATAAACATCTGCTGAGAATGCTAAGAGCTATCTTTTGGAACCTGCTGGTTCCAAGAATCCAATAGGTTGAGTAAGCTGTACTCAGAAAGCAGGCTGGGGAAAGAAGAAAGGCTGATGTAGGAATGGCTGTGTCCAAGCCTTCAGTTCTTATCTCCTTTTTTCAGTTTTCAGAAGAGAGTTATCCCATGCTCCAGCATGGGTGGCTGTAGGATTTGGATCAGTTTCCTTAATGTGCTTTCAGATATTCCTCTTCAAAGCAGCTTTCTGGAGACAAACAGGCACAGATATTTTATGAGAGACCTGCTGCTGGGCTTTGGATTGCCACCTGCTGCCTTGAGATTGTTTGGATAAAGAAGCTACCTGCAGCATCCATGTTTTCATTCCCCAGGACTCAGGGCAAGGCCTGGATTTCACAGCCAGCTGGAGAAGTCCTACAAGATGCGGCCGAGGGCGCTGAGTGGCAACACCCAGCTGGACCTCCAAGAAATCAACACCTGGGTCCGACAGCAGACAAAGGGAAGGATCATGAGGTTCATGAAGGACATGCCCACAGATGTCAGCATTCTCCTTGCTGGGGCTGCTTTCTACAAGGGTAAGAATGCTGGGTGCTTGGACACAGAAAAAGTCCATTAGCAAGTGTTAGAGGAGATGTGAAGGAATGCTCTCACTTCAGGCTGTCAAAGAGAGAGTGTGAGAAGAAAGTGTTTGAGAATGTTTAGTAAAGAAAGAAAAAAAAAAAGCACACTACCTGAACAAAAATATTCCTGAGGGAGGAATTATTACTCTTGGGAAGCTGAATCTTGACCTGTTTGCAGTAAGAATCAGAGAGGGAAGTTAAAGCTCACAAAACTCCATTCAGACAGGATATTACCATTTAGGGAAGGAACAGCTTAGAGTGTTCTGAGCCTTCTCACCGCTGCAGAAGGAACAATTTGATATTACAGAGCTGTTCTTAAACATGCTGTAAGCCAGTGTCCTGGAGAATTATTGCTTAGAGACAAGGAGCAAAATAAAGGGTGGGGAGAGAAGCACTTTATATCCATTGACACAACTGTTACCCTTTAAAATAGTTTTGTAATTACATAAGTAGACATCAGCTTCCCAATGGCTACTCCACCCATACACTGGCTTGATTATTTATTTGCCATTTAGCCAATTCTCAGATGAAAAGGAGGGGCCAAGGATGGCAGTAAATCAGTAGCTCCAATCAGTCTATTTCTATCCCTGTTATGCCTCAACTCCTAAATGCACAAATGTTGTATATTAAAGCACAAGATTATTCAGCCACAGGCATAGGCCTGGTTTCATATGCTCTTATTCCAGAAAATCCTCCATTTTCTCTCTTACAAAACAGGGACATGGAAAACCAAGTTTGACACCAAGAAGACTGCCCTGAAGGATTTCCACCTGGACGAGGACAGGACTGTGAAGGTGTCCATGATGTCAGACCCCAAAGCTATCCTGAGATACGGCTTTGACTCAGAACTCAACTGCAAGGTCAGACAGCAAATATTGCCTAAGATCTCCTAAACCTACTAAGGAGCAGGTTCAGCTACACCTACCTGTTAACCCATTCCAGCCTTGCTCCTCCCAGAAGCTACTTTTGCAATCCCTATTTTGAAAGGCAGTGTGTTGGTTCTTAGGATATCCTGCTTCTACCCAGGCTATGTCACAAGCAATCCAAAATATAAATTATGCCCAGGTCCTACCAGCCTGTATTGCTTGACTTAAAGTTGGGCAAGAAGGGCAGGGCACACCTCCCAAAACTTTTCCACCTCTACCTCTTTCAACCAATCTTTCCCTGGAGCATGAGTTCAAAGGTGTTCAAGTGAGAATTCCCCAAAGCAATGCTGCAAGATTCAGCAGGTGAGAGAGCACTTCCATAGCAGGAAGAGTGCAGCAAGGGTGGATGAAAGCCTGGGGAAAAAGCCAGAAGTGTCAGGGAGCATCACGTCAGATAAAAGCAAACAGGGAAAAAGATCAAATGTTCACTGGAAAGGTTGAGATTCCAGCCTGAGAATCAGGCCTCTGCCTGGTACAGAATGGGTAAAATTTTATTATTGATGTGACCCTTTCTTATCTCTCTCTTATTTCTGGCCTTGCAGATTGCCCAGCTGCCCCTGACAGAGGGAATCAGTGCCATGTTCTTCCTGCCCACGAAGGTGACCCAGAACATGACTCTGATTGAAGAAAGCCTCACTTCTGAGTTTGTCCACGATGTGGACAGGGAGCTGAAGACAGTCCATGCTGTGCTGAGCCTGCCCAAACTAAAGCTGAACCACGAAGAGGCACTTGGCACCACACTAAAGGAGACAAGTATGTGCATCACACCCCCTTTGCAGGCTGCCAGGACTCAAAGCAGTGGCCAAGTTGCTTCTTGCTCTCAGAATATGAAGCTGGTGGGTTGTTGGTTATGGCTGTGGAGATGTCACCAGCAACCAAATCACCTTCATCCAGGACTTCTCAGCTTTTTGTTTATCACATCCCTCCACCAAGCTCATGCAGTGCTGCTGAGATTGTGGGTGAAGCTCAGTACAAGCAGATGGAAGCTGCTTTCTCCCTGTTCCCCCAAAAAACTCTGCCCAAGCAGCTCCCTGCCCTCACGGATCACACGTTAGCAGTGCTGCTCCCCCTTCTGCAATCCATGCCTCCAGCTAATGGAACTTTCTCTCTTTTCTCCAGGGCTCCAATCGCTTTTCACATCACCTGATTTCTCCAAGATTTCTGCCAAACCTCTGAGATTATCTCATGTGCAACACAAGGCAGTGCTGGAGCTTAGTGAGGATGGGGAAAGATCCACACCAAACCCTGAGGCCAATGCTGCTCGTCTGACTTTCCCCATAGAATACCACGTGGACAGACCTTTCCTTCTTGTTCTGAGGGATGATACCACTGGGACCCTCCTCTTCATTGGCAAGATCCTGGATCCTAGGGGTGTTTAGATCCCTTCACAATAATCTGCAATGGTAGGGCCCAAATGGAAAGGGTGATATTGGGAGGGATACCGGCTCCCTGCTCTGCTGCACAAAGACACAACTTGCAAATCTTATGCCTTCATACTGCAATAAAAGAGCTTTTGCTATTAATCTCAGCAAGCCCAAGTATTCTCCCTTGAAAGGTTATCTGCCTACACTCCCAATTTCCCTGGAGGAAGAATGCAGTTCTGTGTCCTGAAAGCAAACATTATCTGGTGTATGCTGCATTGTTCCCCATCCTGTTTTCCACCCTGACACCACTTGTTGATTCTGAATCCCTCACCACTGGCAGACCCGTGCTGGAGCTCTCCAAGTTCTGCAGTGCCCCCTTTTACAGGCTGTAAGTTTGCACTTCCCAGGTTGTCTCACCCCTTCCAACCATTTCCATTTGACACTGGCAAGAAGGAAAATGCCTCACAGCATTAAAAATAGAAGGCAACGTGCTCTGGATGACTGTATGTTCATAATGCTCAGGGCACCACACAGGGGAGAGTCACACCTCGCACAAAAGCAACTCAAACATTTGCTTCCAACCCACACACAGAACTTACACAACAGCCTCTGTGCCCACCATACCACACACACACACCTCTCACGTTAGAATTGGTCATTTTATTTACAACAGTCTCACTAAAGAGCATTTCAAGGCTTCATTCAAGTTGCTGTTACACATGATTTTCCAGCTTGTACTACATGACTACCTTACCACATGACACTTAGCTTTGTTGAAAGATCACATTGCAGCTTCCTTTGACAGGGAAATTAAGTCCTCTGAAGGATGTTTCTGGGAAGCTCTGACAGGCAGGCCTTCATCTCTTGTAGTTCCTGGATCTGAGCACTCTGAGGACCAAAGTGCACTGACAAAATCCTCTCTGCTCTTTGAATTGTGCTCAGAGCTTCAGAAACTGCAAATCTGAAATAGGAAGATAATAAGAACAGAGCATGCAAAATACTTAATTCAGCTTCTTGACTTACAACACCTTTAAGCCCTTCCTAACAAAAACCTAAACCTGTTCATGGCTACAGATCCCACCCTCCCAGCAGCAGGGGAATTGTGTCTGCTTCAGCTGCAAAGGGAGGATGAGTGGGATGGAAAGGTAAGGAGATGGACAAAGCCTGAAAATATTATCTTTGAGTATATAGGAACCCACTACTTCATCACTGCAGCTCCTGCTAAAATTAATTTGGTTAAAGGGAGTTGTTGTGAGGAGATTTTCAGAAGCAGTCAGGGGATTTCCTTGCCAATAAAGCAAGAGAATTTCATTCCCTCCTTTGAGAAGATGTCAGCAACATTATACAACTGAGATATAAACAGCAAGGGTGATGAGTTGACAGAATAAAACAATTGGACAGGGAATAAATTGAGCCAGGGAGAAGAAAAAGATAGACAGGCACAAAGGAGAGAAACAGATTCCTAAGAGAGTACCTGTGCTAGACTGGCCTGTGTCCTGTGAGACATCCTCAAGGTGCCTTGATATTGTGTCACACACACAGGAGTGGTGCAGGGCAGGGACAGAGGATGAAACCAAACTCACCCATTGAAGAGGATTTGTGCCAGCTTGAAAAGTTCATGGCCTGTTTCTACACTTGATGGCCCATGGTGCATTTCCACAATCTCAATACTCTTCTTCAGGTGTCTGGCTGCTTCCTGCCACTTCCCTGATGGAAAAAACAAAGCAAAACAAAACAATGAGAAATGAATAAATACTGCCTAGAGCTGCTGCCACCCAAAGAACCTGAAAGAATTAATCAAAATGTGGTGAACTCTGTCCACAGAACCAGGACAGGGAATCTAAAAGAACACCAGAGCACAGTATTGTTCACTGGCTGCTGGGAACACAGGTTTGGTCTTTCTGAGAGCCCTGCTGACAAAACTAGGAGAAAAAATGAGAGAGCCAGTCCAAGAAAAAGCTAGTCATGTTAAATTCAAAGTGCAGGAAACATGGGATAGTGAGAGGACAATGCCATACCAAGAGTAGCATAGACCTGTGCCAGGTGATCCTCCATCTCTCCCATCAGCAAATGCTCTGGAGACAAGAAGGTTCCAGCATCCATCTGGCACTTCAGGAGCATTTTGATAGCCTGATCTATTAGAAAAAAAAAGGTAATAAAGTTCAGCCTGTGGCCAGTCTCCAGTTTTCCATGATCCATGAAATAAAATCAAATAAAAATTGATTTTATTTCAATCTCATCTTTGCATGTTACACAGCTGATTGGGGTTTGGTGAGGATTCAACACTGACTTCATCTCCACCTCTGCTTATTGTACCCCACTGCTGGCCCAACTCCCTCCAGGAAAACAAAGCCTGGGAATGCCCAACTCCAATGTTACCCTGATTTCTTTTTACTTAATTACCTTATTATGGAACAAAATGTGACTTAGCTTAACACCCAGATCAGGGGGTATAAAAAAATCTAAAGCTGAAGTCCCCAGGGACACCAGGCCACATGTCACAGCACCCCAATGGCATGAGCAACAGTGCCATCTCATGGTTCCTGTCCCAACCTGGGCTCCTCAGCTCCTGACCTCAGGGCACAAAGCTGAGCCTTACCAGCCTTCCCGACACTCAGCAGGTCTAAAGCTTTCTTGATTTGTTGCTGAAGGTCCTGTAAACGGCCAGACAGGTGATTTCTGCTGGCTGAGGCTGAACAAGCTTCATTTGAACAGCAAAGTGTGTCTTCTTCCCCCTGTGGAAATCACCTTTGTGATCATTCCTGCTCACGTTCAGCTCAAAGCTTACTCTCCATCTGCATTAGCTCTGGATTATAGAGATGCTAAATTGTTTCTCAGTTGTATTCATTAAACAAAGTGATTTTTTAATAAATTGTTATCAGCTTATTTGATTTTATAAGAAACAGTGAGATACTGTCTTGACTCAACAACAGGGGCTTTTGGCTTCTGAGCAAGGATCAAAGTGAGGTCTTCACCTCTTGGCTTTCCCAGACCCAAACCTTACACACCCCAGTAAGCTGCACAATCATAACTCTGGAGAATTACCTGCATTTGGGCCCGGCATTTGGGACAGCAGAATGAATTTCTGATGGACACCACACTCTTGACACCAGACTGTAACTCCTCGAGGCACGCCGGGCAGCGACACTCAAAGAAATACTGACTGAGAAGCTGCTGTCTCTCAGCAACCCTCATCCTACACCAGTGAGGGCCTGGAGAGGGTGGCAAGGGTAGAGATCTCTCACAGGTACAGTTCTTAACACCAGAATAAATGGATTTTTGTTACAATTGAGACTGGGTATATTTTGGGGAGGGCACAACTGGAGACTGAAAATCTAAGAGCGGGTTTAAGAGGTGAAATGTTGGTCAGGGCTGCCAAACAAAGACTGGCAACATTAGATGAGAACTATATGAGAATTATGATATAAATAGCCATCAGCATGATAAGGAGAGGTGAATGATGCCTGTGCCTTGAGACAAACACAGAATTAGGGCTTACCATAGCAATGCAAAACCTCTTGGCCACTTGAGATTGGCTGTGATGCCCTGACAGTGGCAGCTGTCCCACTGAACGACACGCTGGTATTGGGGCAGCACGAGTGGTTCAGGAGGCTGAGGACAGGGAAGAAGGCTGTTGCCAGCCTCACAGGCTTCTTATCTACAACAGCCCCATCTCCAGGCCCTGAAGACAGAGGAAAACCAAGCAGGTTGAGATGGAATGCTCACAAACCCACACAATTTCTGCAATGAGCCCCGTGACCGATCTCAGCAGCAGCAGCGGAAAAGTTCCTGGTATATTGCTGCAATAAATAACAGCTAAACACACTCTGCATGTGCACCAAGGAACAGGCCAGCATGGGACAGGCCATTAAATTGTAAACAAGTCATTTCCATCTGCAATGGGAGCTTTTTACAGCTGAGAGTTCAATCTCTTCACACAAGAAGATGGGCAAGGAGAAGATAGTCCCAGGCTCCTCAGGACAGGAAAGAGGAGCTACTGGAGAGGGTCCAGTGAAGGCCATAGAGATGATGAGGGGTCTGGAGCATCTCTCTTATGAGGAGAGACTGAAGGAGCCGGGCTTGGTTAGTCTGGAGAAGAATGAGAAGGGATCTCATTGATAGATATACAAATACAGGGCTCAGAATGGTGATGGACTCTTTTCTGTGCTGCCAGGATGAGGAGTAAGGGCCACACATTAAACAAGAAGCTCCACCTCAACATGAGGAAAATGTTCTTTCCACTGAGGGTGGCAGAGCACTGGAACAGGCTGCCCAGGGAGGTCTGGAGACATTCCAAACCCACCTGGACATGTTCCTGTGTCACCTGCTCCAGGTGACCCTGCCTGGGCAGGGGATTTGGACTGAATCATCTTCAGAGGTCCCTTCCAACTCCAACCATTCTGTGACAACACAGTAGGACTTAATTTTTTTTTATCTTACCCAGTTCCTGCATAACAGTGATTGCTTGTGCGTTACACTGCAGCTGCAACACATGCCTCAGCATAGCTTCTGCCACAATCTTCAGCTCTGGGGACAATTCATCTGAGGTTTTTTCACATGTCTTCGGTTTGGACCACTGCTGAGGAGATTCCTGATTCAACACAGCAGCCTCCAGGCCAGCTGCTTGCAGCTGTTTGCATACAGCTACCACACTGAGCGTGCAGAGGAACTTGTGCTCAGGGCTGTGCTGCTCAGTGTGGGGCAAAAGGTGGAACAGAGCTTGGTAAGAGCTCTGGTACTGACCACTGCTGTCACAACCAGGGACACCTCTGCTACCAGCTCCTGCATCTGGTGCCTCACTGAGAGCTTTGCACCTTGCCTCAGGGTTCTGAAGGTTCTTGTCCCCACGCTGGGACCACGCCACCAGCCTGCTAACCTCTGCAAATCCTGCCAGCAGGACGGTCCTCAAGGCCACGTGGCAGAAGACCCCCAGGGTGAGGAGCAGCGCTCCCAGGGAACACTCTGTCCTGTGGTACTGCTGCCATGCCACGTCTGCACAGTGCTGGCTGCAGTACTGGGCATAACTGCAGCCCTGGCAAGGCACTGAGGCCAGGAGCTGCCTCAGACAGCGGTGGCAGTAAAGGTCTGTGGTGGTGGCTCGGGTGTCCCACGCCGTGTCACCACCCCGCAGAGGAAGGCTGTCCCCGGGGCACAGCACGCTCACAAAGGCCTCCTCCTTCACCAGGCTCTGTCCTGGCACGACGTCCTGGCAGGCCACCAAGTGACGTCCTCTCTCTGCATCCAAACGCAAGCTCAGGGATGAGGATGCACCTGAAATCCTGCTGTTCTCTTCCCAGATCTTTGGCTCCCCTTGAAAGCCACCATGTGCTTCTTGTGCAGGCTCTGGACACTTCTCTTTCTCATCTAATTTAACCTTCAGCTGACTTAACTTTTTTAGCCGTGTCAGGTGTGTAGTCATGGCCCCATCCAGAGCAATTTTGCTCTCCAGCACCCTGAGGATATCCTGTGCATCCTGTAACCTCCCCAGGCACAGCAGACACTCAGCTTTCCGCAGCAGGACCTTGGGCAGCAGCCTGGCTGGATAGCCATGGCTTTCAGCCCTGGCAATATCTTCCAAACAAACCTAGGAACAAACATAAGGCCTTTTAAGTGGGCTTGAAAATCAGCCTGTGCTCTTTCATTCCACTTAAGACAGTCTCCTGGAAGAATTCTGTGTGTTAATCAGCAAATTCCATGTGCATAACCACCCTGCTGCCCAAATAAGGCATCCTGACATGGAAACGAAGTAAGAGCCCTCCAGAAAGTTGAGTTACGGATGCTTTAAACACAGCTTGGGAAGTTGTGGGAAGCACATCTGATCTGCTGTGTGCTGTTCTAACCATCAAACACCCCAGGGGCACCCAGGACCTTGTGGGGTGGGTGCTGCCCTGGCCCCACTCACCTCAAAGTGCCCCAGGTGGAGGAGGGCGGCCGAGCGGTTGGCGAAGCACACGGACACCTCGGGGCTCCCAGGGAGCTCGTGGGATGCTGCCTGCAGAGACCAGAGAACAGCTGCTGCCTCGGGGGATCCCTCACACCCACAGGACCCTCTCAGCAGGGCCTGCAGGATCCCCTCTTTGGGGATCCCCTCACAGCAGCTGCTCCTCACCCCTCACCCTTCAAGCATGAGGGGCTGCAGGACCCTCTCTCAGAGATCCCCTCAGAGAATCCCCTTGGCTGTGAGGTGTTGTGGGAGCCCCTCATGCCACACCTACCTTGGAGTAGAGCCTCAGGGCAGCCTGGTACTGGCCCCGCTTGAATTCCTGGTTGCCCTGCTCCCGGTACCACCTTGCAGCCTCTGGCTTCTTGTCCGTGGGTGCCTGGTGGCACAACTGCACCAGGGCTGCCTCCTCCTCCTCCTCGGTCCTGTGGGACACGGGGTCAGCACGGAAGAACCAGTTTGGAATTGTCTGGTCCAGCCCCCCTGCTCACACAGGATTGTGTCCAGAGGGTTCTGGAATATCTCCAGCGAGGGAGATTCCACACCCTCAGTCTGTGCCAGTGCGTGGTCACTGCACAGGGAAGAAGTTCTTCCTCACATTCACAGAATCACAGGATCAATCAGGTTGGAAAAGTCATCTGAGGTCATGGAGTCTGGCCTGTGACAGATGTCCAGTTTGTCACCCAGACCATGCCACTGAATGCCATGTCCAACCTTTCCTCAAACACCTCCAGGGACAGCGACTCCACCTCCTCCCTAGGCAGCCCATTCCAGCGCCTAATCACCCTCTCTGCAAAGAAATTCTTACTAGTGTCCAACCTAAACCTTCCCAAGTGAAGTTTAAGCCTATGTCTTCTCATACCATCACCAGCAGCCCGGGAGATGGGGCCGACCCCCAACCTGCTGTCAGGTAGAAAATTGTAATTTTATCCAGATGGAATTTCCCCGGTATCCCTTTCTGCCCGTTGCCCCATGTCCTATTGCTCGGTTCCAAGAAGCGGAGCCATTCTTTGACACCCCCTTTTATTTATACGCATTAAGAGAGATGTTCCAGTCCCTCGCCCTCATCGTCCTGCGCCGGACCCGCCCCGCCCGCGGCTCACCGGAGCAGGTCACAACCCAACCGCACCGCGTCGTGAAGCGAAGCCGCCGCCAGCCGCTCCCTCAGCGCCGGGTCCAGCGCGGCCCAGAGGCGGGCAATGCGGCCCTGCCACTCCGCCACCGGCAGCGCCATCACCGCCACCGCGCTGCCAGCAGCGCCACCACCGCCATGGCGGCGCCCAGCAGCATCCCTGCACGGCACACAGCGCTACTTCCGCCGTACGGCGCCGGGCAGCCAATAGAAGCGCCGTGCTGGCGGGTGACGCATGGCGTAGCGTGAGGGAGCGGCGGAAGGAGGCGGTGGCGGCAGCGGCGGCGGGAGGATTTGGCGGCAGCGGCGGGAGGATTTGGCGGCAGTGGCGGACTCGGCACCATGAGTGTGCGGCTGAGCGAGGGGGCCATCGCGGTGAGCGGCTCGGCGTGGGCTGGGATGGACCTGGTCCTGATCAGGGTGGGAGGTGAAAGCCGGGCCTGGGCACCGGGTCCGGCCCTATCCCGAGGGGAGAAGCAGGCCCGGAGCGGGGCCTGGTCCCAGGGGGGTTGTCCTGGTCCAGCGGTGGCGGCTACACGCGCGTCTCTGGCTCTTCCACGGCAGTTTCTTCTCAGCTCCTTGGCTACAGCCCTTCGTAGGTTGGGCCCGATGGTCTCAGACATCCGAGGTCATTGATCCTGTGTTTCTGTCCCTGGGGGTGGTGGGGCGTTCCGGTGGCACTTTCCTGAGCGTCTCTTTCATTTCTGCAGGCCATAATGCAAGGGGAGGAAGTCTCCAAGCCCGTGCTGCAAGTCATCGTGAGTACTGTGCCTTCCCTCGGTAACTGCGTGTGGGGTCCTGAGTGCAGCCAGGCTTTCCTCTGCAGGGAAGCCGAGCAAAGCTGCTCTACTTTTAGTCCTCTTAATTTTGTTTTACATTGCTTGGGCTATGCCGTTGATATTAGCATTCAAAAAAGCCGGATAGATAAGTCACTTGTTGTTAACGTCACTTTGTGTTTTTGAGAAGTTTCTGAGCAGATGTGAACTGACAGCCTGGGTTGTTTTTTTTTTAATTCCCTGCAGAATACACGGGCTATTGCCACAGGAACTGGGCCCCCACGTTACCGAGTGCTGATGAGTGATGGGGTGAACACCCTCTCCTGTGAGTATGACAAGCTGCTGTGAGGTTTTTCTAAGCCTGGAGATGCTAAGGGTGGTGAAATTCCTGGTCTGGTGATGGGATGTAAAATGCTGAAATAAACATTGGAGGAGAATGTGGTTTTTCACTGGGCCACAGACTCTGAAGTGTGCAACTGTGTTTTGTCATTTAGGTGAAATCTTTGATTTTTGGAACTTTGTGAAATATAAGCAATCAACTTGCTGCAGGATATAATGAAAATACAGAAACCTGTACACATAACATTGATTTTAAAGTAATTTAGCTTAATCTTCATCTTAGTTCTTTGATATACAGTCATTCTAGCTATCACTGAAGTGTGTGGAATAAATACAGCATAGCTTGTGGACAGTTTTGGTGACTTCTTAGCAGTTGCACTGTTTTCTTTGTCAAGTTGTAGATCCAGTGCAATACTTGACTGGCTGGAAAATCTGTGGCCAGCCCCTTTTAAAGCTGGCACTGTGGATTGTTTCAATATTTTCCCTCTGCTCCTGCAGCATTCATGTTGGCAACACAGCTGAACTCCCTGGTGGAAGAGGAACGCTTGTCAGCCCGGTGCATTTGCCAGGTTAACAGATTCATTGTCAACAGCCTGAAAGATGGAAGGTATTTGTGTTAATCTTTAAGTACAGCCCTGCAGAAAGGCAGCTGCGCTAGTGGGGGCTCTGTGCTTTGTGATTAAGCAGAGGCCAAGTGCTTTTGGTTGGGATTATCTGAAAATACTCAGGCTTTAGGGTGCGAGAGGGAAAGTCCACAGCACCAGTAACAGAAGAAATAAATTGCAGAGTGTGACTCTAGTGGGATCAGATGTATCTGGTACTGTGGTTTAGTAATATAGTTTCCAGTTGCAGTACTCCAGCTCCAGCTGGAATACCCCAAATACTTGTACAAATCTTCCTTAAAATTATCTGCTGTTGTAAAGAAACAATAAAGATATCTTGTTACTTAGGTGTTGTGGAATCTGGTCTTTTGTTAAAATTTGAGGGGGTGGGATACTGCAAAATGAGAAGGGATCCAGGTGAAACTATTACAGAAAAACTGTATATGTCTAGCAGGACGTGAACTAAGGTTTGTATTCTTGTTATTCTGGGGACAAGACAACAACTTTTGACACAGGGAATAAAAATCTGGTATGGTTTAGCTACTTTTAAAACACAGTGGTTTCCCAAGCTGTTTTTGGTGCCTATTCAGCCTGCCATCACCTGTCCTTGATACAGTGATCTCAAGTGTCTTTGATATTGTTTCAAGCTTACTTGTCCCTCAAGAGAGGGCTTAGTTGACAGTGGATAGCTTTTGTCTCCCAGATCCTTCATCCAAAGAATCAGCCTCTTAATGCTTGGGTTTCTCTTGCTGCAAAGGTTATTCAGAGATAGGAGCTGGTTGCAGAGGGAGTGACAGTCTTTATTTGCTGTCTGTTCTGTGTTACAGGAGAGTGGTTATCCTGATGGATGTAAATGTCCTGCAAACTGCTGATCAGGTTGGTGGGCCTATTGGCAATCCCCAGCCATACAATGAAGGTGAGTGTCTGTAAGCAAATACTTTTCTGGCAGCTCAGAGAGCCTTTCAGCTTCTCTCTTTCACTTGAAAAAAGCAGTCAGACACATTCAGGGTTTTTTATGCCTGGAATAGCAATGTCCAGATCTTGAAAATCCTTTTTGTTTGTGTCACACAAACTGGGGTTAGTTCCTGTTTTAATAAACTCTGCACCACAGCCGAAGCTTGAGTCTCTCCATGGTATTTGGAGCATCTATACCTTCTAACCTTGGCAGGTTTTTATTGTAGTGAGTGGTCTCTACCTCGAGTTCCAGTAAGTAAGCGGAAGCGATTTTATGTCTCCTCATAATGAGTAATCAAATAGATTCTAATTTCTCCTGTCTGGAAAGAAACAGGAGGAGGAAGATGGAATAATGATCTGTAAAAGTCTAAGATGGCAGGGAAGGGATGAATAAAGAATGATGAATCTCTCTCTCTCTCTCTTTTCTATGTTCATCTGATGCTCTTTAGCTCTCATGTTGTTAGGCAGTGGTTGTAAAACAAAGGCTGCACCACACCCCTAAACTGCATAGTTAAATTATGGAACTTGTGGAGGTAGGTGCCAAAAATTGGCACAGGTTCAAAAAGCAATTAGATGTGAAAGAGGAATCCATTAAAGGCTGTTAAACATAACAATACATCCTCTGCATGAATGTTAGGTGCAGGAAGCACTAAAACTTTGATTGTTCCAAGTACATAGACGAGAGACTGGTATGAAAACAAGGAGAGCTCAGAATTCCCTAAGCACCCATTCCTACTATGCCAAGCTGAAAAAGGATTGAGGCACTGGGTGGACCTTAATCTGACCTGCCATGAATCTCTCTGGATCTGTTATGTTGCATAAATAACTGTTCTTCACTTCTGTGTGCTGAGCTTGCAGTTCTCATGCAAATGGTTTTTTAAATTAAAACATTTTTCCCTCCGAGAATGTTCAAAAGTCTGTTCTGCTCTTCCAATTCTGATCTTTTAAAAAGGAGGGAGAATAATAACCACTGAAAGAAAATATTTTAACAGCTCTGTCAGTGATGTATACACAGATAATGGCTGGAATTTAATAGCAAACAGCTCTTCCTGAAGATTTTTTTTTATCCTGAGAGAAGTGGACTAATATATTTTTATTACTAAGGGACCACACATTAGTGGCAAGAGTTTTCTGTAGAATAGTTTGGACAAACAGTGGTGGTAGGTACATTGCTCTTCTGGTTAAAAATCTATTCTGCTGCAAAGGCAAAGACATCTTTCTTCATTAACTTTTTCCAAGGGAATTAAGAAGGGCGTATGTTAAATGAGCCTAAAGAATCCTTTGTTCCTTTGATAGTTACTTAGCTAATTGCTGTTTAAAAAATGTGTTGACATCTCAGATTTTATGGTTTAATCCCACAGTTGCTGTAGAGACCAAGACTTTCAGAATAGCTACTGAGCAGACTGTTTTGTGCCTTTCTCCCATTTCCCTGCTTATGTGATACAAGAGCTTGTGAACTATAGTGTTTTTCAGTTATATTGTTGCTTAGAAACCACTGAGAACGTGGTATCTGACAGAACTGAGCTGAAAATATACCTTTAACTATAAATTCTGGTAAAATTACCATTACTTTGATCAAAGTTGTGTTCTTCATTTGGACTCACAAAAATACTCTGCCAGTGAAGGTTTCAAATCTAAACTCTTTTGGAGATGTTTCAGGTCTGTGGTCATAATATGTGTGGGCTTGCACTAGATAAAAGATGCCAGAAAAGATGTGATGTGTATTTCATTTTAACACTGATCTTATTCTGACGGCTTTATACCCTTTTATTTGATACTAAATAAGGTTTCTGATACAGAAGATGGTAATAGTTTAGATTAGGTAAGCTTAACCCATCCCTGCTGCTCTGCAAGCTGCAAGATTTATCATGAAGGCCTTGATGAAATGGCAGATGTGTGTATTTCAAGTTGCATGTTTTCTAAGTTCCTGTATATATTAAGGAATTGTATTTTTGAGGGACACTCAGCTAATGCAAAATGAGCATCTTAAATGTACTTTGTGGTTTCCATTAAAAACAAGTTCTGGTATTTTAAAAATTTATCTTTTAGCCCTACTTTTGGTTTTGCTTGAAATACAGATCTCAGACTGCCAGACCTAGGATTAAGGAATATTCTTTCTCAGACTGTAATAGCACAGTGGGACCCAGGGGGGTGAGAAGCTGGCTTTTGGCCACTTTACATGGGAGCAGTAGGTGGTTAATCTGCCTAACAAGGAAGCTGGAGACACAATCTTCTTATTACAAATCATAAAAACTTTTCAGGCAGCCTCTCATAATAGTATTGAAAATTAAGACTGAGCAGTTCTTGTTGAAGACTGGATGGTTGTGTTATTACTGTCGTTAATCTCATTCAAATTACTCGGATGCTGGACTTCCTTTTCACTATGACAATGACTTGCTACTTATGTTTGACTTCTGTCATTAATCTTTCCATGTTGAAATGTTTATGTACTTACACGTTCACTTGAACTCCTTATTCTTGCCCTTCCCACTGCTGTGATTTAGGTGTGTGTTGTTTCAAAGTGCGTTTTTTTCCCCCTTCTCTCCCTTCCCTGCTGCTCGGTTCTGGGGCAGGTTTTGTGTCATGGCTCTGTGGCAAAACCTCTTGGTGACAAATTATTGGAAGCTGAGGGTTCCTATTACACAGTTATTGCCTCTGAGTGTGCTGTGGGGCAGCTGCAGGCAAAGGTCTTGGTTTTGCCTAACCCACCACATACAGCAGAAATGTGAGCAGGTATTTCAGCTGGTTCTTTCACCTCCTGCTAATAAAAACTAACAGCGAAAACCAGGCAACCTCCTCGGTTTTCTGAGCACTTTAAGTGATCTGTAGGCCACCAGCCACCAAAAATCACAGTTTAGGAGTCCCTAGGCTCTCCAAGCGAGAAAATTGGAGAGATATTTCTGCTACTTCTGTATTTGAACACATGCACAGATGTGTGAATTTATTCTTACTCTGTTGAGAAACACTCGGCTGTGGGTAGGCAGCCATTAAAATGTGAATTTGCGTTTCATAACGCACACGTGTTCCAATGGATCTGGTGGTCTTTGGTTTGGTTTTCAGTGGAGTTTTTTTTTTTTAATCACAAATTCCTACAGAAAAATACATATTTGGAACACAAGTATTAAGGAAACCTCTTGCTGCTTCATACCCACATTCTGTTCTTCCTGAATATTCCTCCCCTGACCAGACATATTTTTCTCTTAATGCGTCTTGTTGGGTTTTTTCCCACCTTCCCTTGCACAAAATGAATTTGGGTGTGGAGTGCTGACCCTCTGAGCACCTGAGGCCACTGAGCAAGGGGGAGACCTGGCTCCTCCATCTAGTGGAACCTGCAGCAAATACACATTTTGCTGTTTGACGTCACGCTGTTGCCAGGGAGACTGTCACCAGTTCACCGATGTGACTCTACTGCGGCAAGTTAGAGATTGGGCTTTGTGCAAGGACCTGGAGTTTGGATTAAAAATAACCAGAGGGTTACCTCTGGAGGCTGTGCCACATCAGGCCAACACCATGCTGGGGTCTCCTTGTGTTGCTTCTGCTCCTTTCCCGTGGTTTGGTGCCATCCCTCTGTCCTGGGATCCTCTGCTCTTGTTCCTCGTGGTGCTCTACAGGCTTGGTCTGACCTTCTTGTCCTCTTTCTCTCACCATCTTCCTCCTCACATCCCAAATCAGGAGGATTTTGCCTGCTCAGGCCTAAGTCTCCCTGCAAAGCAAGACCTTAAGGATTAGCTGTGTCCAAAAGGACAAAAATGTTGGATATTTTCTCACCTAGAGGCAAATTATATTGCAAAGGAATTCACATTTTTGGTGAATGGTAAATTAGTCTTTTAATGGACTTTTACTTTAGATATGCCTGTCTGCTCTTTGCCTTGTAATTTATCATTAATTTAGAGCAGGTGAAAGTCCTGAAATCTAAAAGAAATGTGTTCTTACTATGGCATCACTTTGCTCCCTAAGCAATTTACAGCTATGTGCCAAGAGGGGCCCTGGTGAATTCTGAAGTGATGACTCCATCACCCCCACATTAAACATCTTCATATTTCAGAAATAAAATGCAGCAGGTGTTTTCTTTGTCTTGGGTTAACTTCAGATTTGACTTTACCCAGTGGATTTTTGGCCCTTTCTGAGTGATGAGACAGAATTCTCTATAGTTTTTTTTATCATAGCTGTTAGGTAGGAGCAGAAACTACCTGTCAGAGCAATAGCAGCTGATAAACACTGAAAAGTTGTCAAGATTACTTCAGGGCTGTCCTTTTAAATCACCATCAGCCCTGAGTTCTTTCCAAGTAGAAAGCAGTTGCTTGAGGAAAGAGATCTGACTGGAATTCCTTCATGGTAATGTTCAACAGATAGCTTGCTGCTCCTGTATCTTAAATACCTGGATTTTAGCATGTTCTCTGTGGTTTTATTTTTTTTTTTTGCATGCAAGTCTTATTTCCTAAAAGGGTACTTTTAATTACTGTGCTCCCTACTCTATGGTCTCTTTCCATTTTAATTACCAGGACAAGGGCAACGTTCTGCAGCTCCAGCAGGAAACCCAGCAGCCAGCAAACCACAGCAACAAAATGGCAATTTGTCTGCAGCAGGTAAGAGACATCCTGGGCAGGAATTCTGATATGTGATCAGTGAGAAACTACAGCTTCAGTTTAAATAAAATCCTTTCTCTAGTGGTGTTGCACAAGAAATTCTCCATTGAGGAGTAACCCATAGCTTGACTAGGTGAATTCTCTCAAGAGAACTCTATACTTGGTTATAAAAGGGGGAAAAAATTGTCCCTTTTCTTCCCCAAGGAAAAAAAAAGTCCCAAAAACCCAGCTTTATTCAGTTTACACTGCATTCTTGAAACAGTGCTCTGTGGACACCCAAATGAGGCTGCAGTTTGGAGCTGGCCACCAACTGTGTTTGTTACCAATGCTAAGATAGAGGCCAAACATTTTAGGCAATACACTGAAATTATTTGATAGTATATCTAGAAATGTGGTTTTTTGATCAAGATTTCAGTGAGATACTGGAAGATGCAGTCAATTTAAATGTCAGCCTTTGGACTTTTTTTTTTTAGCTAAAAAGTTGTCAATCCTAATTCTTGGTGTTGCTTTAACTTGTCTGTATTCTTTACCCCTGTGTTTAGGAAGGATTTTTAAATAGTAAAATTTTGACATTTGCTTAGAAACTTGCAGCAGAAAACAACCTTCTCCTTCCTTGCTTAGAGCTGATCACAAGAGTTTTTGCATATACATTGACAAGATTGAGTTTAGATTTAGAAGTATCACTTTATGTCAAAAAACTATTTGTGGGGTATTTTTCCTTAGTTGTTCCCCCAAGTGGTGTCTTGGTCTAACATTTCCCATCCCTGGAAGTGTTCAAGGCTGGGTTGGATGGGGTTCTGGGTAAGGTTGGTTGTGGAAAGTGTCTCTGTCCTTGGCAGGGGGTTGGAATGAGTCCCTTCCAACCCAAACCACACTGTGATTCTGTTATTTTAGAAAATTTAGTGCTGAAGAGTTGTTTGCCACTTAAACTGTGTTCAAGTGGTCGACTCTGGACACATCTCCAGTGTAAGCACTCTAAAAGGTCTGAGGGTGTCTCTTCTGCAGCATTTTGCAGCCTAGAAAGCATCTGTGACCAAGAGCAGAAAAGATCCAACAAACTTCAAGCCCCTCTGTGGTGCCCGCACAGCCCAGGGAGCTCTGGTGTTCCCTGGAACTTTGCCTGTGTGGCTCCCCATGGCATGGTGGGAAAGTTCTGCGCCCTGAGTTGGTTTTAACCTGATTTTTGTGTGCGAGGCTGAAATCCTCTCTGCTCTGTTGTGGTTTTTGCAAGGTCCTGCTGCTCCCAAGTACCACGCTCCCTCCAACCAGTTTGGAAAGGCGAGTGCTCCCAGTGCCCTGAAGACACCTGGGGGGTCTCAGATCAAAGTGGTGCCGATTGCCAGCTTGAATCCATACCAGTCCAAGTGAGTTCTGGTGGTTTGCCAGGCCTTGTTCATGTCACAGGCATGAAGGAACAATAGCTTTGTTTTGCTTTTCTATGTGTGAGTCTCTGTCAAATAATTCATTGAGTTCTTTGGAATTTATTGGTTAAGTTCAAACAAACCAACCCAACAACGACTACAAAATCACCCAGAGAAACAAGCAGAATACCTTCCATAGAAACACTGGTGGGTTTTGTTTTGTTTTTTTGGGGGTTTTCTGTTGTTGTTGTTTAGGATTTTGTTTTCTGCTTTTTTTTTTTCCTGTGGGGAAGAGTGTTCTTTTCTTGCTTTTTTTTATCTTTTTAAATTGCATCAACACTCTTAACAATCTGAGATTTGCCTTGCCATTGTCTTGGTGCAGCTGCCCTGCTGAGCTTGATAGGTTTTTAATATTTTAGTTGAAAATCGATTGACTTGTCTGGGTGTGTTTTTTTTTTTCCTAAAGCAACCTTCTTTTTGGTAACTTAATGACAAAACAGCTCAGTAAGCTATTCACTTCGGCTACTGAGCTGTTGAAAAGCATGAGGATGTAATTATTTAGTGAATGACATTTTTAAGTTATGCAAACTGATTTGATTACCCAAGTTAAATGCGAATCCTATAATTGAGCTCTTGAGTTCTGGCGTGGCTTTTCAGAGCAGGCAAACTGCTGTGTGAGAAATGTACCCTAGAAGAGTGAAAGATCTGAGGCCTGCTTCTGTGCAGAAGGATTGTTCACTATTATTATCATACTGGATGCTTTATAGCTGCTTTGTTGCCTTCTCTACAACTTTCTGTCTTTAATGGTCTAAGCCATTAAAACAGAAAGCAGTGGAAAGAGTTGCCGAGGTGCAGTGGGAAGATTCTGGCTTTTAAATAGTCACATTCCACTTCCAAAGGTTTGCCAAGCCAATCTCTTCTTTAAAAAGATGCAAAGAGATGCAGAACAGTGATTTTCTTGAATGATTTCAGGTGGACCATTTGTGCTCGTGTTACCCAGAAAGGTCAGATCCGCACGTGGAGCAACTCTCGTGGTGAAGGGAAGCTCTTTTCCATAGAGATGGTTGATGAAAGTGTAAGTGTCATATGTTGAGACAAAGATAATGTATGCCAGATGCTGATGAACCCTTCATAAAGACAGAATAGAGGAAATAAAGTGCATTTTTCAGAAATGATATTTTTTTATTACAACTGAAACTTGTATGTCTGCATTCATTAAGTTGCACATCAGCGTGCCAGTTTTTATCCAGAATGAAGTCTTAAATGTGCAGCATTGCTGATTATTTTTCATCAAAGTCTATAGTGTGTGACTGGATTTTTGCAGCTTGAAAATAGAGTTGTTTATGCAAACTGACAACCTAATACTGAGGGTTGTGGTGGTTTCCTGTAGATTGAGAGTGACATCTCCTCCTGGCTGAGCTACACCTTACAAAACAGGGAGTGAGAGGAGCATTACCTCCAAGTTACAAGCTTTCAATTTTCATGAGGAAATTGGAGTACAAATTATTGTAACACTGAGAAATTTCCTCTGTGGTTTGTTTGGGGAGTGGTATCTGGTTAATCTAACTGAACTTGCAGTTTGTCAAACCTCTTATCGAATTACAGCCTTCTGTCGTGAAAACAAACAAGATTCTACTAGATTATATTGAGTGTAAAATGTGAGGTTAATAATGTAACATGTTGTCACCAGGCATTTGTTTTCTCTGCATAGTGTCTATATTCTTTTTTTTTTTAAGTGTTTGTATCTAGTGAGGGTATAATTGTTATTAATTCTTACTTATAGACGTATCTGAGTGGGAGCCATCACAATATACTGTGTGCTGACTTGTGGAGCTGCGGGGTCTGTTTGAATTTTATTTCATCACTGCCAGTTTTACTGGCATTTTCAGAGGTGTCTCTATGATGGATGCACTTCTTATGCCTTTTATTCTGAAGCTGTAGATGTACTAATGAGACTTGAATATGAGGTTTGATTGTCAGGTGTAGAATATGTCGTTTTAACTCTCTAACTACAGATGTGAGGAGAATGTTGTTTGTTTCTCACATGCCTGGAGCTACCCTGGCAGACCCCACTGTCTCTGCAGTACTGCTACCACTTAACATTGCAAAGATTTTTTTTTTTAATCTTTTTCCACACCAAATTTCACTTCTGACCAGCTCCCCTATTTTCCTGCAGGGTGAGATTAGAGCTACTGCATTCAATGATCAAGCAGACAAGTTCTTTCCACTCATTGAATTGAACAAGGTATGGTAGCTTTGTGCTTTCTTAGACTGACAGGAGCTGGGAAAGAGGAACTTGAGCCTAGCAAGGATTTTTAAAGGTGAACATAATCTATTTTCCCTGACTACTGATAATACCCCCTGTTTCATTGCTTTCTCCTGTAGGTATATTATTTTACCAAAGGCAATTTGAAGACTGCTAACAAGCAATATACAGCTGTTAAGAATGACTATGAGATTACATTCACTAATGAGACTTCAGTTGTGCCCTGTGATGATGCCCAGCATCTTCCATCTGTTCAGTTTGATTTTGTATCCATCTCTGACTTGGAGAACACGCCCAAAGACGCGATTGTTGGTCAGTCAAAGTAGAAAAATGGCAAATTCTAAAGCTTTGTAGTTTGATTTTTGTGTCCTGAATTCTGGGCAGGTAGTGAGCATAAGATGCTTCAACTGTTGTGATCTCTTAATTGAAGTCATCCAGTGATGGTTGCCATTAAAAATTCCTCAGGCAATTTTCCTGTTAAGATGATTTTGCCTGTTGTGTAACAATATATAACAATTATTCTTCAAACTTGTGCTTCAAAATGAAGACAGTAGGTGATAGTTGTTTATTGTACTGTGATCAGTGTTTTCCACAGAAAAAGGCTGAAAGAAAAAATGCCCTTGCTCAGCATGTGTGCATTTCATACCTTCTGTGGTCTTGCTTTCTTTCACTATCTAATTATCTCTGTAGTGATTTTGGCATAATTCTTTGCATCCAAGTCCAAGTTGCATGACTGTTTTGGCTTGCTTTATGAAGTATTGGAGGTTTGTTTTTCTGTAATTCGTTGGGCAGAATACTCCGGAAAAATCAGAGGCTTGGGTGGGGGCGAGGGTTCTCAGGTTTCAGAGGCACAAGATGCCTGTGATTCAGAGACATTCAGCTGGGAACTTTAAAGGTAGATGGGTAATATTAAAAGTGGTGTATTTTTAGGGACTGCACAGGGGATTGCTTTAGCTCTCACCACCTGAACGTGCAGACTTGTTAAAGTTGCAACTTATAATTTCAGAGTTAGGTGGAGGCACGAGCCAGTTGTTTCATTGTGTTACAGTCACTTTGAAGGCTCTTGCTTGTGCTTTAACAGCAAGTGTGTTACATGATCAGGACTGAAGTCCTTTGACAGAATGTGATGGGAAAAGATAGTACAATGCCTTGATCTCTCTAATGTGGTGAGGCTTGCATTCATGAATATCTTAATGACTGCGTCAACAAAATTAAAGCACTGAAGAGTTCTGTAGTGGAACATTCCTACCATAATACACTTAATTTCCATATCAGATTTCATTTCAATAGGGAGCTGGGATACAAGGTAAAAATCTGACAGTAGGTTTGAATTCTTCTCTTGTGATCTTGTGTTCTCCAGTTGTGACCCTTGAGTAACTCTAAATTGTAACTGTTTCTCAGATGTAATTGGAATTTGCAAGAGCTACGAAGATGTCACTAAAATTACAGTGAAAGCTAACAATAGGGAGGTTTCAAAGAGGAACGTGCATCTGATGGATACATCAGGGAAACTGGTGACAGCTACGCTGTGGGGAAATGAGGTATGTGCTCTCTTACCTGCTCTTAACAAAGCTGCCTTGGTGTAGGAAGTGCTGTTGTCACCTGAGATGGGACCAGCACTGACACAGGCCTGGGTGCTCAAGAATCAGGGGCCGAGAGAAGGTGAAAGACTGTCTGGTTGCATTCAGGTGTGATGTTCTTAACCTTTCCCTGACAAACTGCTGACATGATCTGACTAATGTGTTCTGAACAACTGCAGACATTATGTCTCAAGCCAAAATACTGAAAGTAACGGGCTCCTGGTTTAGGAAAGGGTATGAGGTGCAGTTTGATGATGGAAAAGCCTGGTGGCTACAGCTGTCTCAAATTTGAGGAATTTTATTTGTAGGGTGGGGTATGTGGTACCCCTAATGAGCAAGTCGAGAGACTCTGTTTCAGACTGGGAGTTTAAAGCATCAGAGCCTTGGAAGTGAAAGTTTGAACAGTTGCAGTAAACTGCTTCCTTATCTTTTTAACAGGCTACTTTGTTTTCCACTGTTGTTGTAGATACTTAGGGATTTATGTGCCAGTCTATAAAATGGGAGTGATCCTGCCAGCTTGACAGTGATGCTTTATTGCTAAATGATCAAGTGCACTGATACTGTAGGTACCTAAACACCATTAACCATCTGCTGATACAGATGAAGTAAACTGAAGTTCAGTATTGCAAAGCCTTAAGCTTGAACTAGGTTATAATAGGAGAGAGTACTGGTATACAGTTCCTGGCATAACTCTTCCAACAGAGATCAGGGTTTGCATTTTGCAAAGTTAAATCTGTTTGCTTGCTTGTAGAATAGAAATATCAATAAGCATTGAGGGGGAGTGATGTATGGCTTGCAGCTGGCACAGTTAGGGTTAGAGTCTGTATGTCCTTTACAGCAGTCACTGCCATGACTGCTGGGATATGTTTTCTGTTCTTTTGGCATCTCATGGGTGCAGTGAGTACTACTGCAACTCCAGCTCATTTGTTGTCTTTAAGTTCATGATCCTCCCCTTACTTCCTGGGTGGTGTGGGGTCCATAAAATCTATGCCTTTCAAACCCTCTCTCATGCTATGAGGTTCTTTGTTAGTGTCAGACTGCTCAGGTGATGGCAGTTGAACAGCATTAGAGCAGCTTTATGACATAAAAAACAGAAGATGGGAAAGTTGAGTAAAAATGTTTGGTCAGCATAGCTGCACTTCTGTGTAAGTGGCAGTAAGATGGACCTGATTGGCTCAGTGAAGCTGAGTGAGTTGTTTCATCTCCTGAGGAGTCTGATATGAACAATTAATTTTGTTTCCATTCCCATAACACATCTCCCTTCCTAAAATCCTGGTGTAATGCTGCTGACAGAGGGGACCAGTCCTTTCTAACAAACCCTTGGTGTGACTTAAGGATTCTCTGGTTCCCCAGGAAACGGGGTGTTAGGATTGCACAGAAAATTGTCACCTACCTTTGCTTAAACTCCTAATGACACTATTCAAACCCTTACCTTTCAGATACAGTGGCACAGTTTGATTCAGGTTTGGTCTCTTGTCATGATCTGTGAATTATGACCACGAGTTCAGTGCCTTTCCTGTAATGTGCTGCTGCTGCTCTCTGGCTTTTCACACATGCAGGCTGAACAGTTTGATGGTTCCAGACAACCTGTGATTGCCATCAAAGGAGCACGTGTCTCTGACTTTGGTGGCAGAAGCCTGTCTGTCCTGTCCTCCAGCACAGTTGTCATCAACCCTGATAGCCCAGAGGCTTTCAAGCTCAGAGGATGGTAGGAGTGTGTTTATGTTGCTTCTTTTCAACCTCCTGCAGAGTATTTGTTTTATTTTGTTTCTCTGTACTTGAGCAGTGTGTGCAGCACTGAGGGAAGGTGGCAGAGGGTATGACTTCCAGGGCTGCAGAAACTTCTCTGGCTTGCAAGCCCTAGAGCCTTGAAGGCTGTCCTTCTTGAGTTGTTCAATTCAAAAAACTTTTAATTCCATGACAGACCTTGAAAAATTGAACTCAGGGTAGTGCATGCTGACCCAAAGCCTTGGAAGGCAGCATGAAATCAGGCTTGACCAGCTCTACTTTCTGAGGCTTGATCTGAGAGAATGGGTTTTTTTTTCCACAGGCTTTTCCATTGTGTGGAGTCTGATACACACTCAGTTAGTGTGGAGGGACTGTTTGACATCTCTCAGTGTCTAGTTCTCGCCAGATATTTTTCAGATAGCAAAATAACTCTTTTATTGTCAGGAAAACAAAGCGATTTCATTGTTGCTTCTCCTGTAAGTAGTTGTTAAATTGTCTGTTGTAAGTATGAATGTGGTGAGATGTGGTGTGTGTGTGTGAAGAGGGTTAAGTGCCAACAGCATCAGACTTGTGAATCCTGAGTCTTCAGATTCCAGTTACATCACCCAAATGTGGATGAAATAAATGGCATCCTCCATTTGTCATTGAGGTGTGGCTCTCCCATACTTCAGAGGCTTGTTGGAGATAAAATTGATTGTGGGTCTGAGCTATTACTGTCACGCTTTAATTAAGCTCAATCTTTGAGCCTCGTTGGTGTGTTTGTGAAATCACAAAGCCCATCACAACGGGAATGCAGTGCAACCTTTTGCTGAAGAGCTGTGCTTTCTTATTTTAACAGAGGAAGCATAATCTTTTCAATGCTATTTGCTTTTTCTTTCGAAGCTGCTGCGAAGATAATGGTACCATGTAATTTAATTTTAATTATGGAAATATCTTGATGCCCTTAAATCTTGTTATCTGCCTGGCTCTAAGAAGTGTGCAGTGCGTGGTTTGACCACTAGCTGGCAAACAAATTGCAGTTATATAGAACAAAGCTGTCCTCCTTTTGTGGGTTTATAAAATACTGTGCTAATTAAGTCAGACTATTAACTTATTCTGAAATGCTATTTTTGTTTGCAATGTACACATATTACTGTAATTGTTTCCTTTGCAATCATTGATAAAAAATCCCTCATGTATCGAGCACATGAAAATAAACGTAAGCTTTTGATAAGTCTGTATGGTCTGCTCTCCAAAAATAGAATTGCATCTCTGTGGCTGCAGGTTTGACTCCGAGGGGCAGCTTCTGGAATGTGCCTCCATCTCTGATGTGAGGGGTGGGCCAGCAGCTGGAGCAAATACCAATTGGAAAACTTTGTTTGAAGCCAAATCTGAGAACTTGGGACAAGGAGATAAGGTAAGGCATGGCCACTCAGTACAAGCTTTGTGTATTGGGGAGAAACTAAAAAGTAAGGCTTTGTGCAGGTATTCTTCTTATTGAAATAGTCCAAGGGTTGAGCAGTATGTGTTTACTGTCTTGGAATTCATGCTATTAATTAAAATTATTGTTTTTCAAATAAATCCAAGCTTGTTGCTGATGTTGCAACATGATACTTTGTTTGCAAGAGAATTCTAAGCCTCATGCAAATAAAGGGAGGATGTTTTTACCCCAAAGATGTTCAAATAAGCAGCACAGAGTGTTCTAGGAGAAACAGGTGCATTAGGAGGAAGTGGTTTTCAAGGGTGCACACTTGGTCAATAGAAAAGCTGGTAATAAACCCCAGGTCTTTGGCTTTTCATTCCAGAAACCTCTCTAGGCTTATACTGCTTTTTATATTTTATTTTTTTTTGTCTCAGACTTAAGTGCTAAGCTGTTTGGAATATACAAGAGCTTCTATCCATGGAATAAAAACCTTTAAACTCATAGAATGGTTTGGGTTGGAAGAGACCCTAAAGATCACCTCTTTCCAAACCCCTTATCATGGGCAGGGATGCCACCCCTTAGATAAGGTTGCTCAGGCTCCCACCCAGCCTGGTTCTGAACACTTTCACTTTACCTGTAATTCAGCTATTTTCTCTGACAATTTTTGCCCATGCTTCTTAAGCAACCTCTATTCTTCTGCTGAAAGACTTGACCGTGGTCTTAAACCATTATGATGATTATTTTAGTGTGGTGAGTGGGTATTTTGTTCTGTAGGCTATAGTTTAATCAAATGCTTATCTGTAACACTACACAATAGGCTTTCTGGTTTTTTGTATTGGTTCCTGAATGAAGCGTAGGAAAGTGCAGAATCTTAATCCTGTGAAAAAGTGCAGATTTGAACAGACACAATGGAGAATCAAATATGCTTTATCTAAAGAAGACCTTAGCAATTGGAGTTTCCTGCAATGGAAACACAAAATAATCTTGCTGTAGGGGCTTTATTAACATAATGGAAGCCTAAAAATTATTGCAACAGAGAGGTTGATTTACAGTTTCCCAGTAATCCATAGCTGTTAAGCTTTCTAATCCTAAATATCCAAGTATGGGTGCCTTGCTTTTGTAGTTAATTCAGAATGGGGAAAACATTGAGTATTTTGAGGCTAATGTTGCACACTCACTCTCCCAGGCAGATTATTTTAGCTGTGTGGGCACAATTGTACATCTGCGCAAAGAGAACTGCATGTACCAGGCATGTCCCTCTCAGGATTGCAACAAGAAAGTGATAGACCAGCAGAACGGACTTTACCGCTGCGAGAAGTGTGACCGCGAATTCCCCAACTTCAAGTACCGCCTGATGCTCCTGGTGAGTACCCGGATCGGATTTCAGGGCGTTTCCTGCCACGTTCCCAGCACACTCCAAGCAGGAAATCGGTGCTATTTGTCTGTCTGTGCTGCCTGTGAGTTGTTGGTTTGTGTGCTCTACCTGAGCGAGGGATGTTTCATTGAGCTGATTAGCAGTTTGTTTTCCTAGTGCTCCAATTAAAAGCTTTTCTCTTTGCCAAAAAGTTGCTGCTAGCTCAGTTGGTTCTGGTTTCCAAGTGTACTATGCAGTGCAGAATACAGATGGCCTCCGCCTCTTCAGTAGTGAAGATAAACTGAAGTAAAATGGCATTTCTGGAGAGCAGTAATTGCACTTTTACAGCTGCTACCTATATTTAGTACAGGTTTTTTTTTTGGTAGGTATTGTTCTGCCTCGTGCTTTAATGGAGTCTGCTTCAGAAAGTTGTCTGGGGATTATTATTGTGATGCCCACTTACACTATAGGCATTGAACCTTTTTCTGTTTTACATTATAAATTAGAGTTGTATCTGTTTCTTAGAAATGCCAGGTGGGCATGCAGAGAGAAGGGAACTATCCCTGCAGCCTCCCTAAAACACAAACTGCTTCTGGATAATTTTTATCAGATAACTTCTAGGAACACATGAACTGCTTTGCATAGCAGAGTCATTCTTGTAGAACATAAAGAGGATGCTGAAGGTACACTCAAGGCCTTCAGAGCATTGCCTCCCATTTCCTCATTCCTGATTGTCAAAGCAGCCAGGAAATGCGTGTGAGGCTGGAAATTGATCTTTTAACTAAACTAATCTAAAACAATCTTTTAATTGATCTTTTAACTTTTAACTATCTTTGAATGTTTTGACAGTTTCCTCATAACATAACATAATGTTACATGAATTTATGCTCAAGTACTCAGGTATGTGCAAAGTAAATTCAGTTTGCAGTTTGCTGCTGTCCCCCTTGGTGTTTTTTTTTCTGGGATATCTGTTCCTGCTCGTGGCTCATCAGTGGCAGCAGGACTCAGCTGAGCATCCATCAGTGTTGTCCTGCTATGATCTTGTTGGCCTTTCCCTGTGGTTCAATCTACTGCCAATATTAACTTGTGTTAAGTTATGGACATTCTGTGGAGCTTAAAAAAGCCAGGAAGTCACTGCTTTCCACCCACAGTGATTGAAAGGACATACAGGTCAGGCTTTGAGAGTTACTGGAAATTTAAAACCCTCTATAGCTCTGAGATTTTTTTTCTTTTGTGTTGTCTTCTCTCTTTCTGGAGGAAAAGGCAACTGGATGAAATAACCTTTGGGGTTTTGTTGTTGTATTCTAGGTGACCATTGCAGACTGTCTGGAATATCAGTGGGTGACTTGTTTTCAAGACACAGCAGAATTTATTCTTGGGCAAAACGCAGCTTTCCTGGGAGAACTGAAGGAAAAGGTCAGTCAATTAGCTTGTTGTATTTTTACTGTTTGCCTTTGAGTTGAACTATGTTTCATTCATCTTGTATTGGGCTGCCCTCAGATTTATTGGGGTTTTTTTTGTTGGTTTTTTTTTATCCTTCTGGTAAGGAAATATTCTTGTAGTGTTTTGAAGGCAGCTCTGGCAAAGGTGTAAGGTTTGTGTGGAGCACCAGTGCTGATCCACCAGAGAGCATGGTCTGTTATTTGTGTGTGAATGTACAGCAAATGTGGCAGAGGCATTGGGACATGTTCATGTACTTGCTGTGGGAATTAACAGCATTTAAAATACATAAAATAATGCCATATGAAAGAAAGGGATGTTCTGCTTCGTTTGTCAAGGATTTGATTTGCCCTTTCTCTGGGTGGTAGGCCAGCTCAGCTCAGCCTGAGGTTGTCCTCCAGATGTTGGCTTTCAGTATCTTCTACAAGTTCACAAATCATTGCTTCTCCCTAGCCTGAAGTTCTTGGCAGGGACTTGTTTACTCTCCTCAGGATTATTTTCCACAGGCCATCTGCCTGAAGAACAGAGATTTGCCTGCTTTCCCCCATAGTTTGCTCCCACAGTCAGTCTGTCTACCCCTGAGCTCTTTTGGCTGCTGAAAGCTGGGGATCAGCCTGTCCTCATCACCTGGACCTGGGTTGTGCCACAGCCTTTGGGGCACTGACAGCTTTAACATGTGCTGGCTCCAGCAGAAAAGACAGCCTGTTTTATCATTGTACCTAGATTGGAAGTATCTGCAAAAAAAAAAAAACAAACAAACCTAGTTTAGCAACGAATGCTGACAACATTACTCTTAATGTGTTCCAAAAATTTGTTTACAAAATCAAAAAGTTCTAGAACGCTTTGTATGTATCTTTGTTAAGTAGGCAGGAGGCTTTTTGAACTGATGTGTGTGAGCCCACTTTTGAAGGCTCTTTTTTCCCCCCACCAAATATCATCAGGATTTTGTGGGTCTCATGAAAACCACAATTTGTAGAACAGGTCACTGGCAGAGGTGCTGAAGTGATCTTTCTGTGCAGGTTAGAACAATTTCAAGGTTGTAAGTCATTAGACACTAAAAGGCAATATTATCTTTCCTTTTGTCACTCTGTGCTTTTCTGCTGCATTTTTCTTTCTTCCAACCAAAATAATCCTTTCCTGATTTTTTTTTTTTAACTTGTGTACTGTATAAAAACTGTGTGGCTTTGTTTTGTTTTTAAATGATGATGTGGAATGCATGATAAGTTCTTGAATTGCATATGAGCCTTGCTGTGCTCCCAGGCTAAGGCTGGTTGATTCCAGGACTCTGTAGATATCCCAGTTGTTGGTTAACCCATTGCTTGGCTGTGGGAGGAAAATAAAGTAGGAGGGATTGTTGAGGCTGTTGCCTTGAGACACTGCTGCAGACCTCTGTTTCTGCAAAGCAGGGCTATTTTTCCTCTAATATGGAATGATTTTTGGAAATTTTCTGCACTCTGGCTGTCAGAGGTGAAGGGTACAAAGGTTGTGGTTCTGAGATGCTGAGTTTTTGTGGTATTACAAAGGCTGGACACCCTTGTTCTGTAGGAAGATGTCTAGCTGGGGGGATTCTTAATTAGATGTGCTTGCACTTTTGCATTTCCATTTTCAGACATTCTTAACCTGTCAATATTTTCTTACTTCAGCCATGCTTAATCTCTGCTAGAGTTTAAACAAAATTTCTTAGTTGCTTTTAATGCTGAAGAGAGCTGGGTGGGGAAGGAGAGACAGCAGATCCTATGTACCAGTACAAACATGTAATGTCTTTTGAAGAGCTGCCTAATGGAAATGGCTGAGGATAGAAAATGGAACATAATATGGAGTGAGCCCTTGAGCGGGAATGCTTTGTGTTCCAGGAGAAATTGGTTTTGATTTGACACTTTTATGAGCCTTTAAAAATGGTACTCGATGCATTTGCAGTAAGCTTTTCTTAGTGGTTTTTCTCTGATGGAGCTGATGCAGTGTCTTGTGAAGTTGGTGGGAGTCTTTTCACTGCTCACAGTATGGATGGAGTTCATGTACAGCCCGTGACCACGCTAAGCAGAGATACATGTGCAAGGTTTTTCATCTGCCTCTTGCCTGTGCTTGTTAGATACCAAAGGAGGTAATGTGGGCTAGCAGTGACTGCTATGCTGAGGGCATTTTCAACTCACTAATGGTTAGCACAGTTTGTGACAGGGCTGCAGAGAGGAGCTGAATGCTTTATTAAGCCAGTTTTCTTATCCTCTAATCCATAAGATGGCCAAAGGAAGGGGGTTTAATATTCAGAAGGGATATGCCTAAATTCTGTAATCTGTGAACCTAGCTGCTCCTGTTCACCTCCATTTGTTGTGCTTTTCTAAACCATAGGAGAATCACTGTGTAGTGTAAAATAGTGCTGCACACAGTGAAAAACAGCAGATGTAACACTTGGAATGTGAGTGGAAACTGGGGTGGATTCAATTCCAGATCAGATGCTCTGTCTGCTGCTGGAGTGACTGATCAAGTCAAGTGCATCTGGTAGATAAATGCATTAATAATTACTTGTCAGTATCATCAGGGAGAGGCAGGATTTTTTTGAATGTCAGCAAAGGTTTTTACAACTCATATTTTTACAAAAATAAACTTTTTTTTTTCACAGTCTCCATGACTTGCCTGCTCCTTTTCTACTGTTTTGACAAATTGTCTGTTATAAATGATGATGATGATGTTTAGTGTTCATATGGTAATTAGAAGCAGCTTATGTTATAAATATGACACAATCTTCTCATGGTTATTAAAGCACGTTCAAAACATGGATCTGCTTTTTTTATAGAACATTCTCTTAAATAGGCCTGTGTCAGGATGGGAAGGATACATGCAGCTTTGATGGATAAGCAGAAAACCAGAATGCCTAATAAGGCAATTAATAAGGAAATAGTTAACTCTGTCAGTGTTTGTGATCACAGCACAACATCAGAATTAGCCAGTTTGGCAGCTCCTGAAGATTTGTGGTATTTTTGTTCCTTATACCTGGTTGCAGAATCAGTGCAGTTGTATGTTCCTTTGTTTAAGCAGCTAGAAGTTGTCACCTTTTTATTTTAAAAGCTTTTGAATTATGGGTTTGGAATCTGAAATGTGATGGTGGAAGACTCAGCTCTGCCTGTGTGGGCCAGGTAGTTTGAGTGTTCTGCCAACCTCCCTAAAAGCTGAGCTGCTCTCAAAGTTCGTGGCACTACCAGGAGCTTGGAGTGTCTGCAGCTGATCCCTGTCTTTGTCCTTCCCTCAGAACGAGCAGGCTTTTGAAGAAGTGTTCCAAAATGCAAACTTCAACACGTACGAGTTCAGGATCCGGGTGAAACTGGAGACTTACAACGTAAGTGTTGCCCAAAAGGCAAATAATTATCTTGTGGCTTTTGTAGTTCAACTTGTCTCCATAGGAGGTGACTTCCTCCTCTTATGTTTGTGGGGAGAGGTTTCCCTTGCTCACAGAGAACAGAAAATTCCAAAGATCACACAAATACTTGTCAATCTTGAGCACTGAAGGAGGGATCCTTGCTGCTCCCTCTCAGGCTCATCAAGAGTGGCTGGTTTCAAATGGAAACAACATATCAGCTCTGGGAGTCCTGTTGGCACTCCCAGCTAACCCAGATACCATGAGCAGTAAGTTACTGGGGCAGAAGGATGTTGGAACCAAATGCCTGGAGTGCTTCATGTTCTTTTACATACTAAACTCTCTCTTTCGCAGGACGAATCTCGTATTAAGGCCACAGCAATGGACGTCAAACCCGTGAACTACAGAGAATACAGCAAGAGGCTGATTGCCAACATCAGGAGAAATGCTCAGCTGGGGTGAGGAGGCCAGTGCTGGCTGCTTGAGCCTAGAATTTCCAGGAAAAGCTGAATAGATAACGTTACACTGACATTTTCCCCACCTCGTGTGTGACAATTCTGCATTAGTTACACTGTGCATGGCAGCCCAGCGTAGTGGGCTGAGTGATTTGATGCATTTCTCTGGAGATGTGCCCTGGGAGGTAAGAGTGCACTCTGATGGCCACGACTTTGTAGCCTGTTGTGGTCTGTTAAACTCTGACAGCACTGAAGAGGAATCTCCAGACAGATTGCCAAGGTCTTTAGACAAAGCACTCAGAATGTCTGAAGTAACTTTGCTCTCTTCCTATATGTAAAGCTGAATTATATAACCATTTTGTCTTCTTTGCAAGGAAGTAGTGACAACCTTGACACTTTGACTTTGTTCAGCAGAGGGCAGGAGGAGCAGTGTCATAGAGCTTTCAGATCTGGACAAAAGAGAACATGTCTATTAGTGCAAGTTAGTTCCCTTCCATAGAATTCAAAGGCTTTCACTTTCCACAGGTGCCATGCAGTTGTTAATGCTTGGAATGGCAATATGGTAGAATTATTAATCAAAGACATATCTCTTATATCTGAAGAATATCCTTCCTTCAGGGTTTAATAGGCTGAGTCAGATGGGTCTGATATTAATCAAAATTGTCTCTTCTGAGGAAGGCAGATAAGCATTGACTCTCCATCCCCCAGGGAAATCCAGGCAACTACAAAGCATTGCTTTAGTTTTCTCTTCAATTAATACTATGGATTTCTGACTGATTTTTTTTGGCTCACAGTTCCTGCCTATACATGTTTTGTATGTTTGTATGTTGAGTTTCTTTGGTTTTATTTGTAATGATGTTAATCAGAAAGAGGTCTTTAAATGGGGGGTGCTTTGTTTCAATAAACACTGTTTAATTCCTGTGTAGTGAATTTTGCTTTCTTTGAACACCAAAGACTTCTCATTACTGGAAAGCAATTAATTAGCTTTCATAATAAGCATTCACTTGGGGGAGATGTTACCTTATTACAAACTCTGAGGTTAGACTGAAGAATGGAGACTTCTTTGCCTGATGTTAACAGCATGGAAATGCAGTGATATTTTCACCATTTCTGTGCCTGAGAATGCTGATGAGCTGGCACTTCTGGGATTTTTATTGACGTTTACACAGCAGTCTAAAACTAACCAGGCTTTGAGATTTGTTCAGACATAGAGCTAGTACAGAAAACAGTAATTATGCTACTGGGCTTTTCAGTCAGCAGAGCATGCTAGCTCTGTGTGCTCCTAATCACATTAATTATGTGTTCCCTGGCTGCAGCTCACAGCTTGGCATTTGCTGCACAGCTCCAAGCATCCAGGCAATGCTGCAGTGGGGCTCTGGTGGCAGAAGTGAGGTTTATTTATTTATTTTGCTCCGTAGAGCACAGTTGCTTCTTGTATTCAGTTGGTGCCCTTTATTCCCTGTGATTTCCTGTTTGTCATCTCAAGTCTTGGTGTTTAAGTACTGTAAATGTCATTTCCATTGATGGACATGAAGCACATTATTCTGGGCCCATTAATTGCAAACACAACCTCTTCTTTTTTGGATTCTGAGGATCATGACTGGGTTCTTCTGCTGATGTCTTGCATTTTTTTATTGAAGTATTTGTTTCCTCTGACCTTGCTTATAAAGCATTGACTAGAAAATTACAGTCTTCAGCACAGTTCTGGATTGACAAATGGTAGGTTAGTGGTGATAATCCATCTTTCCACTCTGCTAACCAGTCTTTTAGTTCTGCTCCCTTCCTATCCCTCCTACCCAATTTTAGGAAACTGGGAACAAGTGGTAATGCACAATGTTTCTTCAGGCTCATTTCCAATTCCTGGGCCTATCCATACACACCAGGAAGTTTTTATGGGTGTTGTTTTTGGCAGGTGTTTGCTGCTCTGAGTGTTGCACACCTGCCTCTGTTGGGGCAGCTCCTTCTCCCAGGGGGAATTGCTGCACATCCATTTTGCTGGGTTTGCTGTGCCGTCAGCCAGAGCTCTGGAGATGCAGGGTATCAATGCTCAAGAGCATTAAGATATCTTACAGGATCAGCTGAATGACCTTGAGAACTGGAACAGAAAATCAACTTAAACAGTTTGTGTGAAAAGCCATTTATTTGAGGACTAATAAAAAACAACCCTCTGCTCTAAAGTGGATGCTCATTAGTGACTGAAGAGTTGGAGGGTTTTAATCATGCTTTAATCAGCTAGTATATGATAAAAACATCAAGCTATGTGAGGCAAGGTATTTCTAGTGTAGCTATACAAGTGCCACAGCATTATATAAGCCTCTGCTGTGAGATCTCATCTCGAATGCTATGTACAGCTCTGGCCTGCAATGTGGAGAGGCAAAAAAGAAACTCAGCTGGGGCGAGTACAGAGGAGGACTACACTGCTGAGTAGGAGAATGAGGATCTTTTTTAGGAGGGGCCTGGAAGAGCTAATATAGCAGAATGAATCCTGAGAGGGGCATATGATTTCCCACTTACATAAAAGATAGATGCCTCTATCTATCTTGCCTTCCTTGCCCTGATCATAGCCTAGAACTGCTGAAGGTAACTGGTCAATAAATTGTTTATTAACCCCAGCAGAGTGAGTATCCAGCTGAGGAGAGAGGGCAAGGAAGCTGTGGAGGTGCCTCCATTCTCCTGCCACCTCACTGCCAGCTGACCATAGCCATCCAAACCCTGCAGCCACTGGCAGGAGCTGTGGAAAACTTCACAAAAGCTCTGGGCTCCTCTGACTGTGCTAATTAAGTGGACTAACAATGCTAATTTGGATTATTGGCAAACTAGCCCGTGCCTTCCTTCCCCTCATCATAAATCTCCCCTGCTACCATCCACGTTGTTCTGGATGGCTCCAGCCATTACCTGGCCTGAATATGTATTTGCTCAATTGAAAAGGTTCTGGAATTGTTTGTGACTAGATCTCTGTGAGGTGAGGATTCCTGTGGCTGCTCGTGTTTTGCTTTAAATTAAATGTACACAGCGGAGGTGAAATTGGGAGGCTGCTGGTTTGGAAACAGGCAGGTGCCAAGGCAATTACACAAGAACATCAAGTTGTGCATGGAGGGAAGATGTGGAGCGTGCTCTGCCGGGCCATGTTCAGGTAGTTTGCTGTTTGTCTTAATTCCCTCTGGTGGCTTTGAACTGTGTTTTCACTGGGCGTGAATTTTCAATGAGTTGTCAGTGACCCTTTACGAGTCCCCGGAGGGGAGATTCTGTTAGAGCCACGCCGAGTTTTTAAGATGCATCAGGTGGTTTGTTGTTTGTTTGGGGTTTTTTTGTCCCCGAAGTAAAGCTTGGAGGAGTAATCCATTCTCAGAGGCGTTGTAAGGAATAAATGGTGCTGCTGGATGGCTCAGGAGTGACTGGGTGCTTTGTGCTCTGCCTGGCAGCTGGGATGAGTGTGTGTGTGTGGGCTCTGTGTTCCAGCACCACGGGATTGTCCTTTTAGTGCCACGGGTGTGACAGTGGAAGCTGCTGAGTCTGGTGGTTCCATTCCTCGTTCCCACTGATATTTCCATTTGCTGCCCAAGATGCAGCATGACATCTCAACGAGGGAATAGTAACTTTTCCTTCTGGGTGCCTTTTTTTGCCACCTTTCCTTTGGCCCTCTTGTTTTCTAGCCCTTGAACAAGTGGCCACTTTGGTGAAGAGTGGGGGAGCTGCTGGGGAGACTCAGATGGGAAAAAAAAAAAGAGAAATTCACATCACTTTGATATAAAAGGCTTAGGAACAACATGAAATGGAGTGGGCTGCCTGCTTCCAAAGCCTGTCTTCATGGAAAGGAGTGGTCTGCAGCATATTAGGCATTATAAATACTGGAGTAGTGCAGTAAATATCAGTAATCTTATTACAGGGAGTGGAAATTCTCTTTAATATATTATCTGTGAGGATGCAAGAGGCCCACAGACCTTCTCGCAGTTTTTAAAGTCTGTTTTTCATGTTTACATTTTTGCATTTCAATCATATGCATATTTAAAAAAAAAAAAGTAGTTTGGATCGCCAGATGGATTTTTCATGAGGCCTGTTACGCATTTTTCTGTGTATTTTATTTGGATATTTAGGTGTCTGTGTTTGGGGGGTAGGGTGTTGTTTGTTTTTAGTTTTTTTCCTGTTTATATTGCATTGATTTGTTGTTAAATTCAGCCTCTGTGCCATGCCAAAAGCATGCCTTTGGGAGTGTTCCTCAGCTGTTTGTTGTGCTTTTCTTTTTTCCCATCCTTGTAAGTTATTTAAAATAAACTGGACACTTGCAAAGGCTTCTTTTTTTTTTTAATTTGTTCCAAACATTTTGCCCTTTAAAGGGAGATTTCAAACAACAAGGCCAAAAAAAATTAAATACTGACAAAAACAACAAAAAAAATCACCCTCCTGAGCTCCTTTTGTGTTTGAAATGTGATGAAATGTTCTTTAAGATCCCACGTGAGGATGTTACCTCTCACAGGGATATCATTCCCAGGGATAGCCCAGGTTGGGATAAAGGCACTTGGGAAGCTGCACTGCAGAGGATGCACCAGAAATGGGCTCTTTGCTCTGAGAGTTTATCCTCAGGAAAGTTGGCAGAGCAGAGCTGGTTGCTGGTTTATCTGATGGAGAAATGAAAGATGTGAACATTTGTCATGTCCACTCTGACATCACCGCTGAGCAATTAAGAGGAAGAAATCTAATTTTTTTTGCCATCAGTTTAGCTCTCGGAATTCCCTCATGGCTTATTGTACAAAAGGCTGAAAAATAAGAGTAATAATCCGATTTTTGTCTGTTTCTAGTGTTTTATGTTTTCCATTAAAGCCTTGCTGCTATGCTGCACTGACTTCTTGAACTGCAGGATCAAAAAATACTCCTGCCTTTGTTTTTGGTGAAGACCGACTCTGAAAAGGATAAATATTATTGATTGAGGTATTTAATACACTAATGAAACCCACAATTATTGACTGGGTAATTAATATACTGTCTAAAAGTAAAGTTTGACAGCGCATATAGAAAAGCGATATTGACTTGGGCTTCTTTGGCAAGGAGCCTCGCAGGTTTTTATTTATAGACACTGAAACACGTTCTTCAAGTAATGATTCAATCCCACTTTGTGCTTGCCACAAGCTAGAAGGCTGCCCTTCCTCTTGCTGACTGGAAGGCTTTCACATTAGCTGTGGGGAAGGAGAATTTCCAGCCTTGCTGCCCCATGCTTCAGGTTTTGGGGCTGGAGCTGCCCTGTGCACGCTGCTGGTTTTTGCAGGTTTTTCCAAGGAGCTTTCTGGTTTTTTGGGGGCTTTTTTTGACTTGCTTTTGGGGTTTGTTAAGCTTGGTGAGTGGTGGAAGGCTGAGGGAACCAAGGGAGAGTTCCACTGGACAGAGGGTTTTCTCAGCATAGCTGCATTTTTGTTCTCAGAGCATCTCGTGGGGTGAATGCTCTGCTTTGGGCTCAAGGTGATACATGGTTTTGCTCTCAGCTTAAGTGCCCTTTCTTAAGCCTAGCAGCAAGATTAATCTTTCCCCTGAACTGACAGGTATCTGCAGCCTGAGGTGTGTTCTTGTCTGATTCCAGGGTTTGGTGATGCTCACACATCTCCTTTAGCCTTGCTCCTCTTCCCCTTGCAGCCCAGCCTTGTGTTCTTTGCTGCTGCTCAAGTTGCCAGAGACTGCATTTAGATTGCCAGGAAGCTGAAGCTGCATTTATAAATGGCTTTAAGTTGTTCATGTGCCCCTGTGAAATGTTAAACTTCTTAGCACCAGGTGAAGTTATTTACATCCAACTCAGAAGCTGATAATGAAGGTTTTTTTAGATTTCAAGTGATTTAAAAAAAAACTTCCAAATCCCAAGTGTATCAGCTATGTGGTAATTGGAGCTTGTGCTGTCATTAAAAATGACAGCTTTCTCCAAAAACATTCTTAGTGCTTGTAAAATGCAGCTAACATAACCTATATTTAACTTGTATTAGCTAGAATTTCCTTTCTGTGCTTGCTTACTTTCAGAGCTTTAGTGTAAATACCGAGGTCCTGCTCTATTCCTCAACCACAAATTATTTTACCTGGTTGGAAGAATAGGAAGCTTTTAACCAGGGTTTGACAGAGGGTATCTCTGTGGTTTTCCCCATAGAAATTTTGTCTTTTTTTTTCCCCAGCCAGCAAGTAGAAGCCATTCTTTGGGCAGAAAGAAACCTTAAGCATTAATGTGTGTGACAAGAAAGCCCAGGTTGCTAAAGTCTGGGGCAAAGCTCCTGTTCCTTAACCTCCTGAACATTTCTTTTTTTTTTCTTTTTTTTTTTTTCTTTTTTTT
>VWZV01004171.1:398773-447646 GCA_013397155.1 Irena cyanogastra | reverse complement strand
TTTTTTCTCTTTTTTTTTTTGTCCCTCTGCGGTCAGTCAAAAACATTTGCATGTGGAATCGTTAAGGCTCTGTCCCATAATTGAGATGCTGGGTGGCAATCTGCTCCCCTCCTCCGCCTGGAAGTGTTCCACACAGAGCCCTCTAATTAAACAGAAAATGGTTTGTCATGTGTAACTGCCTCTTCTGAATGTAACAAACTCATTTCAAGAGATGCCAACACCATCTTTATAGCTGTTTTAATAATCTTCTCTTGAATCAGAGAGGGCTCTAACCCCGTATTTCACTTCACCAGCTGTTTATTTTGCTGTTTGCTTGTTGGTTTTTTTGGGGTGGTTTTTTTTTTTCCCCTTGCACTGCGAACGTGTAGACTTTTTTTTTCCTCCTCTTTTTTTCTGTGTGTGTGTGTGCATGGAAATCCTCATTAAGAGTAACTGAGTTGAAGTCTGTGAAACAGTCAGTTAGGGCTGAGGCTTTTAAGCTTTACTATTTACAGTGGGAGCACGTGCGGGCTTTGGGCTCCGAGCCCTGTCAATCACCCCCGCCCAAAAAACTCCACTGCCAGCCCCGTTTGGAGGTGTTGAGGCAGCTTCCAGAGCTAGCATCTATTTTGCAGACAGATGTGCATGCCACAGCCACCCTCCACACACGCCTGTAATAGAAACCATTAGCTCCCCGCTCCCCCAGCGCGGGGGAGAGCTGCAGTGTGTTCTTAATGCATGAAGTGTGGTCTGGGTAGGACACAAATAGTGTAGCAGATTACCAGGTGAAATTGGCTTTTACCTCTCCCCCATCCTTCTCAGACACTTGCCTGCCAAACTTCAGCTTTTAAGTCGGTGCTCAAAGAAATTCTCCCTGTGTAAAAGGCCTCTTGCTGCCTTTTAAATTGGCTAATGTTTGGCAGAAAATCCGAATAGCGGGTACAGTTATTTAGTGCCTTCATTACTTACTGCCTGGAGACTTTCTCTGATATTAGTGGCTCCTGTTTATTCAGAGTGTGCTGGTGTCTGCCTCTCTCTCCTGACAGCCTTTTAGGTAAGGGAGGACCCGTGGAAGATCAGGGTGCCATGGCACAGCTTTGTGTCCTGGGACAGCACTTTTTCCTTGGACAGCTCCCATCTGCTGTGCTGGAAACCCAGACCCTGCCTTGTTGTAACAGCTTCCTGCATGGCAGCACTGGTTAGATGAGGAGCAGTGTTCTCCCAACGAGCCACGTTGTTAACATCCAGCTGGGATGTGAAAATCACTTCTAGGTTTATGTCTCTAAATATTGCGAGTATGATGCCACCATCTTCAAAAAGGGAAGGAACAGCAAGCTGACTCCTGTCAGTTTGTTAGAGCATATTTATAACTCAAATGCTAATTCCTGCTCTTGACTCATAATAGCTTCTGAATTCTGAATCTTTAAATTCCGGATCTCATGTTTTGAGGTTAATCCATTCAGATAGTTTGGGAAGCAGAATTTATAATTTGGAGAAGTAATGTCAGTCCTTCTTTGCTTCATTCAGTCATTCCATGTTGGCTATAGGTCCCACCAGCAAGCCACTATTTGACCCTTCCTTATAGACTAGTCAAACCCAACATGTTCATTTTATCTGACTTGATCCTGCTGTTCCCTTCATACTCATAGCTTGGCCCATAAGCTTAAGAGTCACAGGAGCTGGCTGTCAGCACACTTGCCTGATTCTGATTTAACTCATTCAGCTTATTGTGAGCCTTAACCTATTTTCCGTGCTGTCTCCAAGTGTACAGCTTCTGCAAAGAGATTAATAATTCAAAAAATATATCTTTAGTCTTCAAACCTCTCCCAGGCAGCAGTGCAGACTTAGAGGGTTTGAAGAAAGGAGTGGCATTAATATCCCACCTATCAGTGGACATGGTCTTTAACATCAGCCCTTAAGCCAGCCTTTGCAGTCAGAGCCTGTGTCACCACAGCTCCTGGCTGATGCTAAAGCTCCAGGAGCTGCCTCCACCTTGTAGAAAGCTTTGCTTGGCTTGCTCTCATTATACTCTGGTGTTGTATCGGATTTTGGGGAGAGCCTGCTTATTGCCAAGTGGGATTGGAGGAAAAGAGTAACTATTTTGATTTAGAATTTTAATTACTGCACTTGGAAACAAATGCAAAGCACAAAGCAGTTTGAAGGTGAATTTCTTTCTGAAATTAAAACTTAATGTGTGATGGGTAGGTTTTTTTTCCCTCCTCAGTTAACAAAGCTGGTGAAAGATCACAGCATTGTAATGGTCCTGTTAGTGTCATTGCCTCTGATTAATGGGATGTCATCTGGTGTTAATGACTGGTCCAGTCCTCAAGCAGCAACCTATTCCCATGCTTCGCCTCCTCTTCCTTGAGCATTTTGAGGACGTTGGGTATCTCAGAGCAGGATATGAGCCACGTCCCCTCTCCCAGCTCAGACTTCTTGTTGAATTTACCAAACCTGAGGTGGTTGATTTAACATTCCCCCTCAAGGGATGCTCCTGAAAATAAACTTTAGACTCTGCTTATACACCTTAGTTTATTGTGGTGGGTGCTAAGTGCTTACAGGGGGGGCATTCATCCCAATTGAAGCCTGCAGAACACAGTGTGCCAGCTGTGTGTGACTGCTCCCATAAATCCCCCTTCCAGGAGTTCCTGGCTGTGCACTTTATAAGTAGGCTTGTAGCAAACACCTTGCAATACATATTCATTATTTCATCTTTGCCTAATGCATAAGGCTTGGGGATGGGGAGGGGGGAGAAGGAAGTGGCTTCTTCTCACCAATTTATGTTCCCTGAGCTAATCCACCTCCCCTGCCTGGCACCGTTAACTTTTAGTTGCAATATTTTGTGGCTCGCAGAAGCAAGTTTTAATTGCACCACAGAAGTCCCTTTCTGCCAATAGTTCATTAGACTTCATGAATGCTCCAACTGAAGAATGGTCTCTCTGGATTAGCATCATCTTCCAACACACCCGTCCTGCTGGATTGCTGTCAGGTGAATTGATAAAAGAGTTATTTCTGAACGGAGCCAAAAAAGTACTGGGGGTGAGATACAACAACCTACAGGCTTCCAGACAAATGAGCAGGAACCAGGGAAAGCCATAATTCTGCATTCAGCACGTCACAGGCATGGCAGGAGCTTTGGAAGGTCTAGATTAAAAGGGAGCTATTTTTCTTCTGGAAATAGGAAGAAGGGATTTGGTGCCAGTCAGAGGCAAAGCCTACCCGAATCAGGCAGGAAGCAAAATTCACTGCAACAGTTCCTCCCTGAGCTGGGAGCAGCCGCAGTGCCTGATCAATAGCAGAATCCAGAGGTGCAGGCAGGAGCATCTCTGACATGCCCACACTAATTAACTCTGAATTATCAGGTGTGTATGTGAAACCTTTAAATGATCATCCCAGGATTTAGCAAGCACTTCTGTGCTGCAAAGTGTTGCCTGGGTTCTTCCTCTCCGTGAAGCTGTTAGTGACCCTGGCTTGCATTTGTGGGGTAAGTGAGCTCCGTGCTGCTGTGCTAAAGCTGAAGGTGATCCAGCAGTGCAGCCACTGGAATAACCCTTGGAAATAGGGTTTAGGCTATAAACCTTGTTTCTGCTATCTCATAAGAGCTGCTCATCCTGGGAGACAAGTCATGGTGTGCCTGTCTTTAAAAAATGACTGGCTCAGCTATTGTCTGCATAAAATCACCTTTGTTTATGGTGCATTTTTCTAATGGCTCGAGCAGCAGAGTAAAATTTAAATAAGTAATTATTGTGCAGGAGGCGCAGGCTAAATGGAATGATTTCCCTGGCTGCTCTGCCCTTTTGGCTGCACTCTGAGCACAAGGCAACTCCCTTGGTAATCAGGTGGGTTCGACCAGGCAGGTTTTGGCAGCTTATGCACCTCTGCTGCAGGAGCTCGTCTGCAGCTCAACATCTGCCTAAGCAAATCAGCCAAATTATTGGTGCAACCCAAGGAAAACTAAAGTCTGGAGGATTTTTTGGTTTGATTTTTATTTTTTGGTGGGAGGTTTCTAGGTTTTTGGAGGGTTTTTTTGTTGGTTTTTTGTCGGGGTTTTTTTTTTTTTTTTTTTTTGAAACTGAGAAAGGGAAGAAGCAGAGAGCCTGGGCTTGGATTTTTATCCCAATAACTTGATGTCCCTCCACAAACTGGCCCTTCAGAAAGCCACCAGCACTTCTTCCGGAGCCAGCAGGTGGAGCTTGAAGAATAGCATCAATATCCAACCCCATTTGTGGTAGAGCCCATTGAGTGGGAACTATCTGTGCTGAAATCCTGATTGAATAAAAATTGTTCATTATGCAAACTGTCTGGTTCAGTACACAGAGGCAGCCCCCAGGCACAGACCCCAAGTAGCTGCTTTCTCTTTCCCCAGATTAAAACATATGAACTGCTTTGATGTAATCTTATAACAAAGCCTAATGGACATTTTATATCCTCTGAAGTTGACTGTCATTTCTCATTGCTCTGCTTCCTCTGGCCTATTAATACTCCAACCCAGGGAGTGATTTGGGCTCTTTTTCCTCGCAAATATGGTACATTTCCCATCCATATTTAAGTTTTTTTTATTTATGTTTAAATACTGTTAGATTACATTACAGTATGTTTAATCCCTTGTTTTTTCCATAGCTATTTATCATTTTAATGGAATGCTGCAGAATATTACATTGTGCAATGTGTTTAAATTGATAAATTGTATTAGAAAAATATCGGATAGGATTTTTAATGGTAAGTGGGGCTTTAGTAGATATATTTTCTCATTAGTAGAGTAACTGCACACAGACTGCATGAGGCTGGAATGTTAAGGATTTTGGGATAAGCTATATTTATGACTTATTTGACTAATTAAGGCACAATTTTATCATAAAGTTTTTCCCAGACTTTGCTGAGCAGGATGAAGGAGGAAAACTTGCCCCAGTGCAGTTACTCTACAACATCAGTTGCCATAACAACTTCATGCAATACTATATTTTTACTTGAAATTCCTTTTAAGACTCAGTTGCTGTAATAATTTGTTTCAGCTGCTAAAAGGCATGTTTCTCTTTGTGGTGGTTTCAAGGCTCTCATTACAGTAACAAAAAAGTGGTTGTGTTAATATAGACTCTTTTCATTTCAACATATGCAAAAGTTCAATAGACTCCAAAAATAGAATTAAAGGGTGGAGGTGATGAATCTGCTATAAAATCTCTTCCAGTCTTTAGGAAAGAGGAATGGGTTTAGCTAGTGAAGGTGAACTTTATTAACAGCCTTATGGAGGGATGCTGCTGTTACTCCCTACCTGTAATTATTGCACCCAATGGGAAGCTAAAACTGTAACTTCATGTTGTGCCTCCCTCTGCCTCACATCACACCCAGGCCCTGTAACTTCCACCAGAGATGGGGAATGTGTTTGCTGTCCAAAAGAGTTGAGGCATCAGCCAGTCACCTTTCCAGGGATGCTGTTGCTGTTTTGTGGAGCTGGTCCCAAAATCTTTGCTCAAGAGAACAGCACAAGGGAGCATCAGCTCCTCCTAATCTATCTGCACCCTTAAAATTCATTAAATAATCACCTCACATGAACGTATATTGTCTAGGTTTTGGCCATGGGCATACTGAAAGTGTAAAAACAATTTTCAGGCAGCAGCCTGGAGCATCATCTGATTTCTGATTCCGATGTTAATTCAGTGGAAGGCAAGGAGTGCATGATAAGGAAGTTGCTCACTTTTATTTTTAACCCTTTCCCCTAACTTTGGTGACTGTTACTTTCTTCCAGGAACACGCTGTGCTGGAGCAGCCCCTGCCCATTGAGCCAGCCTTGTGCTGTTATAAATCCCCCATCTGGCTTCTGGCATCTCACGGTGCAGGCAGCAATTCCTCGAGCAAGTTCTTGTTCTAGTTCAGCATATGGACCCTGCTTCTACTGGTGCCAGGCAAATAACAAAGTTTTTAGCTATTTGGTTAATTGAAACAGTCAAAATACAGCTTTTTTTGGATCATCTCCAGGTTTCTCAGGTCCATGGAGCAAGAGGAAGAGATGTCCTGATGGCTTTCCCAGGTGTTTTTTCACCTAGGGAGGATGTGGAGGGAGGAGGTGAGCTGGTGTTTTGATTTCAGTGCTATTCAAGTGCCAAAGGATTGTGGCTTTTCTAACACAGCCCTTTTGGAGCAGGGCTGAAGGTGATAAAACCACTTTTCTTCCAAGACAGAACCAGTGCTTGCTTTCTGGAGCTGGGGGATGCAGAGAGCCTAAACCCTTGTTTCCTACCTGGTTCCAGAATATGGAGAGGATTTACCCTCACTGCAGGAAGGAGAAAACACCAACTCCTTAAAATCTGTGATTATCCCCCCCTTCCACGTCTTTGACAGGATTCTGACTCTGCTCTGCCATTTTACAGCTCTCCAGCTGGATCTTCGTCTTCCCATACATTTACGACTCTGCATTTTCCTGCATTCTGGTCTTTCTGTTCCACCCTTTCCTAACCCTGATTCTCTCTGCTGAACAGAAAGGGTTAAAATGGTTGTGGTTTGCATCCCTTCTCTCTGTCCAGTTCTTACCACGACCCCTGGATTTTTAATAGCAGTAGAGAGATTATGGTCATTTAATGCAGCCCCCTGCCTGCAGCAAAATCTTCGTCGAGGTTTTCCTGCCGCCTCCCTCCGGCAGCTCATCACGGTGTTTAATTGTCTTTAGGCTCTCTCACAGCTTCAGATTTTAACTGTATTTCCCTCAAACTGTAACTGTGGCTGAGTTGTGCGGCTCAGGAGAGTGACCCCTTTACAACTTGGTGTCTGCCAGCCCTGGCTGTGAAATTTGGGCTGGGCAAATTATTTTGGGTGAGTAGAGATGATAGAAAAGGGCATGTCTCACCATGAAAGATGAATCATTCCTTTGCCTTTTACTCCTTGTTGTAGTAGCATTATTCCCGAGGAATTTTTTGCTGTTTATGTGATTGTCAGATGTGATTCCATCAGAATTACAAAGGAATTCAGCACGAATTAGTGGCCACTTAACGTTACAGAAAGCTGCGATGTAAATGTACTCCATGATCTCATCTACAACCCAGTCCTTAGCGGATGCTTCAAGGTAGATTTTTTTCCTAAAGTGGTCATAAATTGCAACCAGTCATTGGACTCCCTCCAGTCCTAGAGCAATTACTGGGCCAGTTCAGCTGAAGGGTTTGATCAGGTGTTTTACTAGCAGGATTTTATTTCACTAAATGAACATCTCCTAAAGAACCGGGAATGTAATATTTACACGTTAAAGTGCTGCTGTAATGGCGCTGCATTTAACTTCACTAGGAGACCAGGAATCCTGTGGTAAAATGCCTGATAACTGCTGCGTTTACCAGGAGGATGAATTTATAGCATTTGAATTCCTCCAGCAGAACAAAGGGCTGTATTATGAAAGGACCCTCTTCTCCCTAACAAAAGCTTTGAGCCAAGTCCCGTTTCCTGCTCTAGGAGACAGTTCTGGTGTTGCTTTGCATCACCGCAGTTGTTGCCTTGCCTGACTGCCTGGGAATGTTTTGGATAAGTGAAAAGAGAGGGGGTGTCATCCTTCTGGTTTACCCTCCGCAGGTTGTGTGTTATTTAATCCCGTGTGCAGATTCTGGGAGAGATTCCGTGGCTGCTGCGTGCGAGCTCGGAACGTGGAGAGGCGATGGAGGTGGGACTCAAATCCACCTCCTTCAACCTGGACTACCCATCCTCCCTGCCAGCTGGAACGCCCATGGCACAGCCACAGAGCTTTCCAGAGGCTGTCCCTCATCCCTGGGCCACCCTGTCCCTTCCTGGGGCTCAGGGGGACCGTGCTATAAACCATCGGTGGCGCCACCTCCGTGTAAATAACTTCTGTTATGCAGCTTCCCTTCCCCTCTATTTTCATCCACTGGTATTAATAGTAGCTAATTATTGCTTTTACTATCAGGTCATGTGTTGTAAATACACTAAATGTGGATCGTGTCCCTGCGTGCTGGGTTGGGTGCTAATGCCTGGATCCTGCCTCTTAACATGCAGCCTAATTGCACTGCTCTGCCTGGCATGCTTTTTTTTGGGATAATTGCTCCCAAAGTCTCGGCATTTTAATGTAGTCAGAATTACAGGGTCTGGCTAAAAATTGTTCTAAGCAAACCTTGGGTCCTATCCTGAAAGAGCTTCCTGGGGAAAAGGGGGTTTTTCCTCCTCTCTCTTTCCTCTTCTCTTCCCTGCAGTTCACTGTGCTGGGATTACTGGGGTGGCAGAATCCCTCAGAGCAGAGCCCTGCTGTCACTCTGCTGCCTGCATCCCTGGGTGGCAGTGAGATGAGTCGGTGACAACCTGGTCACTGGTGAAAAATCTTTTTAATTATTTAAGTGGTGGTAAACGCCTGCTCTTATTGGTATGGGCATAAGCTGCAGCTCCTCTAATTTTCCTCTTTAATCTCTCCTGGAAGAGCTGAGTGCCTGCTCTCCTTGGCATTGTGTTTCCCCAAAGAAAGCTGCTTTGAAGAAGTCGGCTCCCTGCTCAGGATGCTGATGCGGATGAGTCCCTCAGCAAACAAGTTTCAGGCTTTTACACTAAAAGCACTTGAGGGTTATTTGTGAGTGTAATGTCAAGACGGCCTAATGGGAGATATGTGCCCCGCTCAGGTTTAAACCACGCAGCGCTGTGAGCTTCCCAGGTGTGATCTTAGTGCTGATTTTGCCTTTTCCTCCACTTTCCATGTGGGAGATGGAATAAAGCAAAATCCCGCGTTGCCTTTCGCAAGGAGACTGTCTCCTCTGCTGACAGCTCCAGAAGAAACATTCCTGCTGCTCTGTGGGACCTCGGGCTTCCCCCTCTCAGGCCAGGAATGCAGAGCTGCCGCTTTCCAAGGGGAATGCTTTGTGCATGGATGTGTTCACTCCATCAGCAGCTGATTCTGGTAATAAGCAAGTCCTACACCCTGGACTGTGCTGCTGCAGAAGAGCTAATTTTCCTCCCTTTGCCACTCTTTGGGGCACAGCAGAGCATATGTGCTGTTGCCTCTTAATTCTTCTGTGGAGCATTAGGACTAATAAAAACCTTTCAGGGTTTCTGATGTGAGGAGCAGCTGCCATTGCATGCTAAGAGAAAAAGACTGATTAAAATAAAGCCCCACGTACTTCTCCCAGTAACGGGGACGGGGAAAGAGTTTGTGACCCCCTCCTGTGGTAGGTGACACTCTTCTTTGCTTGACTAATTGCAGCAGGGCTGCATACCTGGGTGGTAACGGGACTGAGCGGCGGCTGTACCCTTTAAATAACAGAACATTGAAGTGTCATTGCTTTCATGTTTGTCTACTCGCTTCTAATTATTGAAGGCAGCTGCCTTTAAAGCATAGGCCATTTCCTCCCCTTCCTGCAGCGGGGTCATAACAGCTTGTTTATACACTCCTAAGCTGGCTCGCTGCAACAGATTGTGACTTTAAATAGAAGGTTGCTAAGAGTGAGGTAAGGGTGCCGGGAGAAATGAGCTTTCTCCGAACGAGTCACTCGGTATTTCGGGGAGATGGGAGCAGCAGGCAAAAACGCATCCGGGAGAGGTGCGGGCTGGGCGGCGCTCGTTGGCGGTTGGTGTAACAACACAGATCCGTGCATCTGTAGGTATATCTGCTCTTTTGGAAAGCTCAGGGGAGTGTGATCGAGCCAGCCACGTCCCGGGGAAACCTCGCCCAGGATTTTCCTGGACCATCTCACGAGACTGAACCGTTGCTGGTTATTTACTCATCCTCGGCAAATGCCAGTAGCTCCTGTTTGGCATCGGGCTGAATATCAAGAAAGTTGATTCATTGACTTGAAAAAAACAAAACAAAGCCTACACTGGACAAATGCTAGAAAATATGTGTTGGTAAAGAGGTGGACTGAGTGGTGAACATATTTTCTATCTCTCATTTCTCTGACTCATGGCCCTAACTTAGCGCAGATTTTATCTTATCAAAGAATTAATTACCCACATACTTTAATTTCATATATATACAGTTTGAGAATGTTGTTTTTGTCTTCGAATGCCTCTTATCCTCTCCCCAGTAGACTGTTGCTGCTAAATAGATGGGATTATTTTCTTGGTGGCCGCACCAGATTTATTTATACTGCTAAACCCGCATGAGGAGTTGGGGTGAAGACAACTATCAGACTGTCAAATTTAGCTTTACCCCCTTGGATTTAGTCCCTGGCAGGCTTCTGCTAAAGTCTTGGAAAGTAAAATTCATTAGATGAACCTTAGCATGATTTTTCCATGGCTGTGATTTTAATCAAAGTGCGGATTTGAAATTGTTTTATCGTTAGAATCTGTTGACTGAACGTCAATGCAAAGCAATTCTCCCCCTGCCTGGTGTAGAGATGCATCCTGTGTGCTTAGGTAAATCCCAGACCGAGGGAGTGGAACAGCAGAAAGGGTAGAAATTAGCCTCTGAGGTTTGCAAATGCACTGCAGGCTGATGTCTCTCTGCATTTCAAGGACTGAGGTTCAATTGCCAGGCTATTCTTCTGCCTACCCATAATGGGCAAACTAATCAATTAAAATGGTCTGTTCTTAAGCCATTGCAGAAGGGAAGGCTTGTTTCTAGTAACTGCCTTGCAAGGTCTGAAGGATGCGGGTTTAACACAACAGCCTTTTATCTCCAGATCTGCAACATCAAGGCGCTGCCTTACACCCGGGTACCTGGGAGCACAGGGAAGGCAGATTCTGGGGAAGCTCTTTAGTAGGTTACTAAAGACTGGTTTTGCATAAGGCGGCGGAGTTGGTTTTCTCTGAAGACCAATTTACTCGAGCCCCAGTGACTGCAGTGAGCCTGGAACTCCCAAACCTCAGGGCTGCGGCTCAACAGCCTAAAAGGAGATATTGAGAGATATTGAGGCACCAGAGGAGGGTCACACTCACGCCAGATTTTGTATACTTCGAGATGGAAGCCTGTGTGTTTAAGAGCTTGTTTTAAGAGCCTGCGTGCCCGTGTTTTCCATAATACTTCTGATGAGATCCGCCCTAGGTGTAGACATTTGAATTTTAAGAGCTTTGCTTTCCAGGTCAGCACGGTGCCTAACTCAGACCCAGCTTCCTTGTGAATGAAAAATATAAAAAAAAAAAAAAAAAAGAGAGAGAGCAAGGCGTTGTGTGTGCTGCTGTGCTCTGGGTGTGCTGACTGCAGCGTGCTCCGCTGGGTAAGTGCAGCGTTCATCCGGGGCTGCAGGTAACCCCCTTGCCTGGCCAAAAAACCCGCTGCGTGACAGCGGCAATTTTCTGTGCTCGCTGAACATTTTCTGTGCTCGCTGAACATTTTCTGTGCTCGCAGGCAGGACGAGGTCAGAGCGTCCTGGCGCCGGCACCGGCGAAAATCGGGAGCGCCCGGGCTGGAATTGGTGGCTGCGGTGATGTAGGGAGCGGCGTAAGGCAGAGGTGAAGCCAGACCCTAGTGACAGCTTCTGCCTGCTCGCAGAATTCTGCATAGAGATCAGCACTTCCAGCAACAAAAGAAAGTAGGTCAGAGGCAGGTCCCCCTCCCCGCCTGCGCGCTGGGAGCACATGTGTTGGATTACACGCCTGCAGATTGAGGCAGGAGTGAGTGCGATGGGTGGTTTTCCTTCGGGAAGGTGCGTGTGAAAGCAGCGCGGTGCTGTCGCTCCCACCGCCAGGTTTTTCCTGGAGCTGCTGCATTCCCGATGCCCAGCGAGCTCGGGGATCTGTTTGTGTACTAAAATTGTGCGGGGGAGCTGCCCTCATTCCCCCTGTGGGGCACCTGGGTGTGCTCCCGGTCCCTGCGCAGGCTCTGGTACCCTGATGCTGAGCCTCTCCTTGCCTTGCTGCAGCCACGAACCTCCGGCTCTACTTGAACGATTACCCGACACGTTAATTGGGACTCCCGCTATGATTAAAAAGAAATTTCAGATTAAGCCCGCCATGCTGGAGAGCTCAGGAAGAAAACATCTCTTTATAAACACAGCAGGAACGTGGGGACTCCATTATTACTATTTTCTTTTAACTTTGAAGGAGCTGTCTCTCTGCTGCTCAGACCACAAGGAGACAAGTGTGGCCATCTCTCCACCACGGTCAGAGCTGAGCAGAAGGGATGCTTGCAGGGAGATAAAATTGGAGGGTGTTTCTCCCTCTTTTTTCATTTGAACTTAATGTGATATCCATAATGGATTTATCTCTGGAGATTTCAGATCCTGTCTATGGGAGACTCGGGCTCTGCCACTCCTAGGCAGAGCTCAGGGGAAGTTCTGTGCAAACCAGGTGACTGGGTAGGTGCAGTCCTGGCTCCAAGGAGCAAAATATGGTGTTTAGTGTATTTAATTCATTACACAACCTTTGCAGTGCTGTCGTTGGCCAGCTCTGAGAGTGTCTCCAGCTTGCCTTGTCCCTGGGGAACATCCCAGGCGAGCAGCATGTGATTGTTGGTCCCATTGGACACCACTGGGCAGGTGATGTGCTCCAAGACTGGTGATACTCTCTTCAACTCTCAAATATTTGCTCTAATTATTCTCAGTTTGGAAGGCTGCAATGTTGTTTCCAGTCAAAATCCAGTTCTCCTCCTCCAAACACTGCCTTTCTGATGGACAGCATCAGCTGAGGGTGCCTCCTCCTCCTCCAGTGAAGCTTTCTGTGCAGTGGCTGAGGCAGGAAATCCCACCTGGGATGAGTTCCCACCTGGCAGGGGCACGGGGAGCTTCCTCCTGCCCATCACACAGCAGGGACCAACTCCAGCCCTTCCAGAGCACCAGGAGATAACTGTGTGTGTTCAATATCCAGAGCAGGAGTCTCTGTGGGTCTGCAGCTCCCCAGCCCTGCCTTTGCTCCGTGCTGGACTTGCTGAGCCAGTAGGTGAGGGCAGCAGTAGATTATCCCCTGCTCCCTCCTGGATTTTTTTTTTTTCCCTTTAAACTTACCCTTTGGTGTTCCATCTGAAGCAGCATGAGGTGAGTAAACTCCACTGCTCAAAATAAGAGTGGATAAGCTCAGTTTACTTGCATTTATTCATGACTTCACCACTCCACTGGGGCCTGAAAATCAGAGCCAAAAGGAACTGCAGTGAAAATTGGCCTACATGCAATGGCTTTAAATAATCTGCCCTTTTGCTCTAGTTCTGGGTTGAGATGTGCTGGAAGCCTGAGGAGCTGGGATCTGCCTTGATGTAGGAGCTGCTTTTTGTTTTCTTTCCCTGGTGTTGGTTGCTCTGTGTACAGTGTTACTTGGGGGAAGTTACAAAGTGGGGGGGAAAGGAAAAAAAAAATCTGCTTGAGAAATGCTGCATTTAGTGCACGACTTGGAATTACCAGAATCTGCACAATGAATTAGCTTTTATTTCCAAAGCTGTAAAAAGAGAGAAAATAGAAATAAAGTGAGCAGCCCATGTCCCAAATACTGACACCTGGGAACAGAGTATTATATTGGAGTAAAAAACATTGTTCTGCTGGAAGAGGAAGCGCTCATGTTAATAGTGAATTCTTGTTTGCCCTTACATTTGTGCAGACAGTTAAGGCAAATATGATTCCCAGATGACGTGTGGTACATGCATGTGCCTGACACTTGCACCAGGCAGGGAAGAAGTCACGCAAGCCATGGGAGAGCTGAGAGCTCTGGGTGAGGCTCAGCTTCAGCATCTGAGCAGAAATAGAAATGGATCCATCTGCAAACCAGGTCATCGCCGCTCTTGTGCTTTTTCTCTTGGGCCCCCTTGAATCACATCATGATTTTCTTTCCCCCCCCTCCACGCCCCCAGCTCCCTGCAGCTGGGATTACTTTTCACATACTCTGCTCACATAATTGGCTCTAATAATTTCTCAGCTCTCAAGACAAATATGTCCACCTTCCCCCTCGCAGGGCTGCACACACCCACTCCAGCCGGCACGTATGCCCTCCTTCCTGCTGCTCCTGCCTCTCCTCAGCCTTCCCTTCTCCCTCACTGCTCTAATCCTGAGAATTCCCATCTTCCTTCCTGGAGATCCACTCGGCTGATGGCTTGGTGTGCTGTGCAGATGTCCTTGGCTGGTGCCAGCTCTGCTCCGTGCCCGCCTGCGGGAAGGGGATCCTGCAGGCACGCAGGGAGATGGAGCCTCCCAGGAGGAGATGCTGTCAGGCAGGGCTGCTCTGTGCCTCTCTGCTCTCTCTGGATGCTGGCACCAACGTTTCAGGGCAGTGCTGTGTCAGCAGCACACGTGGAGGGGGATTTTGGAGGTTTCCCATCTTTGCTCCAGAGAAAACCCTTGCAGCTACCCAAGGAAACCGATGGCCGGGGTCCTGCCGTGCCAGCTGGAGTGCCAGGGAGCTGAGGCAGGCTGTTAGCATCCCGTGGTATATTTAGTTCAGGTTTAACAGGGGCTCCATATGTGTGTGTTCTCTTGTTTCCTTTTGCTTTCTACGTGCTAAGTAGATGCAGGGAAGAGCAGAGAAGTCTTCCCGTGGCAGCGAGGGTGAGGTTCCACTGCCTTGTGTTCTGCTCTCCTCTGCTGGGCTGCTTCCCTGAGCTGTGCCTTTAGAAAACATTAGGAGCTGGAGAGGAACAACTGTCCCAGGGACTCCTTCTATCAGGGATCCCTGAAAAAGTGGTAAGGGACATGATTCTCCTGGGAGCAGGGCACACGGCGCTGTGGAACAGAACCCTGCGTGTGGACTTTGCACGTTTGGTCCTCCCCAGGATCCTTTGGTGCCAAAATAGTCACTGCTTTTTCTCTTAAATTATTATCTTTTACATTTTTGTGTTTCAGAGTGAGGTTAAGGCAAGAGTTGAAAACCATACAGCTAGCTGTGATTCCCAGGAGGGGTTCCAGGAGGGCTTACTCTGAGGACACGAGGGCATGCAAGGCACTTCATGAGACAGAGCACGCAGAAACGCTTCCTCAGAGATGTGTGAGGAGCCAACACCTTTGATTACAGGATATTTTAGCTGTAGAAGGATTGACTGGGGGAATCATGATGAAAACCTTTTCCAAGGAGAGCAATTTGTATGCACTATTGAGAAATCAGGCCTGAGAGAAGTTTCGCAAAGTCTGTAGGAAAAAAGAAATAACCAAGTCATGCTGGTAGGCTCAAAGTGGAGGTGTTAAATCTCATCTAAGAGATGGGGAAGGTGCAGACAAGTCCTGTGCTGGGGGTGCTGTGGTATCTGCCCAGGTGGAGAGAGATCACCTGGTGCAGCTCAGATTGAAGCAGGCAAAATCCATCTCTAGGGATGGCAACCCTTGCTGGGGGAGGGATCTGCTTCTCTGGGGAACAAAGTGGGGGAGCATGGATGTGGGGGAGAAATGGAAATATTCCCAGGCAAGTCAGCAAACAGCCAAGAGTTTCATTATTCCATAACAGCCTCAGCAATCCTCAGCCTGTCATAGGAACAATTCTGTATTTTAATAGCAGTGTTTTGCTTTTGACCCTGCGCGGCAGAGCAGCCCCTGCAAAGCAGGAGAGTTTTCACTGTTCCCATCAGATTTTGGGTTTCCTCCAACCCCATTTGTTTGAATCTCCTGTCCCCCAGGCAGGTTTGGGCAGGTGAGGTGCTCAGTGTGGGTGCTGGAGCCTCGCAGGGGTAGCAGGATGCACTTTTGGCAGGATGGAGGTGTAAGACACCAGAGATGTTCTGCTGGCCATAACGTTGACATTATTGCAAATCACGATTGGGTACTTAGATTTTGAGACTCTCTAAGTGTCAGCTGTAAGTACAAAATAACCCCCACCTCCTGAAGCTTCCAGCAATGCCTTTTGTCCCTCAACAAGATCAAGGGTTGGGTTGCAAAACAGATTTCTGCCTGGATCCCCAGAGAAGAGAATTCAACTCTTTTCATCCAAATAAGACCCGTAACTCTAAACCCTTGCTCTAGCATCCCCCTTTTAGGTGGAAAACACAGGATTCAGAGCATCTGGTGGGAGTGTTGGCAAAAGGAGACCACAAACAAGCAGAGAGGAGAAATGGAGAAGAGGAAGGAAATTTTGAGCAACGTTAGGAAGTGTTTTACAAATCAGATGGCAAACAATGCCTGCCTGACCCCGTGTCTGTCTGCAGCACCAGGGCTGTGACAGCCAGCTCCCTGTGAGCTGGGAGTGCAGGAAGCTGTCCATAAATCAAAACCACCAACACTATCAAATTTGTGGGCATTACTTGCAGTGTTTGATTCCTGTGGCTATTTTGTTTACTTACTTTTAGCTGTGTTCCCCCCTCAAAAAAAATTTTTTTTTTGGAGCATAACTATACCAATCCTCTTTATCCTTCAATTCTTTCTCTCTTTTTTTGAATTTTTTTTTTTTCTCCCCAGAAGATAGAGAGGGAGCCGTGGTGGAGCTGGTGGTGTTAATGTTCTGCAGCAGGAGTGAAATAGCCTGGAGATGTGCAGCAGGAGCAGGGGCGTGTGCCCTAAATAGGAGGGTTAAACAGGGCTTATTCTGAGGGAAGCAGTAATTGCAGCTTGCGTGAAGCAGTAATATTCTTTTGTGCATTATTTACCCAGGAACATCTGCTAATACATATACATTCTCCGGTGCATGTAAACAACCTGTGCAGGAGGAGGATTAGGAGATTTATAAAAAAATTAGAAGCAAGTTAAAAGGGCAATTAGAAGAGCAGAAAGAGATATTGAGCAGTGAATTAGGGAGGATATTTTAACACACAATCAGAGCTCCCCGAGACGTATTCAGAGCAGAGAGAAGGTAAAAGAGAAAATTGGCCAATTACGAAATGATAGCGGGGAATTGGTGACATGAGAGAAGGTAATGGCTGATTTGTTAAACAGTTATTTTGATTCTGTTTTCACAAAGGAGGAAGAGGATGGAGGGGCAGCTCCAGAAAGGACTCGGGCTGTGGGGATGAGCCTGCAGAGAGATAAAGATGCATCTGCAGAGTGGCTGGGCGTGGGGAGAATTTCACCCGTGTTCACAGGGTGGGGGGAAAAAAAGGATTTACTGAGCAGCTATTTCCAGCAGGGAGCTGGGTGAGGAGGGACTGGCGTTGTGACGCCCGCTTTTGTTCACCAAACCATCTGCCTTTGAGTGACCAGAGAGGTGGTCACTGGGCTGACACGTCCTTCTCCCTGCTGCAGGCTGCTTCTCTGGGAAAGGAGAGGACGGGATGGATGGGGTCTCTGCAGGGGTGCAGCTCCTGGAGCTGTTTTATGTGGGCAGAGATGGTTTTGGCTCGTCAATGTGATGCCTTCCCCAAAAACAGACATTGCAGAGTGAGAGCACCTGTGTCCTGCTTCCAGAGCTGCTTTGGCTTCCATCTGTAACCCACAAACTCCAACGCAGTCAGGGACACAAGAGCGTCCCTGGAATCGCTGTTCCCACCAGCACTGGTGCCAGTATCTCGTGTTTCTCCAAAGCAGGGGTGAGCTCAGGGGCTGCTGGATGTGCTAAGGGAGGGACAGGGGCTGGGGGCACAGGGGGATGGTGCCCACCAGCAGGACCTCAAGGAGACAGTGATGAAAAAGGAAATAATCTTGGCAATGGGAAATGGGCTCTTGGGAAGTGTTCCTGGGGGAGTGGTTGAAGCTAAGACAGGGAAAGAATACACAGGCAGGGGATTTAGGGAAGGATAAACTTGGAGGACTGCAAAAAAAAGTGTTATTTAGCTGCAAGAAATGTGAAGTGGTGCTTTTGTTCTGCTCTGTCCCTCTGAAGGGGAACATGTCACAAAGCAACTTTCTGAGACGAAGGGAAGAGTTTGGAATTGGTGCAGGGAGGGCACAAGCGTGGTCTGGGAAGTGATGGGGAATACAGGAGAAACTGCGGTCTCGTGGTGTTGGTTTAGGCTGATAAACTCAAAATTTATTCTCAGTATCCAAGAGGTGTTTGGTTTTTCATCCTGCCTGGGAGGATAAAAGAGATGCAGTGTTGCGTGGTTTCTGATTTCAAAGCGTGCACGAAAAGCTCCACATTAGCAATTACGGGATGAAACTGTGGAAAAGTGGTACAAAGGAGAGAAAATTGGCTCTGGCTCAGGAAACGGGATTCTGCCGCTGGGAGTGAGTTTCCAGAGGCACACTCTGGGGTCTCTTCTGGGTTCTCTGGTGTTTATTTTTTTTAATGGAAAGGATTTGCATGAACAGCCCAAAGTCAGAGCGTTAAAGCTCACTGATGGAAGGAAGGGGAAGGGACTTGTCTCATCTTGCAGAGCAGCACAGACTGGAGAACACTAAAGCAAAGGCAAACTGATGAGCAAATAAAGGCTCAGGTGACACTTTTCCAAGGGAAGGTGTGTGGAGCTCACAGCTGAGCTGTGGGGAGCTACTGGCAGTGTCTGCCCAGGCAACAGGGCCTGTCTGCCCCCACCCTGAGAGGGGATCAGGGCACATCCAAAGGATGAGCTTGTGATAAGAGCATGGAAGGGTTTAGAATTTATAGAATCACTGAATCATTTGGGTTGGAAAATGCCTCTGTGGTGATAAAGTCCAACAGCTAACCCAGCACCAGTAAACCACGTCCCCAAGTGCCACATCCACAGGTCTGTTTAAATCCCTTCAGGGATGGGGACCCCAAGCCAGCTGCCCTTGGCCTTCTTGCCTACCTGGGCTCATGTTCAGCCAGTGTTGACCAGCACCTCCAGGTCCTTTCCCACTGGGCACCTCTCCAGACACTGCCCCAGGCTGTAGGGCTGCACTTGTTGTGACCCAAGTGCAGGACCTGGACGTGGCTTTGTTAAACCTCACCCCACTGGCCTCAGCCCATCATCCCAGCCCAGAATCACCTCCAAGTGGCTTCCCAGCACTTTTGGGGTTCAGCTCTTTACCCCTGCCAGACACCTTGGGCGTCTGGGAGCAACTCTAACGAGATCCCAAGTTTCTCCAACTTGTCTCCAGCCTGAGCCAGACAATCTCAGGCGAGTCAGGGTCACAGCTACGTCCGCTCCACTGGAGAGCTGCTGCTCCAGAGGAGAGGGGATTTCTGCCGGGCCTCAGAGCAGCATTCAAAATGCATGAAGACATGCTGTAGGAAGGAGCTGGGGAAAAGACACACGAGCGTGAACCTGGGGCCGTGGTGAGCTGAACCACGGGAAGTTCGTTATCCAGCCCGAGTGTCAGAGCATGCCATAAAAATTTAGTTTATCCTCAAAGAGCTGTGGTCGTGGGAGAAGGATGGGAGCAGGGAGGGATGGCAGCTAAGGAGGAGGCAGGAGGAATATCAGGAACCTGTGTGTCCTGGTTTGGGCTGGGTTAGTTGAGTTTCTTTCTAGGAGCTGTGGTTTGGGTTTGAGATGAGAATGATGTTGATAACACATGGATTTTTCACTGTTGCTCAGCAGTGCTTGCCCTGAGTCAAGGACTTTTCTGCTCCTCTGAGGATGCTGTGGGGCACAACAAATTGGGAAGGGACAGCTGATCCCAACTGGCCAAAGGGCTATCCTAAACCAAATGGAATCATGGTCAGTACTGAGGGTCACTGCTGAGGGACTGGCTGGGCATCAGCAGGTGGTGAACAACTGCGTTGTGCATCACTTGGTTTGCATATTCCAATTCTATTGTTGCTATTATTATTTCTCCCATTTCTGTCCTGTTAAACCAGCCTTATCTCAAGCCATGGATGTCACTTGCATTTTTCCCAATCCCCCATTCCAGCACGGCCATGTGGTGCTCAGCTGCCTGCCAGGTTAAACCACAATGCCATGTCAAGAGACATCTCCTATTTAGCAGTGTATCATGTCTCCCTTCTGGTTTTTAAACAGTTGCCTTTATCACTAGGAGTTAGAGCACTTGATTGACAAGGCTTGTAATACACCATGGAGTTGCCTTTATTTTTCCTACATGTTAAAGGAAAAGATCCTAAAAATACAATTATGGTTTTGAGCCAGGCGTAGTCTGTTCTAATATAATTCATCTCAAAGACTATCCACCGTGCCTGCTGCACCCAAATCATTTATAAAACATTAGCATCTCCTGTGCTGACATTTCACTCCTATATTACAGGAGTTACACGCAGACTTAAAAAAAAATTAATAAAGTGCTTCTCTTCTTCATTCTCCCACTGAGAGCTTTGATTTCCAGAGTATGAAACGAAATAACCAACATAACAACATGCTCCACTTCTGAGGGACAGTGCCAGACTCATTCAGTTGCTATTGGTTATAGAGAGTAGGACATGAGGGAGCTATTTCAGATCACGGATTATTTGTTCTGGCTGCATTGGACATCCCTTTAGTGGAGCTTTAGAGCCCTGTAGACAGAAAAGTTTGGGTAGGAGCTGGAAGGCAGAGGGCTTGATGAAGTAACCTCTTCCTTTCTCCTCCCAGAATTACTCTTGCTATTCCCCAAGAAGGGCGTTTAAAAGAGAAGCATCCAAGCCTCTGGCCTTCCTTGCTTGCAAGATGGACAGAGGAGGCCGTGCCCCTCCAGCTTCCCACTCTCACCATCCAGCTGCTCGTAAACACAAGTGCATCGGGGAATTTTCTGCTTCTCTTTTCAGTGGGACTTTCTCTTTCCATTTCCAGATACCTCCAGGGGATCTGCCACTGTGTAAATACCCTCTCCCCTCCCCCAAAGTGGTTGGCAGAGCAGATTTCCCTAGCTGGCCCATCCTTCCTGGGGCTAATTGTGTGTCTGATAGAAAACTGCAGCTCTTTTTTTCAGGATTTCCAGCCCCCCACCTGAGCCACAGGCTCACCACTGAGATATGGTTATGGAAAGAACAGAAGCCTTTTCTTGTCCAAGATCACTTTTATTTCCCTTGTTTCATTAACTTCAGTGTTTGTTTGGTCTCACATATCCACGCTGACAGGGAATTCACGCCAACTGCAGAATTTGGGCAGCACCTCCCCGAGCGCATGGGCTGCTGTCGGTGGAGCTGCCGGCTCTGCCATGCCCCCGACCAGCAAACACATCCTTCCAGCACATGGTTTAACCCAGGAAGAGGGGAACAGGATGCCCTGCTCCCTCTCCTCCACCTCCCCACAACCCCCTTTTTGTACAGCTCTCTTGGACCATGGATTTCTCTCTCCTGCCACGGACCAGAAACCTCGGGCACTGCCGGTCCTCTACAAGCTGTAGTTTCCCCCTACTCTGACTCTTCCAGAATCTGTTCCTTTTAAGAAACAAAACCCCTCCTGACTCTGTCAGGTCTGTCTGCAGCCTGGGAGCTGCTCCTTGCTGCCTCAGTGAAAACCTTAGTCCAGCTATAAAGGTCCTCACGCCACTGCCACGGCTGGGAAGCCCCTCTCTGCCTCCAGCCCCAAAACCAGCCCCTTTCCTCCCCGGGGCCTCGGAGTGCTCTCTGGAGACAGAGCTCTATGGCTCTATTTATTTGGGCTAATTAATCTCTCTCTCTCATTCCCTCTGCCAGTTGCAAATTAGGATGCAAGGGTGAATTTTGGCTCTCTGGTTATGGACTTTGCTGCATCGCACACAACCACCCCCCAACCCCTCCCAAAGTTTAGTGCTCTGAGTTGCTGAGAACATTGGTCCATTGTGGTTCCCCCGCGTGTACTGAGCCCGCCCGATGGCTTTCAGCATCTGTAGGCACTGCTGCCGGTTTGTTTTCTCAAGGAAAAAAAAAAAATCATATACTGGTCTGCTATAAATTCAATAATACAATCCTTAGTTCTGAAGATACAGGTTCCATATAGTTTATAAACATTGTAAGACATACATACGGATAATTGAGGGGAAGAGGGGGAGCCTGTGCAATTGCTGGGGTTTTTTACTCAGATGTGTGAACATGGTTACAAAAAACACACCTCCTGCAGGTACCTCATCTCTTTATGTGTTGGGTTTGTTGGGGTTTGGTTTTTTTTTGTTTAATTCCACCTCTAATCAGTCTTTCCTTTGGTTGTCGGCTACTCCAAGCCCAGCAGGCAAGCCCTGTTCCGCTGTAATGCCTGAGATATTCAGGGGTTTGAGATTGTCTTCTAAGAGATTCCCAGCCAACTTTGGCCTCTGGGTTTGGAGCCAAAAGGGCTAAAACGTGGGAGAACCAAATGTCCTTATTACATCGGTATCAGTGTCCTTGCACTCACTTTCAGAGAGAAACAGTGTAGGCTTAATCGGTGATGGTTTTTACAGCAATTATGTTCCTTTCAGTAATTGGAGGGGTCGCTCAGAGCGCTCTCGAACGAACGGGATTTCACAAGAGCATGGACACAGTCCATTTGTCCGGGTGTTGTCACCGACGAATTGGTTACCACCCCTGTTATCTGCTTTTTGTAAGGTTGGCTTTATTTCTGTTGTTATTGTTGTAGGTGCTCGGTTAGGCTGTTTGTGACAAGGTGTGATAATGCCTTTTAATCTGCTCCCGCTGCGCTCGGCACAGTCCGGCCGGGCACGGAGACAACCCTCAGAAGCCGAGACAACGTTCTTCCCTTCGCCAGGCCAACGCTGAGCCACGTACAAAAAAAGAAGAAGAAAAGAAACTCTGGTCCTTTGTAGATTGGTGGCAGTACAGCTCCGCTCCGTCCGCGGCCGGGGAAGGGGGGGGCTCAGCGGATGACGGCCGCCAGCACCACCATAAAAACCAGGAGCGAGTGAGCCCTGAGCCCCGGGCAGCCGGCGGCCTGCTGGACCCCGCTGGGCGGGCGGATGGGCGTCCGCCGGGTGCACTTACCCTTGCGCCTGGGGGACAGCGTGGGCATGGCCCCGAAGCTGTACTTGTGCTGATAATCAGGCACATAGTCTGGCACCTCCTGCCCGCTTTTGCGCGGCCCCAAGGACACCGGCTTGGAGGTTCGGTTCCGGCTTTTGTGGCTGGTGCAGTTCTTGCCGGGTTTGCGGTAGCCCGGCCGGGAGCCGGGGGGGCCGGCGGGCTGGTTGCTGTGCAAACTGTTCTCAGCCCCTCGCTCCTTCCCCTTCTCCTTGGAGGAGTGGTGAGGGTGGTGGGACTTGGATCCTCTGTCCGCTGTAGAGAAGGTGTGTGTTTTCATCTGGTGGAGCGACTCGGACCCTGAACAGTTCCTAAAGTCTTCTGCTCTTAGCACCTTGAGGTCCTTGCCGTGCATCTGCTCGGGGGACTCGCAGATGACGCTGGAGCTGGAGCCTCTGAACCTGTGCAGCCATTCCCAGAGGGAACGGGCTTTGCAGTCACAGCTCCACGGGTTCCCATTCAGCCTGAGAAACTCCAGGGCTCCCAGGTGGGCCAGGCAGTCCCCCTGCAGCTCCGAGAGGCTGTTATTGAACAGGAAAAGGGTGGTCAATCTTCGGAGGTCATGAAAAGCCCGCCTATGAATCCACTGCAGCTGATTTTGATGGATGAGCAGCCGATCCAGGTTTATTAGTCCCCTGAACGTGTTCTGATGGAGGCTCCAGAGCTTGTTTCCATGGAGAAAAAGATGGCTGAGGTTAACCAAGTCAACAAAAATATCGTCCTGAAGGAACTCGATGTGGTTGTCTTGCAGGTAAAGGTATTGCAGGTTGTGGAGGCCACCAAAAATCCCGCTGGGGAGAGAGCTCAGCCCGCACTTGTACAGATACAAGGCGTGGAGTTTCACCAGCCCTTGGAAAGTGTCTGCAGCTAAAGCCCTTAAGTAGCGGTTGTCCCCCAAGTCCAGCTCCTCCAGGTTGATGAACCCATCGAAGGTGTTGGGGTCGATGAAGGTGATGTTGTTGGAGTAGATCCAGAGGGTGACCATGGAAGGGCTGAAGTGGCCCCGCAGCAGCAAGGTGATCTGGTTGTTCTGGAGGAAGATCCTCTCGCTGTCCTCGGGGATGCCCTCGGGGATGGTGACGAAGTTGTGAGCCTGGCAGCTGACAGTCATCGGGGAGGGGTAGCACACGCAGTCGGTGGGGCAGCCCAGGGCACCGGGCACCTTCAGCCCCAGCAGCACCAGCAGCAGCTCCGCAAACCCCCCTGTGCGGAGAGAGGGGAGAGCGGCGTCAGCGGGAACCGGGCACCTCCCGCCCACCCATCGCTGCTGTGCAGACTATTCCGGGTGAAAAACGCCCCCAATTAGCTCAGCCCTCCTCGCTGCTCATGAATTACCCACGCGGCTGCGATGAGTAGGCTCATCACCCACGGCAGTTAAAACGTGATGTATGGAGTACTCCCTGCCTCCTCTCCCTGCCTGCAACAGGCGGCTGGTTGTGTTCTCAGCCCGGCACAGGCAGGAGAAACTTTCTCGGTGAGAATTCACGCTGGCAGCGCAGGCAGCGGAGCCCCTTTGCCTGCAGGCAAGGAAACGCCGCGGTGTGAGAGCAAACAGAGGAAATTCAAACCCTCGCAGGTGTCCCCACTCCTCCTGAAATGCATGTTAAATCGCCTGCACGTATCGGAGAGGAAAAGCTGCAGAGATTCAGCAGTTCCCAGCGAACCACCTAAAATTACACGTGTGCAGTGCATCCCACTCCCCCCAAAGGCACAGACCATCCCCACCGTCTCCTTTCACTACAGCTATTACACCACCATCCACCCCGAAACCCGAGTGATTTACAGGGAAATATGTTGTCAGCAGTTGGTGGAAAAGGCTGAGCCGAAAACTCCGTTTGGAAGTGGGATGCTCAGACATATTTTTAAATGGATGTCCTGTGGCAAAGCATATTGCATCCTCTAATGCTACAGTGTGTGCCTGTGACTGGGGCTTTCTCACAGCAGAGAAGCAGAGAACGAGGCAGAATCTTCCCCTCCCTCTGCTCAGCTCCCAGGGCTCCGGTTTCGCCGCCCCGCTCCCGTCTCGCTCCCACTCCTCGCACCAGGCTTGCTTTCAGGCTATTCCTTCTGCGCCGAGTGGCTTTTCAGACTCATTGCACCAGACTTGTCATTTCTCATTCAGATTTTCCTCCTAGATTTGGCTTTTCTCCTCTTACACACAAAATTTGCTCATGTCTAATGAATTCTGCCTCTGGACTTTACGGGGAAAAGGAGTAACAGCAGAGCAGCGCACAGCTGCCGGTGCCATCCTGCCCATGAGTCCTACCCAGCTTGTACTAATCTGAAAAACCAGAGTGGAAGTGGAGTTCATCTCTAATTACTCCACGTTGTTATCACCAGCTAGTCCAAGAGCTGGGACCCCTTGGGCTTTTACAGTCCTTCTTTTCAGTGCCTACAGCCTAATGCAAGTTGGAGGCACAAAAACCTCACTGTTTTCTTATTAATTGTGTTTGAAATATGACTGCGTGGTTGCTGTTGCCTTCTCCCTGGTATGGAGATCTATTGCTGTTTAGTTAACAGCAGGTGACCCATCCATCCAGACCCATCCTTTCAAGGCAAAGTTGCCACATATTTTAGACAAACTGGGTTATTCAGACTCTCCATAAATCACCAGTAAGAGCCAGTCATCGCTGACTGGGCGGTTAATAGGAAAAAAAATTAGCATCGCTGCCCCAAGCATGGGATCGAGCCTTGCCTGGGAACGGGAATGAGGGGGATGACTTCCAGGCACTGCCCTTCAGAAACGAAGCATGGGCTACCAGGAGGGATGTCTCATCCCTGCGCCACTGCCAGAAAGGGCTGGTGAGTCGGGAACGCCGAATTCGCGACAACTCCCACGGCTGTGTAGGAAAAGGAACGTTCTCCAAGTCACTGCCGTAGCATTTTGGCTTTGCTGTCGTGCCTCTGCTGGTGGGAGCGTCGTGCTGACTACCCAGAGCTCCCTGCCAAAACGGGAGCCCTGGCTGCCACTCACAGCCGGGGAAACAGCGGTGTCCTGAGGATATTGTGATTATCATACAATGGGAGAGATAAAGCAGTGTTTGCAGATAATTCTGCTGGGTTTTTTAACTCGAGGACGTGCTCCACCAAGGTGGGACGGCTCCGTGTCCCCCGTCTCACCTCGGTGACACCGGAGCACGGCGCCTTCCATAGGTCTGATGTTTATTAGCAAAACCCTGCCAGGCACAAGTGCTGTGACGATCTCCCACATGCAGAGTCTGTTATTGCAAATACCAAATCACAAGGGTCTGAATCAATAAACCATCTCCCAGCTACACGCAGCAGGTTGGAAGATTACATATTGCTTCCAAACAACAGTTTTATGCGCTCTTCCGTGACACGACAGTTGCCAGGCTAACGGGATTACTGACGGGAGGTGGAGCCGGGCAGGGATCTGGGAGCATACAGGATTTCACGTATAGGGATGGCGATGACAGGAGGCTGTTAGCAACGCATGGTGATGGACCAAGGCAGCTCCAGCCTCCCTGGAGCACGGCCAAGGTAGAGGCTCCTGCCGAAAGGGAAGGCAGCGTTTAACAGCTCGCTGCCTGCGGGGATAACTCCGGAGGTAAAGGTCAGAGGGAACTGAGTCCATCTCTTTAATTAACAGGCGGCTGTGAGTTAATGGCTGGGGCTCCTATGGAGAGAGAGATGGGATTCCTGCAGCCAGGGATGGTGGTGAGGATAGGCTGGGGTTGTTACTGGTTCTCAGCTTCCCGAGAATAGGATGGTGGGAAGAAAAGACCCCCTGTGTTCCCCCTGTCTTTCCCTCTGTTGCAACTTGGGAGTAAGGAGAATGGGGAAACAGAAGGATGGATACACAGGAAAAAAAGAGTGAAGAGGAGAACAGAACTTGGATAGAGACTAGGTTTACATTAAGTATAATGAAGGAATTTTCCTTGTGAGGACATCACAAGGCTGCTCAGAGCAGCTGTGGCTGCCCCATCCCTGGAAGTGTCCAAGGCCAAGTTGGATGGAACTTGGAGCAACTTGGTCCTAGCAGAAGGTGCCCCTGCCCTAGATGTTCTTTGAGGTCCCTTCCAACCCAAAGCAATCTGTAATTTCATGAAGGTCTGGACTCCTCAGTGGATGCACACAAGGCCTGTGGTGTCATCCACGAGGCCTTCCCTCCCAGCTTGTAAAACTTGCTGGCTGTTTAGTGCTGTGAGAAGCTGCTCCTGGCACGCTCTGGGGCTGGTCCCAGTTTAGATCTGGGAATGAGACCCCCAAAAAGCAAAGAGGTCATGGAGCCATGAAACACCAGCACTGGGATATCCAGGAGTCAAATCCCACTGGGGCATGACAGCCAGGAGCACTTGGGTCTCACTGGGCTTCCCAGACTGGAAAACACCATGGGAGCCTCCTGAGAGGCCCCAGCCCAGCTCTCCTGAGAGTTTGACCCTGTCTAACTTGTTATTCCTGACTCAGCCCTTTCAACTTCATCTTGTAAAGGTTGTGAGGCACGCAGAGGGTCACCAGCCCGAGTGTCGGAGCTCACCGGGGAGGAAGAGCTTCAAAAGCAGCACAGAAAAATCCTCCAGAAACCTGCTGGTGAAGTGAGTAAAACCAAATCCCCGCTGACAGGGATAAAACCAGCAAAGGGGTGTTTATCTCCTGCCTTTCTCCCACTGAGGTGCTGTGTCACCCTGGCCTCTGCTCGCCGAGTCCTTCTGCTGCCTCCTGCTTCTGACTGAGGTTTCAGTGATTGGAATGAATTCGTCTGACTGTCCAAACCATTTCCCATGTAACATCCCTCTAATTGGGCATTAATTAGGCATCAGTTAATGAATGCTTGAAATAATTTATCTTTGGATGCGTCCAGTTTGCAGTCTTACTTTTAACAGCATTAGACTCATTATTAGATTAACATCTTTATAAATGTTCTCCATTACCTGCTTGTTTCCATTGTCTTGGCCTTATTACTGAGAGTGAAAATCACTCCTCCCACATGCATTATTGATGAGTAAGGACTTTCTATATGTAGCACGGGATTAATTGTTATACAGTGTAATGCATTTAGCGTGAAGCCTCAATTTGTGCAGGAGCTGAAAGCAGCCAGAAGAATGCAGACGCCCGGAGCCAGCATGATCGGCCAGACACTGCACATCTCTCTCCAGCCCAGACCAGGTTCCTCCTGCTGCTGGTGCCAGCACAGGAAGAAATTTGAGAAAAAAAAACAAAAAAACAACCCTGGTTTGATACCCAGGATCAAAGACGGATGGTTTGAAGGGTTGGAGCACTTCTCTGCCACCACGGCAGGGACTCTTGACTCTGCAGTGTCACTTGCTCCAGAGAGCCAAGTGTACCTGCCCCAGCAGTTTTCTTGCTTTTTAAGGTTTAGAACACTTCACTGTGCCTCTGAGCCAGGCAGGGACTGGGTTTCTTTGGAACGTGATGCCACTTACTTTGATTAGGAGGCTCAGACTCGAGGCCAAGACATCACTTAGGACAAGGATGGGTTTGTCCCTGTGGGGGGGATGCACCTGCAGGACAACCCCAAAAGGCAGCCCTGCCACAAAGCCCAGCACCCCCTGGCCATTCCCTCCTCTGCTGCTTCTCTCAGATGGATATTTTCACCTCTCCACCCGGACAGGCTTATATGGGTCAGAGCCTGTCTAATTCTCCAGCAGGAGAATCCGCTCTCGAGGATGGAGCAGGTTGCTTCTCTTCCAAATCTCTCCTAAACCCACCATCTGCTTTGGGAGACCCATCTTAGCTCATGTCTACATGCAACTTGACTGCCTGCTTACTGTGTCCATTACTGGGGCTGCTCAAGCTGTTAGATTTATAAGCTCTTTAGAGCAAAGCCCTCGTCTTCTGGTTGCTGATTTATGTATCTTTACTGCCATAAAACACTATGTATAGCTACTACATAATATAAATAATAATACTTAACCAGAGTGCTCTACAAGTGGGGACAAAGCATCTGCTCACAGGAGGGATTATCAAAAAGGGAGAAGCTTCCTCATCACTCACCCTCTTCTGAGGCCAAACTCACACCTGCTCTAACACCAGCACCTCACTGAGCTCTAGACAGAGATTTTCCTGTCCTGTTCCTACCCTGGATCTATCAAAGGGTTTTTCAAAATCCACCCCTAACAAGCTGGTGCACAAAGACATGACTACAACCCCTGGGGGGAAAGTACACTTTGAAACTGGGGAACGACCTCAGAATTGGATGTTCACATAGAGAGAAACTGTTGTTTAGGGAGAAAAAGCAGCCTCGAATGCTCACAATTTCATCAGCCAAGTGAAGGACGATGAAAGGCAAGGACAGAGTAGCAAAAGCAACTGGGCACGAGCCAAGAGCCAAACTCAGGATCTGGGACGGTTCGACAAAGCAGTGTCAGACCCTGCTTAGCAGCTGCAGGGTTTATTTCCTCTTATTCCTTTTTTTTTTTTTTCTTTTTTGCAACACAGAGGATAAAATAAACACGCCCATGCTGACTGTCACAAAGCCTGAATTCCCCAGTGAGCAGCAGCTCCCTTTCAGCCTCTGTGCAGAGCCCCTGAGGTGCTGCCCCAGGTCCTGCAGCAGGAGCAGCCTGGCTGGGATTGCTCCCAAAACATCAGCTGCAGCTCCCAGCACCAGGACACAGCACGAGGCTCTGCTTTCTGCACGAGCTGCCTTTCAGCCAGAGAGTGGCAGCCACCCATCCACCTCCATCATTTTATTTTATTTTTTTTTTTTTTGCGACCGGTGTCATAAATAACTGACAGATCCCAGCTGTTTGGAGTTATGGTTTCTGATGGAGTGACAGCTGCTCCCAATCCCCCAGTCATCACCCCGGCAGTTCTGGAACATTTCAGCAACATAAAAATCATTGGAGATAATTTCAGTTTTGCATAATTTGGTTAGGCAAGCTGTGATTTAATGGCAATTATGACCTCCGAGGCAGAAGATGAGCTTGGAGGCTACTGGCTTCACACGACTTTAGCTCGGGGTGCAGCATCAGGGATGTTCCAGGGAGATGGCACTACAAGAAAAAAAAACACCTTCTCCAGCAGCTGGAAATTGCCTTCCTTGGCTGGCAGGTGGAAACCCTGTTCCCACAGGAAGAAGCATACAAGGAAATTTGGAAGGAATAATGCTAAGGAAAGCTTTGGGAAGAGACTGGTGCCAAAAGATGCATCAGGAGGTACCTTTTAAAGAAAAGGCAGGAAAAGGCTGTAGACTGGAGAGTGCCTTTGCAAACCTTTCTGTGTCCCCAGTATCTCATGTGTTAACTGGTACAAATGTCCTCTTGGTCACTCTGAAAGCAAATCCTCCTCCTGTGGCTGGGATGGGAGAGCTGGAATCAGGAATGAGCTGCCTGCTCTGGGCACTGCCCTTTGCTCTCCCCTCTCACAGGGTTCCTCCTCTCCCTGGGTGGGTGCTCCTCATCCACCCCAGAGCCCCTTGGTTTGCATTTCTCCAGCTGTGACTGAAAGGAGCAAACCCTTGGGCAGCCAGGCTGTGCTGGGAGGTCAGCTGAGGATGGAGAACCGTGCTCAGCAGCTCTGGGGACATCATAGTGTTTCTGGCTGGGGGCAAAACGTGGCTTAACAGCAGGAACAATTTTTGTTTGGAGCTGAGAAGGTCCAATTTCCCCACTCCATCATGGCTGTCAACCAGCTTGGAGCTTGCTGTGAGCTCGAGCTCAGGGTGGAGACCCGGGCCCAGCAGCGCCCCAAAATCAAGTCCTTTAGGGTGCTGCAACTTCAATTTACATTTGCTGACCTGGTAACTGGAGCTGTTCACCTTCCCCCACCAAAGTCAAGGCCAAGGTCACCTGGAAGTTTCTGGATGGTGGTCATTAACTCCTATTGCAGTTTGAAACCAGACCATAAATTTCATAGTGTAATAATGTAAAAATCAATAGCTCTGTTTGAAACAATAGCTTTGTCTTCCATTTCAGCCAGCTCTGATATCTCCCCACAGACCACGTCCCTCTGAATCACACAAATAAAGAGAGAGGAGCGATGGGTGGTGGGGCTGCTGCTCCCCTGCCAGGTGCCCAGTCCCTCCATAGTTACAGATTCAATTAGTTCATTTATTCCTCTCTTGCAGTTAAACTCGAGGATGATTTAACAGGAAAAAATAAGGAGCCTTTTGTGCTCGGTCTCTCTGACATCCCGTCCAACACAGCGCCCCTGAGGCTTTCCACGTGAGAGCTGCCCAAACCCCTGCTCTCTATTGCCATGGGCAGCAGGGCCAAAACCCAAAATACTTCTGGAAAGATGCAGAACCAACTCACACAGACAAAAAAAAAACCTAAAGTCCGCTCTTTTCCAGCTCTGGCTTTCCGGGCGAGGGAGGTCTGGCTTCCCTTGCTTGCTTATTTTCCCTTGTTTGCTGTAGCACTGGCTCAAAATATACATCGAGAAGCAGGATTGTCTTTCACATGTTGGTGGATGTGTGATCCTCAAAAACAAATTAGCACCGATTCACTTCTATATGGAGTGCAGCCGTCAGGGAATCACTCCTGAATTCACAGCGAAGGAAAGTAATAATGCTTCCAGCGTGCTAATCCTCTCCAAGAGCAGCCCCTGAACTCTCTCCTGGTGCTGGAGGCACCATTGGAAATTACAATTGTACTGAAAAAATAATAAATAAATGCAGAAATTGGCAGGGTTTGTGCTAGTCCAGAGGATTTGTACCCTAATGTGGAACTCCCTGTTTAATTAGCACTCCTCTCTGTCTGCATCTCCTCCTCCTGCTCTCAAGCTAAAGAAAAAGGGGGTAAAAAGGAGGTCACTGGTGGAAGTGGCTCTGGGATTGAAACTTGGCTATAGAAACTCGTTTAATTTAAATGCTTCTTTCAGGACTGACACACGCAGAAGCAGAGGGAGTGTAGAGTGTGTTTTCCCAGAATAATCTGCTCTGCTTAACCCCAGTTCTGAGCACACCTTCCACGGCAGGGGTGCCCTTGGTGGAACACTGCAGTGGGATGCTGCTGCTCCTGTGGCTGCAGGCACAGGGAACACCCCCAGTGCCTCAGCTTTGGGAGCAGACTGCTTAAATCAGAGGCTGGGCTGCTGCTTGAGGCAGCTGGAGACAGATGGGATGGGATGGGATGGGATATTTCTGTTGAAAGGGACCTACAGTGATCATCTGCTCCATCTGCCCGAAAGCTAAAGCTGGTTATTAAGGGCACTGTCCAAATGCCTCTGGCACACTGACAGGCTTGGGGTATCACCCACCTCTCCAGGAAACCTGTTCCAGGGCCTGACCACCCTCTCAGTGAAGAAATGCTTCCTAATGTCCAGTCTAAACCTCCCGTGGTGCAACCATTCCCAGCTGTCCTGTCCCTGGACACCAGGGGAGACAGACAATCCTCTTTTCCTGCTGCTGCAGGGTTTATTGTGCCCCTCTGTCTCACCCCAGTGTGCACCTCAAAAGCCACTGGGACCTTTTTGGAGTGCAGGAATGCTGGAGGGAAAGGCACATCTCTCTGAGCACGGATGAGTCAAGTCCTCGGGCCCTGCTGTGGCTGGAGGTGCCAATGGACACCAGGACGCTCCTGCTTCTCCAGGAGAGAACGGCATGGAGCAGGGAACACCCTGAGCAGCATTCCAGGCACGGATAGGGGTTTCACCGGCTACTGGCACTGCTGTCCTGACCCCCAGCAGGCACCAGGCATCCTCTGCTGGTCCCCAGCACAGGACAGGGCTCTGGCAGAACTTGCCGGCAGCCTGCAGTGAAGCCGGGATGGAATTTGGCAAAGGACAGGGAGATCTCGAGGTCCTTGAGAAGGGACTGATAATTCCAATTGCCCCCGAGGAAAGAGAAATACAGGAGGATGACTTGAGCTTAGTGGATTGTCTGAGGCGTCTCAGGGGATCATCAGATACTTCCACTCCCTTTTTGTCCTGAGGTGACAAGTTTTCCTTCCCATTCACAGAAATGCAAAGCAGTTCATTCACAGCAGCAATACGAACGATGTCCTTTGTAAAACAGCCGGGGAGTGAACCCTTCGAGGTGCTTTACAGCAAAACAATTGCAGATGAAATGACAAAACCCACCCCAGCTGAGCACCAGCCAGATCGGTATCAAACGCTGAACAAGCTCATGTGTGGAGGAAGCAGATTCACCAGCCCGCTTCGCTGCCAGCAGCTGGCCAGGAGCTACGGAGGGTTTCTTTAGGATCAGAAACACAGCCAAAACAGAGCAAATACGAGATGGAAGAGCAAAGTGACAGCTGCCCGGGCTCTCAGTGCACGCTTGGCTGCCACATCCACAGGAGATGGGGAAACTGGAGGCTGTGGAAAAGCGGGGATGCGCTGGATGGATCTCTACCTGGCTGGAGCTGGGAGAGGACAGCGAGGCAAAGATGGTTTCAGGCAAGCACGGCTAATAGGAAGGGCATTAGTCCTATAAACTTGTAATCCTGCTGAGGTCCCGACCCCAGCAGTGTCCTGTGCCACCGAGATCCACGAGCGGATTCTGCACCGTGCCGCATGGGCTCTCTTTCATCATCCCTTTTCAGCCTTTCTGCATTTGAGATTTACTGGATGTCCTTGTGTTTGGTGGAGAAGAGGGCAAATTGGAGCCTGTCGTGCGCCTTCTTCCTCATTCAGCAGCACATCATTCTGCCTGCAGCAGGGGGGAAGGAGGGACGGGCAGGCATCAAAGCCGCCGGCTCTGTCACATTTTCTTCCCCCCAACCAAAAAAGAAGCGTTGGCGTCATTTGGAGCCCGGCCCACAGCCTCAAGCCTCTCTCCCACACCCAAAAAGGGCAGCAGCACCTTTCCCTGTGCCCTTGGTCTCCTCTCAGGGCGATGCCACGAGCCCTCCAAGTGAACATCCCTGCGGGTCACCAGCCGAGTGAGCGCTGCAAATCCCAGCAAAACCCCATCCCCACTGGAGCCAGCACGCTGGGTCATGAGCATGGCTGCCTTTCAGAGACCTCTCCTGTGCTTTGCACTGAACTTTTTACCAGCTCATGAAAAAGGCAGTGATAAAAGCAGAGCAGTGTGAATAGCTGAGCTGTGCCGCTCCTCTGGCCGGCATCGGGGCGTTCGGAGGCTTAATGAGCCGGTAGGAAATGCCATGTGCCCGGCTGGATGTTGGGCATTGTCACTCTCCCACACAGCTCTTGGGGTGTTTGGGGATGTGAAGGACCTGAGGACTGAGCAGCAACGCTTTGCCAACCCCTGGAATCTGAATGTTAGGAGCAGTCGAGTGCTGGGAATGAACGCGCAAGCGATGAACGTGGTCGGGACACGGCACTCTGCTAATATCCTGCTTTGTCTAGCTCCAGTGCCGGTATTCCATCCCAAAATATCCCCCTGAGCATCCCTCCGGGAGTGGACTTCGTGGAGATGCTGCACATCCCCCAGCACCACGCAAATGCCTGCATTAAAAGCTTAATAAAAATAGCTCGAGAACGGGATGTGTTCCCATCACCGGCAGCTCTCGAGCCCGCCGACGATCCCCGTGCCTCCAGCACAGCAAGGCCAAGTAATTATGGGATGGGGCTGCAAGGTCCTGACAGTCTAATTTCTATTAATTCATTCCTGTGTAGGATCCTGTTGCTGTGGAAAGGGGAGATGGGGAGATGGGGAATCATTGCAGGGCCGGGAAGATGCTGAAGGTTGGTGGTGCTGACCGACAGCAGCCAAAACATCCGGGCTGGCCACAGCAAGGAGGGGTTTATGGTGAGAAGCAACAGGCTGGGCTGGATGGAGTGATGGGGATGCTCCACCCTCCTCCTCCTCCTCAGGTGTTGCTCGAATGCACGTTTTGCAAAGTTAAAACAAATCGCAAAGAGCGGAAATCTGCAGTTTTAAGGGAAAAGAAAAGAAAACAAAAATAAGATCTTGGCAGAAGGATAAAGGAAGGCAACTGAAATGCTCATTAAAACTGAGGGGCCCCATTTCCCTGTCCAAGTGGCCACATCTCTGGAGGTTCCCAGATCCTTTGAAATGCCTTGTCAGACAAAGTCTTTCATCCTACCCGATTCTGGCTAAATTCATGGACCCAGAAATTTTCACTGGAAGCGTGAAAGACAGAGCAACTCCATTCTGACTTTTCACTTCCCATCTGATCGCTGTTGATACAATTTATTCCTATGACAGCATCTGCTGCTTTCATGGTTTTTTTTATTCTGAAGTACAACTCGTCTTTGTTAGTCCCATCTTCAGGCCTTTCATCATTTGAGTCACAACATAAAAGGCATTTAAACACTCCTGCTTGGAAACCAGGCTGGGAGAGGGTGGGAGCAAGGAGATGCCATGTCTCCCCAGTCCCAGCCCTCCTCTGGCACAGGATGGGCTGTCCTGGTGTGCCACAACCCTTTTGTGCTCCCACGTGCCTCCTGCCAAGAATGGCAGTGATGGTGATGCTGTGGCTCCATTTTGGAGCGATGCTGTGAAATCCAGATGTGCTTTGAGGTGCAGAGCCCTGTAGACCACATCTCTGTTGGGCCAGCACCTCTCTCACCTACCACTGACCCAAGGAATGTTTCCAGGGGCTCTGTGCCCTCCTCATCAGCCAAACCTCTCGTTAGACAACTAATTGCCTTTTGCCCTGTGGCTCCAGACCAGGCTGTGGTGCTCAGCTCTCCATGTCCCTGTGCTGGGGGGCTCTGCCACCCCTCTGAACTCGCCAGGGACCCTTGTCCCCACCAGTGCCAGCAGATCCCGCTCTGCCCTGGCATCTGCCGAGCTGCTGGAGGCACCAGGGAGTTCAGAGCTACCCACAGAAAAGTGGAGTCTAAGAATAGCTCCGTGGTGTTGCACCAGCAGAGAGCTGGAACAGCGACGTCTGGCAGGGAGAGGCCACCGCTGGCTCCTGCCTGCTCAGCTGGAAGAGCAGCGCCTTTCCCGGGATCCTCCTCCCTGGCTCCCAGCTCTGCTCCCCCTGCAGCCCCCGCTGGGGCTGACAGACCGCTCTCCACACTTCAAGGGTTCCCTGCCCCAGCAGTGTGGCTCACACCGCGCCCCAGAGCTCTCCCTGTGCCCATGGGGAACGGGGCTCCACGTCTGTGGCAGGGTTTGGAGCATGTGGGGACACAGAATGGGCAGGACTCGCCCACCACACCCTTGGATGAGCATCTCTGGGATGTGCTGGCCTCTCCCCCTCCTGCTTTAATTCCCCTGCCATATTTTCCACTCCAGCAGGCATTGCTGGCACCTGAGCATCCTCCAGCAACATCCCTCATCCCACCTGGTACCGCTCATCCTGGATCCCATCCCTTGTCCCCCAGCTCCCAGGAAAGTGAGCGCAGCTGGAAACTGTGCTGCTGCTTATTGGAATAACCTTTCAGGATTCATTTAGTGCCGCTTGCTTCCACCCCACCTTTCCATCGTCAGCACTTTACTAATTGCAACTTTTAACTCGTTGTGCCCAGGCAGCCTGAGAGCAGCAGCTGCTGTAAGGAACGGGGTCCCTCTGCCCCCCACCTCTCCTTCCTCCTGAAATAAAGGGTCAGCCTAGTGAAACGTGCACACCACACTGCACGACCCTGCTCCTGCTCCCAGCCCACCCCACAAGCTTCCTACTCCGGGAAAAGATCATCCCAGAAGACCACAAATCCCAGGCAAAACCCCAGCCATCACCTGGGAGCATAAATCAGTGCATGGCTGGGTAGGGAAGAGGCGAGAGATCCCGACGGCTATCGGAGCACTGTCTGCCTGAGACTTATTAAATTATGGCTCTCGAGTTCAGCATCTGAGCCCGGCGTGCTGGGGACCGGGCGGAGGGGGGCAGGTTGCAGCCCCTTAATTCAATCACGGGGCAGAGGCGATGGTGCAGCTGGTGGGGAAGAAGAGCTGTTGCTGTCAACACGGAGAGAACGAGGCTTCCACAGCCCTCCTGGACGGCTCTGCCCACTGTGCCCTCACAGCTGCGTTTCCCAGTGCACTGGCAATGGCTCCGTGTCACTGTTAAGGGCTGCGGTCTGGTCCTGTGCTGCTGTGGCAGCGGTGCCACCACACAGCACTGCACTGATCCAAGGCCACCTGCACTGAAAGGTGGGATGTTGCCAGCTCTGCTGCCACACAGCTTTCTGTCCAAAGAGAAAACGAGCCAAAAAGCAACATTTTCAGGAAACTGAGGTGCTTTTTACGTAAATGCAAGAGCAGGGCAGGAGGAAGGTGAGATGCTGTTTCCCAGCTGACGCTATGAACCAGCAAGTGTGACTAAAACTTGGGAATGCTTTGCACAGGCGTTCAGGCACTGTGGTGATGATGGCATTGAAGCCTCAGCAGCTGCCCAGGGGGATGAGGACAGAGGGACACAATCAGGTAGGAAAGAGAAGAGAGAGCTGGGAAGGCAGATGCTTTCCCTGAAAGCATTGCCAAGGTCAACGCTTAAAAGTGGAGCGGAGCGCGGATTTGGCTCAGGCAAGGGCGTGGAACCAGCCGGGATGCTCAGTGGGAGGCAGAGGAAGGCCCAGCTCCCACACTGGCATTGAATTCCCCAGCCGAGGGCGAAGTGAGGCACCCAGACAAGGTCACGGTCCCAGCAGAGCGGCGCGGGAGCTCCGGCTGCGCCGGCTCCTGCCTCCGCGGCAGCAAATTCAATCGTGCCGAATAACAGAGTGGAACAAAACCCAGCAATGCAATAAAATCTCCCGGTGCCTTGTTCACCTGAAGCCTGAGCAGCCGGGGCTCGCACAGGAGGTGGCAGGGCCTCTGCGGGCAACCTCGTGTCTGGGGAGCCCGGCAAGGGGAGGGAGGGTTTGGAACGGCCCTTGGCGAGCTTTCAACGGGCGACAGTTCATCCCGAGGCTCTGGGGAAGCGGGGGTTTCTGAGCGAGGGGGAGCTGCTGATTCCTTAAGAAGCGGGGAGGTGAAATCCAATTGTGCAGCATCCACGGCTGCCATTAACCTGTCTGTGTACTCTGGCGGCCGCCCATCCCTCTCCGCCTGACAGCCGGGGCTGCCCGGCTCGCGCTGTCCCGGCCGCCCGGGGATTCGTGCCTGCCTGCTGCCGCGGCACACGACCCTGCCGCAGGCTTTTCTCCGCTGCTTCCAAAATGGAGCGCTGGCTAAACATCCCCTGGTGAGCTGGGGAGCCGCGGAACTGATTCCTGGAGAAGGAGAAATGGTGGCAGCGTGTGGTGGGCGGCTGCCGACAAGCCACAGCTCCAAACCGAGGCCAGGAAAGATAATGGCATCAAACTTCCCTGCAGGAGGGTCCTTGGGACATTCCTTGGGAATACCCCTTAGGCATTCAGCTGGTAGGTTCATCTCCATCAAGCGAGTGTTTAGATCCAGGGATCTTAATGGCAGCTTTTGGAAGCGTGGATGGGTTTGTGCCAGGGTTGCACGTTCCTGGAGGAGGCAGCCAGGTGGGCACTAGAGGGGTCTGTGCTGCCAGACGTTCGGCTGGAGCTCCCTCAGATGTGCCAGCAGTGGCTGACAGGGGGAAAAGGCAGGGTCTGGACTCGCTGTGCTCAGCCCCACACTCCTGCTGGCCCACGGGGAGGCTGAGAGCAGGCTGGTGGAGAAGGGAAGGGAGAGGAGAGGTGGGGAGCAGGGAGGAGGTGCAGCCAGCCCCACCAACCGCCTCGCCTCTCTGCATCCCAGTTCCATTTGCAGATTTATTAAATCGAGAGCCAATTCCAACATAATTTCTTTCAAGCGGCTCCACCTTGCAGGTGTGCGGAATTTATTTGAGATAAAGAAAACCATTACAGAGAGACAGCAATCTTCAAAGACCACCTCGGAGACCTGAGAGAAATAAAAACACTAGCCCGTGCAAATGTGCAATTAAGTTTCAGAATACTCCTGCTCCATGAAAAGCTCCGTCCCTGCAGAGAACAGGCCTTTAAGGCAATTTTCCCAAACCCTATTCAGCATTCACTCAAAAATGCCTTTTTAAAACAACATGTGATTTTTTTTTCCTCCCTCCCTGCCTCACTCCTCCTCCTCCCTGCGCTTGCTCCATCACTTCCAGGTGGGACACAGACAGCTCTGCTGGGGATGTGGTTCCTCTCCATTTGGAGGGGGACGCGAGGCACGGGAGGGGTCCCATCCACACTCTGTCACAACCTCCAGTCATGTCAGATCCACAAACCAGGAATTTTTAGAGCTAGTCTTGTTATTCAAGGAGATCATGACACCGGCATGGCCCCGCCTGGGGACAATTTGCCAACTATTCCCAGTTGGAGGATCTTCATATCCCTCATTCATGGGTCATTCTCTGCTTGGCGATTAATTAAAAATGCATAATTAACCTGTGGAACGCGCTGCCATGAGGTATCGGGGAGGCCAGGAGCTTAGTGGGATTCGGGGGAGGATTATATGTTTAAATGGATAATGAGAACATCTGGTGGTACATTAACAGGGATGAAGGAGAATTAGGGAGAAGAGCTTGGCCAGCCGCCGGCGCAGGGTGCAGGAGGGCAACCATGGGGCTGGCTCAAGGAGGCCACTGCTGGTCCAGCCCCAAGCTGATCAGAGACACCAACACACCCCAGCACCCTTGGGAAGTGTGATTTTGGGAATGACTGGGTGTGTCTGGGGTGAGGCAGTGACAGAGGTGTCACCACAGGGCTGGAGGTGGCTGCCTGGGACAGCAGGATGGTCACAGTGCTGCCAACTCCTTGCCAGAACACCCAGCCCAGCAGCCACCTCTTGTCCATGGAGACCAGTGGCATGACCCTGACCCCTGGGGACACGCTGATAAATCAGCCACAGTGTCCTTAAAACCCCAGGAGAGCATCCATCAGCTGTAGCACTTCCTGCAGGTGACACCACACTTGCATGTGCAGTCATCCGTGCTGCTGGTGGAGCTCTGAAGTCGTGGCACACGACCAAGAGTCCAAGGAAAGTGCAGGAGACACAAGCCCAAGCCTCAGCCAACCTGGCCACGCAGGGTATCCCAGCCCAAGGGCGTGCAGCCCATGCAAGAGGCAGTTCCTGGGGGTCTCCAGCTTCTGAACAACACGTGGCTTCCAGGACTGAGCCTGGCATGCACCTTCTCCCTGTGGCAGCACCCCTCATCCACCCCAGGCTCCACACAGAAGCACAGACACCACCCACCATCCCCCTTGCACGGTGGGCACAGACCATGTGCTTTGCCTCACTTCTCTCCCCCAGCCTCAGAAGTTTTCTCAGAAAAGCTTGGCAGCCAAAGGCAGCAATTCCGAGAGCAAACTCGGGGCTGACGACAGGATTACTAAATCCCTGTCAGCAAACAGGGCTCAGGCAGCTGCTCTTTTGCATTGTAAATCTGCTGCTCCAGCGTTTGCACCAACTGATGGTCGTGCAAGGCCTGGGAACCACAACCTCTTGGGGTGGAAAGCACTGAGGGCTCTCAGCAACGTCCCCAAGAACTGGGGGGATCCTCAGCTCTCCATCCCACTGCATCACTCAGTCCTCCCAGCAGGACTCTGGATGCTCTCACTGTCCCTTCACTGTTTTGCAGGAGATATCACCTTGCAAGTCTGGGCAACCAGAGGGATTTCGGGTGCCGTGGCCCCTCTGGACTCTGTGCTGGCCCCCTGGGACGAGGTGGCCGCAGCACATCGTGCTCAGCCTGCCGAGCACGGCCGGGGCCTGCCGGGCCGGGGTTAATCTCGTTGTCACACTTTCCCTCCTTCTTGCTGGCTCGGCGCGCTTTGACCCGCTGTGAAATTGTGGCCAACAGCGCTGAATATTTTAAGAGCAGCAATGCAGTGATGGCCGCGCGGCGGAGCAGCAAGGCAGGCCGGGAGCTGGGCTGGGCCCTCACCTCCCCCCCGCCACCACCAACCCATTAGCACAGTTCAGGGAAACCTAAAAAATTCAAAAGACACTGAAATATGCAGCATTTTTGCTCTCCCTGGAAATGACGCGCTCCGCTTCCCAGATGCTCCCGAGCAGGACGTTGTAAATAAGAGGCTTGATGACACGGAGGGTGTTGCCAACGGGGCTGCGGGGTGCTGCAGAGCCCAAATTGACACCCCAATCCCTGTCCTGCCCCTCACTGGGGACAGACCTGCACTGCCATCAATGCCCATCCTCACTAGCGCAGTGCAGCCATTAAAGGAGCTTCCTCTCTCCATCTTTGGCCTCTGCTGGCTGCTCCCTGCCCCTTTCCCCCCGGGCTATCCCCTTGGCACATCCCTCCTCCCCTCGGCCGGCCAGGGTGCCGCAGGACCTGACGCAAACACCTGTCCTCAGCACTTCTGCTATCTGGGGCACAGCAGAGCGGCAGCAGCGAGGAATTAAAAAAAAAAAAAAAAAGCTCCATTTGCATAAACCTCCCAAAAAAGAGGAGCTGCTGGAGCCTGAGTCTGGAGAGCTGGAATATCAGTCAGGGACCACTGGAGCTGGTAGGAAGTGCAATAAGTATTTGGGAAGCGTCACCTGGACCCGGGCACGTTCTGCCACCAGGTCCCTGCATATCCCCAAAGTGCTGCCCCAGGGCTTGACACCCCATCGAGGAGTGACATTGGGACACTTTTGTATTCAGGTCTTAAGAGGGCAGATTAATCGCCATGTGCTGGATCTGTCATGCGCAGGAATACATATTCTTCTCAGAATTTACAAGTAGTTCTGTCTGAGAAATAAACAACTGGAGATAAAAATTACATTGTCACCGTGCAGGTGTGATGGATGGGCGAGACAAGCCCTCGGAGTGCCAGCGAGGTGCCACTGGCACAAGCTGCCCAGGGAGTGCCAGCACTGGGACAGCTGGGGGGTGCCAAAGGGATCCCAGGAAAGGCAGGGGGATGTACTCCACCGACCCAAGCCTGCTGTGTCTCTGCCCCAGAAGCCAGGAAAAGTGGGAACAGCCAGCAAGGCCATCCCCAAGTGAGGTAAGTGCCAAACCCTGGAGAAAACAACGCTGGTGATGGGTGACTGGGAGGATGTAACTGTGGGAAGATGCCTGGAGCAAAGCAGTCAGCAGCAGAGGGGGCTGCAGCCCCCAGGTCAGTTCCTTGTAAAAACCTCTTAGGCTCTGTCTCAAGCCCCAGATCCTCCTCTCCAGTGTGTTTCCAAGGTCAGCAATGGGCAAAAGACAGAGCCAGGCTGGCAGCCACTGGATTCCCCAGGGATGTGAGAGAAGGATTGATGCAGTTTACACCGAGCTCCTTTCTAGTTTGGTTTCTCCTTCATCCTTCTCTGCTTCCCGTGGCTGCGCTGCCTTGGCCCGGCTTGTCAGGGAGTGACAGAGCACATTGCCTGCTGGGGTCACTCCCTGGGGAGGGACAGGCATTGGCTCCCTCACAGTTTAAATCTGAATTCACACTGAAAGCACTAAAAAAGCTCTGCGTGGATCCTCTTCCCAGCCTTCGGCATCCTGAGGAGTCATGACTCGGCTCAGCCTGCCGGGATGGAGATCCCAAAACCATCTGGGGACATCCAGCTGCCCCTGAGGCGGGTGCCTCACTCCGGGCTGGCACCCAGCAGCTGGTCCAGCAACTGCCTCCAGTCTATTAATAAAGCTGGAGCAGCTGGTAGAGCATCCACCGCCAGTCCTCGGGATTTATCCAGCCCGCTCTGCCTTATCAGCCATGCTTTTCACAAGCACTTAAATTCAGGAGGAAAAGGAAAAAGTGAAATCAGATAGAAATGCAGGTCTGTTTGCTGTTTTCTCCAATGAAATGGTTCTGGGTAAACAGCAGACGCCTTTGATGAAATCCCAGCAGGCTTAAACAATAAAGCTGGTTACAAACTCAATCTGGCGCAGATATCAGATCTGAAATTGTTTCAAAAAACATGTCAACATTTTCTAATGCTGCTGCAAAACTTCCTCGGCACTTTGCCACAAGCTGCATCTGTGACGCAGGACCTGCACCGCTGTCCCAGCCCGTGCTCCCACTGCTGCACTTCCCAGGGGGAGCCCTGCCCTGGCACCTCTGCAGCCCTCTGCCTGCTGGGAGAGCCTGAGCTGCAGCAAGATGCTCAGCAGCATCACCTGGGAGGCAGGAGATGCACATTCCCAGCCCCGTGCTCGGGGCACGCTGGGTTGTTTTCCAGCTGTAAGTGCAGTTCCCATCCCCAGGCACAGCCTGGCTGAGGATTTGCAGTGCTGGATGAGGGGCATCAGGCAGGGTGGGCATCCCTCTCCTCACATCCCAGGGATGGAATTCAGCTGTGGGTTCATCCCTGGCACTACCAAGGACGATTGACTTTTCCATGGAAAAAAACAATTTGCAAAACATTGTGGTGGCAGAGGAGCACAGCCTGGTGCCCCTCCTGGGTTCTGCCACCTCTGCATCCCGCTGGGACACCAGGGCAGGATGAGGCTGCAAGGGGATGCACAGGTCCAGCTGATGGAATGCCTGGCTGGGAGCAAAGCTTGGTCCTTCTCCTACACCTGTGGCACGGGCTGGTGGGCACAACGGGGACCGTCCAGCGTGGGGCAGCTGGGCCAGGGTGACAGGAAATCTGGCAGCTCCATTGGTGTGACATTGGAGTGACAGGGAACATCCAAACTCAGAAAACACGTGGGGCTAGAGTGCAACGAGGCAGGTCCTGCGCTGGCATTGCCAGGACCAGCCTGCCAGTTCCCTGGCACATGGACTTCCCAAACTCTGTCAGCACTTGGGATTTCTGGAGGGCACCAGGGGATGCAGCTGAGGGGGTGAGAGGCTGAGGAGGAGGAGGAGGAGGAGGGACCTGGTCCCACCACAAATACAGACACTGTCTTGGCTCTGGTTAAAAAGCCAGCAGCAGCTCTGAAGGTATTTGGGGTCCCCCAAAGGCTCCCACCTCCATCCACAAGGGATCTGTCCACGAGTGTGGGGGAAGACACATTCATCCCAGGTTGGATCCAGCCCTACACACACCCCATCCCACACCCCAAGGAAGCCCCCAGCCTGCAGCTGATGCCTGGCACAGCTCGTGTCCCACGTGGCTGTGATGGAGCAGCAGAACCTTCACCCCTCCCAGGAACTGGAAATGACAGAGGGGACGCGAGAGAGGAAAAAGGGGGCGCGAGGAAGAGGATGAGGAGGGTGGCCAGCCCTGGGGGGTGCAGGGGGCCACGCCTGAGCTCGGGAGCAGCCCAGGGGATGTGGCAGAGCTGCCCCCTGTGCAGAGGTTGCCTCTGCCATCGATCCCTGTTGCACTCAGGCTCATTAGGGCCGGGGAGCTGCAGCGGGAGGAGACAGACGGGGGGAGCGCTCGCTGTGGCTCCCTGGATCGTATTAAATATTTACTTTGTTTTGTTTTGTTTTTCCCAGCTATATTGATCAGAAGTGGAGTGGGGAGGGGGGGTGGGGGGAGCAAGGGGGTGCTGTTGGATGCTGGGAGGGAAAAGCAGAGGAAACGACTGAGCTGGAAAACGGGGACAGACCGTGTCAGGGCGTTCCCGAGGGAGTCACCCGCTCTCCCAAGGGACACCCAGTGCTGTCACCCCACAGAGATGCTCCCCTCAGAGCCATTCATCCCCGTCAGGGTCGGCACGGGCATCACCAGCACCCAGGGGTGCAGTGGGGCAGCTTCCACTCCCCATCCCACGCCAGCCCCATCTCGAAGGATGCAGGACAGAGGGATGCCCGAGGCAAAAGCATCTCATAGCTTGGGGTATCCCCCCGCCCCGGGCCGGGAGGTGCCCCCCGCATCCAGGCTGGGCCCCGGGAGCGGCCGCGCAGTCGGCACTGTTTCTATTTCGAGAGGAGCTCTACTGGAAAAGGAACAAAAGCCGAGGGAAGCTATAAATAGCCGCCTCCTTCACACCAGCGCCTCCTCCGCCCCAGCATCCCGAGGCCGGGGGGGTCCCGGAGCCCGGCCCGGGCTCAGCCCCACTGCCAAGCCCCCTCCACGTCTCCGAGCCAACATCTCCATCTGAAAACCAGAGGGAATAATGAGCCGGGGAATATCTGCCGCCGAAGCAGAGCTGGCTCTGAGCAGCTCTTTGCCAAGTTACCCGGCGGCTCTGCCCAGCCACAGCCCCGTTCCCCGGGGCATTTGCCGCTGCCCTGCCGGGCTCTGCACCCAAAAACACCCCGCGGGGACGGATTCCACCACCTGGGGATGCTCCTCTTGTCCCTGGCCCTGTCTGCGGCTTGCAGGGAGCAGGAAGAGCCGAGTAGCTCGGGCAGACCTACTTTCAAGTCTTTAATCCTTTTTGCTTAAAGAATCTCTTTTTTTTTCTCTCCCCTCTCTTTCTTTTTTTCCCCTTTCTTTTCCTTTCGGCGCGGCAAAGATGGGGTCTGATCAGAGGAGAGACGCAGGGAGCTGACAAGCTGCGGCGCACGGAGAGAAAGGAGAAAGAAATACATATTTATTACCCTCAATTATTAAAAAATAGATAGCAGCAGATCTTAGGCCCTGGCAGAGGCACTGCAGAGTCGTTTGTCTGAGGACTATTTTGTTTTTTAAATTCCATTGAAATTATAATACGCTGGGCTTGTTAGCACAAACACCCCGGCACATCCCTGCCGAGGGGGGATCATCCCGACCCCTCCGCCGGCTCCGCTGTGCTTCCCGCAGGGTGGCTGTACCCAGCACCCGATGGGATGCCGGATTCGCAGGCGGCAGGGAGGGAAGCAGGGAGGCTCGGGGAGGCAGGAGCTGGCAGCGGATGCAGCCGGCAGCTTTTGTCCCCCTCTGCCTTCCCCCCGCGGGGATCGGAAGGGATCTGCCCGGTGCAAGCACGTCCCAAATGCACACGGATACCCAGCTGGGTGAAGGTCTCAGGGATAAGATCTCACCCGGGTCACCTCGGGCAGAAAAAGCCCGTGACATTCTCCGTGCCCAAGGACGGGCTTTGCACCCCTCGGGTGGCACCGCGGGGGTCCCGCCGTCACGGGGATGGGGTTTCCCCAAGCAAACCAATGCAAGCGCTGGTGCAAATGCAGCTGGAAAAAAAATAGAAAGCGGTTCCCAAGTGCGGCACACGGGGCTGGCGGAGCCGCTGGCGCCTCCCCTCCGCTTGCAGGGCTGCTCCGTGAGGAGCCCTGCCAGAGCAGCAGCAGCCAAATTCCCTCCCGCCGCTGCTCCCCGGCAAGCAGCGGCTGCACCCTCGCCGTGCGATGGCGATGCCGCCACTTGGGGAGCACGTGGAGCACCTCTGACACCCTCCGGCTCCAGCACCGCGCTCCCCCCACACACGGGATCTGCTTGGATGTGCCGGACCCCCACGGACCTGCTGTGCCACCACCTCTCCGGGGCCAAATCCCGCTGCCACTCTGCCCGGCTGGCCACGAGAGGAACCAGCTTTTGGCAGCGTGAGCCACCAGAGCGGTCACGGCTCTCCCGGCCCAGGCAGGAGCATCGCTAAAAGCTGCTCACCAAAGCTGGGCCGGCTCCAAGCTGCCGTGCCGGCTCCGAGCCGCTGTGCCAGCAGCGCCGGGAAGCAAGCAGCCAGCGGGCACATATGCTGTTAAAAAGGAAAAGGAGCTTTCTGCACCAAATGGAGCTTTTTCCACTTAATAACCCCCAATCCTAATCTGCGCAAAGAAGATTGCCCCCCGCATCTTCCCCTCCCGCAGCTGCCGCTCGCCCTGCCCGCACTTAACACCCGGGCAGAGCCCTGCCTGCCCCATCAGCACGTGCCCTCAGCAGGAAAAGCAGGAGAAAGACCGGCCACGGGGACAACGGGCGATGCCCAGCACCGGGCTCATCTCCTCTGTCAGCACCGAGCCGTCACCGTTTGTCATCAGTAAAAATAATATTCCTAAAAGTGTCCCCCCTCCGAGGGCCGGGCTGTGGGTTTCCATGGCGATGCTGTTCCGCAGGGATGGTACAGGGGGATCGGTGGGATTGGTGCTTCCTCCGTTTGGGAGATGGGACGTGGTGTCGGCATCCGGAGCGAGGACAGCTCCAGCCCTGCTGCTGGCAGAGCATCCTGAGGCTGAGCCAGCTCTTTCCACCTTGGGCTTGAGAACCCAAAATAGCAGGGGAAGAGCAGCCTTGCTGGAGAGGACGCGGACGCTCCCGTGTCCCAGTGGTGCTCCTGAGGCCTGCCCGTGCCAGCACACGGATCCCCAGCTCCTCCTCCCTGACTCCCACCAGGATCCTGGCCTCATGGCTCTCCCTGCAGCCTCCCACTTGTTGCCTCTGCTCCCAAATCTGACTTCAGCCTCCTTCAGTGGGTTCTGAAGGAGGGCAACACCTCGCCCATCGCAACCTGCTGGGAACACAAACAACAGCCACCACTGCTGGGGTGTGGGTGCCTGTGCTGCTGCTGCTCCACCAAAGTGCTCTGCAAACATAATCTGCTCTTAAAAACCCACTCCCTACTGATCGTGGCTGAACCCTGGAATTGCACTTTGCAAACAAAGCCCGAGTTTTTGGCTGTTTGCGGGAGACTGGAGCAGCTCCCTGGGGTGGGGGTGAGTGGCAGTGTCACCCAGGAGTGCCCCAATGAGGGACAGGCAGTGCCCCAGTGATGTGAGGCTGAAGTGGCTGTGTCCTGGGTCACCCCTCTCCAAGGGGGGCTTTGCCTCTACACTCCCACAGGGGCACTGCCAGGAGCAGGGGACAGCCCGCTGGGAGACAGCCCTGGTCACACCTGGCCACCACCAGGTCCCTCCAGGCTCCCACACTTCCCTGCCTGGTTTTTGCCTTCGAACAAGATTTTGGCTCTTGCTGTCAAAACCCATCAGTGCTCCAGCAGTTTCCAGCAGCCCAGGTTCCTGCCCGGCCCCAAGGCAATGACATCCCACTCATGGCTTCATCCTGCAAACCATGGAGCCCCACTGCCCCTGCTGCTGGCCTGTGCCACCGGTTCCAGCACTGCCAGGTGCTTCAGGGGAAGATGGGTGTGAAATCATGCTGGAAAATGCATATTTTTACGTCTCCCCAGCAGGTTCACTGATGTTTTCAGGGCAGTCCTTCGAGGCCACCTGGAGTGTCACCCACAGCCTCCAGCTCCCAGATGCGACTGCAGGGCGCCGGGTGTGGCATTTTAGGCAAAAGGTGGGAATAACATCCAGCCAAGCGTGGCCAGGCTCTGACCCTGCCGGGCTCCATCAGTGCAGGTCACCGAGCAGCGACGGCTCCTTCGCATCCCGGCTCCGCTCCAGCTCCAGGCAGGTCTGCCCAGCCCTCCTCACTCCCCCCAGCACCACCACAGGGACAGCCTGGGCTGCATCCTGACCCCCTCCCTCTCCTCACCGAGCACAGAGAGCTTGTGGCTTCCTATCAGCTCTTTAGGAAATTAAACTTTTATAAGCAGAAAGGTTTCTGGGCTCTTGGCTCCCCGGCGCAAGAACCGCAGTCCAGCCTGCGCCTGCACCCTGCCCACTGACTGCTGCCCTGGCAGGGAGGGATGGAGGCTGGACGCCCCGTCGGTGGGATGAGCGATGGAAGGGACAGGGATGTGGCTGCCCATGACCTTGGTGCCATCCTTGACCTGGAAATCTCCTTCTCCTGCATCGCCAGTATTGCACTCCTGCCCGCGGCTGCCTGCGGCCACCTCTGACAAGGCTGTGACACCCTCACCCGGGGTGGAGCTGCACCCCACGCTGTCACCCACTGCCACGCCACCAACACATCTCTCTGCACAGAATCCACCCTGAATCCCACCGGTGACTTCACGGATGAAGCCCACAGGGCACAAGAGGCCCAAAATGCCCCCAGCAATAGCAGCACTTGCCCGGCCACGCTGCCGCCATCCTGCTGTGGCACCGCCGTCCCCTCGGAGCCGCCTCCCTCGGAGCTGCCAACCACGGCACAGCTCCTGCTGCTTCAAGCCCTGCCGTGGCCCCAGCCTCAAGCCTGGTCCCCGGCAGTGGGACGTGGAAGGCGGTGGCAGTGCCACCATCAGCCCGCGCTGCCACCCACCAGCACAGCCTTGCACTGCCACCATCCTTGACAAAGCCAGCTGCCCCGGAGCCCCGCAGAGGGGTTCAGCCCCAGCCCAGTGCCCCAGCAGCATCTGTCCCCTTGTCACCTGGCTTCACGTGTGGGATGTCCCCTCCACACCCCGCTTGGGGCAAATGCTGGGGATGGGGAGCCCCTGCCCAGGGACACCTGGCCACGGTGAGGCAGGGAGGGGAGAACCTGTGGGCAGGATGGAGGCCTCCTCTAACTGCCTGTTGAATTATTCAGGAATGGTATTAACTTATAAATGAGTGTGTTTGACTGATTTTGTGGTTGATGTACAGATAAATTCTAATGAAAGACAGCTACAAGATTTTAAATTATTAATTAGACTGCCACTTAACAAAGCCTATTTGGCACTCTATTTCCTTGCTTAACAAGACAAAAACTTTAAGAATAGCTTTTGCTTTAGCCCACAGGCTCTTCAATTTGCATTTTGTTTTTCTAGCTCCACAAATGAAAGCTGTAGATCTTGACCNGGCCGGCTGCTCCCCTCGCCGTGATGTCACAAAGCTCCCCGATGATGTCCCAGGCGGTTGCCATGGAAATCGCGTGATGTCACAGCGGAGCGATTCTCCTCGGGGGGGGCCGAACGGGACGGCTCGCCCCAACTTCCCCGCCGAACCCCCCGCGCTCCCCGGTGAGCCCCGTTTCCTGTTCCCTCGCCCTGAGGGACGAGCACCGACCCC
>VWZV01004171.1:371398-395764 GCA_013397155.1 Irena cyanogastra | reverse complement strand
TGTCGCCGTGTCCTGCCGAGATGTCGCCGTCCGATCCGGGTCTCAACTGTCCCCGCTGTCCCCGCCGCCCCGGCACGGTCCCAGCCGCTCCCCGCTGTCCCCCCGGGGTCACGGATACCCCCCGGGGGCTCTGCTGTCCCCTCTGCCTCCCGGTCGCTGCTGTCCCCTTTGTCTCCCGATTCCTGCTGTCCCCCCACTCCGCTCCGCGATCCCGCCACCCCGCNCCACCCCCGCCGCCGGCCCGGCCCAGCTGGCCCTTTGTCGGCTGTCCCGTGGGCCGTGCGGGGAGGGTTTGGTGGCTCGTGAGTGCCGGCGTTGGGCTGGAAATAGTGAATAATCCCCCTGCTGTCACTCCCCCGCTGCACTCTNCGAGCTGTCCCCGAGCTGTCCCCGCTGTCCCCACACGGTCCCTCCTGCCTCCAGAGGGTCCCTCCTGCCTCCTCCCCCGTGCAGCACAGGGGGTCCCGTTATCCCGCCGGGAACGCAGCTGTCCCCACCGCCCCGCCGGGATCGCCGCTTTCCTCAGGGGATCCCCGCCGCCTCCTCGGTCTTCTATCGTCCCCTGGAGGTCCCCGCTGACCCCGGACTGTCCCTCCTTCCTGGGATCCCGTTATCTCAACGGGGACGCTGCTGTCCCCACTGCCCCGAGAGGGTCCCGTTGTCCCACCGGGAGCGCTGCTGTCCTGCCTGCACCGTCGGGATCCCCGTTGTTCCCAGGGGGTCCCCATTGCCCTCGGGTCCCTCTTGCCCCATGCTTCAAAGGGACGTGGCTTCTGCCCCACGACACGGGCGTGGGGGGGACACACACGGACGTGTCACCACGACAACGTCCCCGGTGCCCCCGCCCCGTCCCTGCGTTAACGTTAGGACCCTTAACCCTGAAACCGTCAGCACCGCGAGGGATGCGGCGGGACCACGTCCCCGACGTGAAGGGCGGGCAGCCCCGCCATCGCAGCGCTTGTCACATCGCACCGCACTCCCAGTGTNCCCCCCCCCCCCCCCCCCCCCCCCCCCCCCCCCCGCCCCCCCCCCCCCCCCCCCCCCCCCCCGCCGGGCCCCGCCGGTGCGCTCCCGAGCTCGAGCTCTCGGCCGGCGACTGCTCCGGCCTTGCGCGGGGATCGCTTAGTGCTGCCTTGCCGCCTCCACGTGCGCACAGCCATGGCGGCCCCCGTGCGGGCCGGGAGCGCGGCCCCGGTGCCCGCCAAAGGTGGGCAGGGACCGGCTCGGCGCGGGGCTCCCGGGGCCGCTACCGGGCGCTGTTTTGGTCGCCTCGGCGGGGGAGGCCGGGCCGGTGGCGGGAGGTGGCTCCTCCACCGTCCCGGCCACCCCCGCCGCCGGCCCGGCCCAGCTGGCCCTTTGTCGGCTGTCCCGTGGGCCGTGCGGGGAGGGTTTGGTGGCTCGTGAGTGCCGGCGTTGGGCTGGAAATAGTGAATAATCCCCCTGCTGTCACTCCCCCGCTGCACTCTGGCATCGCCGAGATGTGGGGGGGCGGCTGCTGTCGGGGGGCGGCTTCGGGATGAGGCTCCCGGGGATGGATCACCCGGCGCCGGGCGGCTTCTTCCCGCTGGGATAACGGGATCCCCCTGTCGGGGAAACGGGGGCGCTTTAGGGTGTCAGCGGGGCGCTGGCCGATGAGCCCTCAGGGGCTGTGGGGACAGCCAGCTGCACTCACAGGGTTTCACATAATGACTGCGGTGCTTTCTGGGCTAAAATCCCTTCTTGTCCCCCAAAAAGCGCTGGCAATCCGCCCCCAGCGTGGCGGGCAGGACCGCACTCCTTTCCCCGCTTGTCCCTGGGGGTCTGAGCGCAGCGACCCGAGGGCTGCCGTGGGGACAGCGAGGCCGCTGGTGGCCCGTGGCGTGCGGGCTGCGCTGCCCTCTGACGGCTCCTTGAGGTCGCCCCGTGTGTCCCCACAGCCCGAGCGCGGCACGTGGCCCAGCAGGTCCCCGAGGAGATTCTGGGCAACGCGGAGCTGCGGGAGGCGGCGGAGGCCCTGCCCCCCAACTACAACTTCGAGATCCCCAAGACCGTCTGGCGCATCCGACAGGCTCAGGCCAGGAAGGGTGAGCGCTGCCCCGGGCTGTGAGAGCTTCTGGGGCTGCTTTGTGCCGCTGAGCCCCCCCCGGTGGGACCCCCACGGGGCAGGTGGGGCTGGGGTCAAGCTGCTGCTGTGCCCCCGAGGTGTTTAGGCTCTGTCTTGGCGAGCTCTCCTCCTCTCGAGGCGGGTTAATAGATCTGTATCTCTGGATTATAATCACATCGGACAGGACAGGTTGAGCTGCGTGGACCTGTCAGCCTGGAGATGTGTCTGGGATGCTGGCCAGGTCCCTGCTGTGCTCCTCTTGCCTCTCTCCTCTCTCCCTGCACTTTGCTGACACGCTGGGAGGGGGGAGCCCTGCAGCAGCGGGCACTGGGGGGGCTGGCAGGGAGCTGGGCCGTGCTGCTCTCTGCTCTGAACCTTCCTCGGAGGGTTGTGGAACCCCAGAGGAGCGGGGAGGGATCGTGGAGGCTTCAGGAGTGCTGCCAGGGCTTTCCCTGCACAGCCTGTGCATCCCACTGAGCAATGTGTGATCAGCTCCGGGGGGGGAGCAGGGCACAGAGCCTCCCCCTCCATCCCTGGTGACATCCCCGGGTGTCACCAGCGTCCCCACCCTGATTCACCTGCAGGCACGGGCTGCTCGTGGGGCTGTGTGGCACAGCCCGGGTTTGAAATGCTTTGTATCCACCTGGGAATGGTTCTGCCTGCTGCCACGGGACTGGCAGGCGGCACGGGGACGTTGTGGGAGCCGAGCTGCTGATGCAGGAGGGTGTGGGTGGGGCTGCCCGGCCCATTCCGGCTCTGGGGTGGGAGTCGGGGCTGGACGCGTCCCGCCAGGACACGGCGAGGCCGCCCAGCCGCGCTGCTCTGGCTTTCCTTGCCGTGTTTTGCTGCTTGGCACCTCCTAATTAAATGTAAATATGCGGCTGGGATTTAGGCTTGCGAGCTGGGAGCCGAGCCCATCAGCCAGCCAGCCGTGCTGGGATTTAAAAATCCGCGTGTGCAGAGACCAGCCAGGGGCTCGTTGCTGGGGGAACGCAGCCTCCCACAGGGCTGCAGCCAGCCCTGCCTGTGCCCTGCCTGCTGGGGGGTTTGGGGGGGCTGGGGAGCACCCCCTTTCCCCATTGTGCTGTGACAGTGTAGGGCGAGCCAGCTGCCTCCTGCCAGCCCGCTGTTTGCAGATCTGGGGTGGAGGGCAGCCCCAAATAGTCTCAGATGGGCTGGGGGATGCTGGCACGTGGAATCCTCGTCCCTGCCAGGTCAGGCAGGGGCTGGCAGAGCGTGTGCAGCTTTCCTTGGGCCCTGCAGGTTGGAACAGGGTGGCATCAGCCTAATTTGAGCCAGGCCTTTGCACAGCTCCACGCTGGCCAGGGGGTTGGGCCTGGAAGCCTGGGGATTTTGTTGGAGGGAGTGTTTGGGTAGATAGCGTGGAAGCTGTGATATCTTAGTGGGATTGGGAGGTGAAACAACAACAGGATTAATGGGACCTCCTCCATCATGGTCCCTGCTCCTCCCCACCACCCCGTGGGGGGCTCCTGGCTAGACCCCAGGCACTGGGCAGTTTGCTGGCCTTCGGAGGAAGAGGCGTTGTTCTGAGCTGTGAGGAGGGAGCAAATGAGGAAACATAATTTGTTGTTGAATAAATTCCTGCAAGGCACAATGCTGCGGCTGTTGCTGGCCACCCTCCTGAAATGGAGAGGGAAGCTGCAAGGGAGGTGTGGAGAAGGGCAGTGAGGATGATCAAAGGTTTGGAGCAGCTTCTGTATAAGGAGAGATTAAATAGATTGAGATCCTTTAGCTGGAAAAGAGGTGAACGAAGGGGGATATGATAGGGATGTAGAATTGTGAATGATGTGGAGAGGCTGAACAGGGGATGATTATTCACTCTTTCTTGTACCAGGAGAACCAGGGGCACGCGTTTACATTATTGGGAGCAGGTTTAAAATAAACACAAGAAAGTACCTTTTGCTGTGCAGCACATAATTAAAATCTGGAAGTCATTACTGCGGGAAGTGGGAGAGAGCAGCAGTGTCAGTGGGTTCAGAGAGGGATGAGGTGTGTGCACAGGGAGAGAGTCTGCACCCCAGCTGCCAGAGCCACCCGGATTTTTGGCCAACATCTGGCTGGCTTGGGAAGGGTGGTTTGTGGCTGCTCCTTGAGCTGGTCCTCACTTCAAGATGTCCCTTCCTAACCCTGTGGCTGTTTCTCTTCCCAGTGGCCCTGCAGATGCCAGAAGGGCTCCTCATGTTCGCCTGCACCATCGCTGACATCATTGAGCGGTAAGACCGCGGCTTTTCCCCGCTTCCCTGCGGGGCTCTGGGGCTGGCCAGGGGATGGGGGCTATTGCTGGGCATGGGTTGGCCACTGAGCAGGATGAAGCCCAGAGCTATGGATGAGGAGGTGCTGTGGCTGGGGCCACAAACTGGCTGGGCACAGCTGGGCAGCCCTGCGGCAGGTCACAGAGAGCTGCTGCCAGCCCTGGGGACAGGGACCGGCACGGCGCCAGCCCAGCCCTCGCTGCTTGCCTTCTCCTCCCCTTTCCACTGTGTTGGGAACTGCCGACAGGCTCAGCATGCCAGGCCCCCCAGGGGTGCTGGAGCCGGGGAGCAGCCGTGTTAACAACCGGCTGACGCCAGCCCGGTGCCCCTGCGCTCGCCACGGCAGCACAGCCGGGGGAGGGCTGGCAGCGGGGCCACCGCTGCGGCACGGACCCATCCTCCTCCCCCTGGCCTCGTCCTGCCTCTGCAGCCACGCTGCCCGGCTCGGAGATGCGCAGGGGCAGCCGTGCTGCGGCTGGGGAGGCTTGAGGCCGCGGTGATGGCATGGAAAGGGTCACTCCTGCTGGGTGACCCCTTCGCCACGGCTCCTCTCTTGATTTTTCTGTGCCGCTTGAGAGGCGAGGCTGAGGTACTGGAGAGGAGCTGGGCTGTGCAGTGACAGTGGATGCAGGCACCTTGCAGAAATTGGCCGTGATCTCTTTCCTGCTGAGCGCGGCTGCCTTCCTCCCCACCCGCCACAGCCCCCTCCGCAGCCCCTCTCTGTTTTAGCACAATGAATTAGTGCTAATAGCACTTCGTGCCTCGTCTGCCATCGGGGTCGTGGCACTCATTAGCAGCTGCCTTGCCGAGGCCAGCAGCCTCCTCTCCCCGCCGCTGCCGTGCTGGGTGGGAAGGCAGCCGTGCCCGCGGGCTTTGTCCCCGCTCTGCCATCGTCTCCCCCCATCCGCGGGGATGGCGGCAGCCCCACACTCGGTGGGAAGGTGGGCGCGGGCAGGGGACGGGCGCGGGGGGCAGGAGATGGGTGCGAGCGTGGGCAGCTCCGCGTGGGTTTGTCCCTTTAAGTGGAGCTGCCTCCTCTCCGGCTTTGGCACCCAGCCGCTTTCATGTCTCCGACTTCAAAGGCAGCGGATTAAGGGGCTCTTTTATCTGAATGAAACCTTAAGCCCCACTTCCCGGTGGATGGTGGATTCCAGGGTGCTGAATGCCAGGGTGCTGGTGGATTCTAGGGTGCTGGCATCCTTGCTGGGCTGGTGAGGGGGGCTGGTGGGAGATGGGTGCTGTGTGGGTGGAGGTGCCCAGCCAAGGGAGGGGATGTGGGGGCACTGATGGGATGGTGTTTGGATGTGGGATGGCTTCAAGGCTGAGCAGGAGGGCTGTATCCTTCCCTCACTGCCACCATGCAGCACCCAGAGACACCCCACTGCCAATCCCTTACTGGGAGCACTGGGTGCCATCTGTGATCCCCTGGCTGGGGATGTGGCTGGGCTGGGTACCAGCACTGCCAACCAGAGGATTGTGGCTGTGGGCAGGAGTGAACCCAGCCCTGTGTCCGCTCTCTCAGGGACACACTGGGGACCCGGTTACACTGCTGGAGATGAGGTGTGAATCGGCAGGTGGCCTCGTTAGTTGCTGCCTCTTCCTGCTATTAATATTCATCGCCAGCATTAGTGTGGAATCGAGGCTTGGCCACCCGCTCCTGCTGGCCCTCCTCACCCAGTGCTGGGGCCGGATGAGCCTCCGACGTGACAGGAATCGCTGCAGCTGTGTGCTCTGGCTGCTGTCACCAGGCTGGGGACAGGGGCTTGGGGTACCGTCAGCCCTGGGCTAGTGTCCCCTTCCTCCTGGTGACAGAGAGGATGTGAGAGCTGAGCGTGACAGGAATACCTGTGTGCCCACTGGGGGCATTGCTCAGCGAGCAGCCCCTTTCCCCAGCCCGTGCCCTCAGCCTCCTGCCCTCTCCTTGCTGGTGGGAGTTTGGGGAGTGAGTTCCCCCTCCCCTTCATTCTCTGCTGCTGGCTGCAGAGCCGTGCCCGGGGTTGGTGCCCCTGGGGGGACAGTGCCCACCCTTGTGTGTTTCACTTGAACTGGAGCCGTGTCAGCTGCCACTCAGATGGAATATTTATCCCTTCTGCTGGAGCTGCCTTTTAATAGAATATTTGTGCTGTGGCCTGGTGGTGCTGGGGACAGCCGAGAGCGGGGATGTGGCTCACGCCCCCGCATCACAGGCAGCTCGAGGGGGACACGGTGCTGGCTGTGCGTCTGTCTGTCCCCGTGCGGTGGGATGGCAGTGTCACCACGTCCCTCGCTGCCGTGTGGGAGTGAACAGGACCCCGGGGAGCTCCGTGGAGTAAGGAGGGGAGAGGGCGGCCAGGTGGGGTCCATGTGAGCTTCCCAGCATTGCACTGGCGCTTGCCGAGCCCCGAGGGGCTGCGGGGATGAAGATGTAGCCGAAGCATCACAGCAGCCGCCGCCGGAAAGGCCGGTGGGGTTCTCAGCCTGGAGCCTTTGAAATCGAGAGCACACTCGGAGCATTGACCGGTGTGGGGCCAGTTAATTACCGTTAATAGGTTTGTCATTGTCAAAGCTGTGCCGGGGCGAGCGGCCGGGCTGCGGGGGGGGGGCGTCGGGGCCGGGGTCTGCGCGCTGCCGGCGCCGCATCACGACACTCCCGCGGCACCTTCCAAATTGGCTCCATTTGTCACGGCTGATGTAATTCGGCAGAGAGGAGCTCGTGCTGGGGGGCGGCAGCGTGGAGAGCCGCGTGGGGGGAGCTCGGACCACAGCTCGGGGAGGGGCAGCCCCCCAGCCCACCCGCTGTCATGCCGGGGAGGTGGCAGTCGTGTCCCCCTGCGCCGCCAGCTTGCAGCTGGGGGCTGTGCAGCCAGGAGCGGACCCCTGCTCCCCTCCCTGCCGGGGCTGGAGCAGACGGATCAGCTGGGCTCTCAGCTGGGCTTTTGATTCCGTGTTAATAAAGTCGGCTGTCAGGCTTCGCAGCTGCTAATCCCTCTGTCTTCCTGTGCCACGCCGAGGTGAGAGGCTCCTGCTAATCAGCTGAGGCTTGGTGGCGGGGATGGGCAATGGCAGGGGGGTCCTGGGGTGTCCTGATGCCCACAGAGGCTGCCCTGCCACAGCTTTAAACACCTCTCAACTCCCAGTGGCTTTTGAAGATCCATGTGAGGCGGTGCTGGAGGTGCACAGACCATCCTAGGCTCATCCAGGTGACTCAGGAGCACACAGGGACTTTTTGGAGTGACAGCAGGTCCTGGTTGAGCAGTAAAGAGTTAAACATCTGTGTGCACAGACCAACAGCTGTGGCAGAGCTTGAAATGCCCCACTATGGCCAGGACACAACAGGCCCTGATGGACAGTGTGCCCCGCAGTACCCGGTGCCATGGCTGGTGTGCCCAGCAGGTTCCCAGTGCCAGCGGGCACCGGGTCCCTTGGCCAGGCAGGCCTGCCATGTGGCACTGAGCAGTGCGGGACTGTGTGCTGTGATGAAGCTGGCAGCATCACCAGGAGGTCCCAAAAGGCCACCCTGGGACACTAACAGAGATCAGGATCTGGCCTCAGCTGCACAGCACCGTGGCTCTGCCGGCCAGCGCTGCCTTGCCTTCTCCCCCTGTCCTTTTCAGCACAACCTGGAGGCGCTGGCAGCGGGTGCACACTGTGCAGGGGAATTTAATCACTGTCATTAACCACACAGCAGCATCATTAGGAGGAATGAAGTTCTCACTTCATTGGAGATGTTCAAAACCTTCTACCCGGGTGGTGGCTGCGCCAGGGGGATTGGGCCGGGGGGGAATGTGTGGGGTCTATAGGGCTGTCACCTCCCAGGGCTGGGACGTGCCAGCACAGGTGTGGTGCCCACCAGCAGGTGCTCCATGCCACCTCCTTGTAGCCCACAGAGCTCTGTGTTGTGAAGAGGGGACAGGCACCATCCAGACACAGGATGGTCATGGGGGCTTTACCACCAACGTGCGCTGGCCTTTGGTTTGCCTTATTTCGGGGATTTTTTGCTGCTACAGGACCAGCAAAGCTGAAGTGCCCTGGGACATGCCCCTTGAGAGGTGGTGTTTGCCCTGCCACCTATAGTGAGGGCAGAGTGGGAAGTCCCCTTGGGAGAGGGGGCCCAGCTGGAGATGGTTCCTCCTGGGGGGCTGTGGGGACACCCACCCCTCCCCATCGTGCCCCTCTTGCAGAAGCTCTGTGGGGCTCTATCATTGCCCAGCTGCAGCCGGGCTCTTCCAGCACCAATTGCAATAAAATCACAAACTCATTATTTTAATTGTGTGCAGCCTTCCTGTGCTAATGAAGTTGGGAGTCTGGTAATGGGGCTTGGTGATGGGCTTCTCTGCTAATTAAGTGCACTTTTCTCGGCCAGGGCTGGGCTCAGCCCCCACAGCCCAGCACAGCAGCACCCACGGGTGTCCTGGGACACACTGGGCTTGGGCACAGGGCAGGCAGTGGGGGTGGAGTTTGTGGGTGATTATGGGGTGGTTGTGGGGTATTTGAAGGGCCACGTGCAGGTGAGGCTGTGAGGCAAGGGGCAGTCTGCACTGTGTCCCTGTTCTGAGCACAATATGCAGGCACCCTGGCATCCCAGGGCTGGCTGCATCCTCCCATAGCACAGGGGTGCCAGGACTGGCCTCTCTCAGCCCAGTCCCCTCAATCCCCTCCCCACCAAGGGCTGATGGAGACACAGGGGCTGGAGACTCATCCCTGCTGGGGAGAGCAGCTCTGCCTCATGGCTTGAGGACCAGCACAGTATCATTCACACACTGCCAAGGGACCTCGCGCTCCTGCCAGCAGCAAATGCTCTCATTCATTTTTCGAGGGGCTGGGATAAATCAGGGCTGCTCCAGCCAAGTGGCTGTGCTCAGGTGACAGGGACTGGCTACCCCATGCTTGGAGACATGCAGGCCTCATGTGTGCATGTCTCTGACCCAGCGTTTTCAGCCCCAGAACTTGTCCCTGGATTGCTGCTGCCTCCATCCTGCACTGGGGAGCAGGGCTGGGAGGACCTAGGGGTCCCAGCTGGGATCAGGGCTGGGACCTGGCCTGCCCTGGAGCACATCCTGCCAGTGCTGAGCATGGTGCTTTATAAATGGGATTTTGGGAGCCATCTGTTTAAAGGAGCAGATAATGAATTAGGGGGAGATGAGAAAAATGCTAAGGCCAGGCGGTTTTTCAGAATGAGCCGGGGTTTGCGGGACGTAAAAGATGAATAACCTCCCCACGTGTTCAATATTCATGAGCTCCCAGCTGTAATGAGCAACTCAGTGCTGGGTGGGGACATCCCTGTCACCACTGCCAGCACGCTGCTGGGACCCATCCGTGGCTGTGACAACTTCCAGGGACACAAAACACTGACAAGGATGCTGCCGTGGCTGCCTCTTGCCCACGTCCTGGTCCGGGCTGGTTGGCAAGCAGCTCCCCAGCCCGCGTCGGAGGCAGGTGGCTGCTAATTGACATTCCTTCCTCTGTAGTTTGATGAAAGACTCTGGCGACACTGAACTGATTAAAACATCAAGGGGAGGCCCTGGCTCTTGCCTTTGATTTGTCTCTGGAGATGATTACGGCTCCGTTCGATTGTCCAGCCCAGCCGGAGCGGGTGATCCCAGTGTGTGCCATCCTGGAGCCCCTCCTGCAGCACCACCAGGCTCCTGGCCTTGCCAGCACCGTTGGGTTCCCTCCTCACCAGGCACCATCCTGTGGCCTCTTTGCTCACCTGTGACTCCACTCCCTGCAGCCAGAGGAGGAATCTTGCCCATGGCCAGTGCAGGGCTCAGCCTCATCTCTCCCTGCCCAGCTGCAGCCCCACACACCGGGCAGGGCCACGGGCACCTCTGCCCTCCTCCTTCCACCATTGCTATTTTACTTTCTTGCTCTTCACCCCCAGGGACTTTCTCTGGGGTTTGGGCCAATTTGCATACATTTTAATCTATAAAAAATTAAGCGGCGCTGGCTGCTGCTCTGAGTCAGACCTCCCCATCCTGAATCTTAAGGAGCTGAATAATTTTCCACTTTTGCTGAGATGTGTGGAGTCTGATTCATGTTCATCTCATCACCTCTCATTAGAGAAGGGGGCTGGGGGCTCGGAAGGGTGGGAAGAGCCTTCTCGAACCTTCACTGGCAGCCCCCAGGGCCACGGCATGGCCACGTGGGCAGTGGAGGAGCCATCCTCCCAATCCAGGCCATGCTGGCCGTGAGGAATCGCGGGATTTGGGTGCTGGCAGGATCCAGCCCATCTTCTGACGTTCCCCAGCTACATCCCCAACTCTTGTGGAGTGGGAGCTGCCCAGGCCGGACTCGGAGGTGTGGAAAGCTGTGCCCCCTCCTCGGGGATGCTCCAGCATTGCTGCTCCCCTGTCCCCCTCCCCGGGTGCTGACGGATGGGCCGGAGCTGTTAATATTCAGCATGCTCCGCCATTTCTCCACCTTCTGCCATCTGCCCAGCTCTGCCCACCATTTCTATTCTTGCCGCCGACGTAACGCTCCCTGCCTGGCGCTTGGGGGGAGCGCGGGACCCTGGCCCCCAGCCAGAGATGGGTGCTGCAGGGGGTGATGCTGTGCCAGGACTCCCTCCTTCCCTGGTCTCCTGTGCCAGCAGCAAGGGGGACCCCGCTGGCACCGAGCTACAGCAGGCCTCGATTAAATAAGGAATTAGCATCTGGTTTAAGCAGCCCCTCCAGGCACGGGGCTTTGTCATCGCGATACCTGCTCTCATCCTGCTGCGGCAGCTCCCTGGGAACGTAGCCAAGCTAATAATCCCCCAAAATGGTGCAATAAATACCCACAAAGGTGGTGCCTCTGAATCATGCCAGAGCTCTGGCTTTGCTGCTCGGTGCTGGTGTGTGCCCCTTCACCTACAGGCTGGCAGGTGCCAGGTGGGTTTTGGACTGGAGCACTGGGGGTAGGGGACAGCACTAGGGGAGGTTTGGTGCTTTCCGTCACCAAGCGCCACTTAAGCACCGGCTCTTCTGGAGGTCACCCATCTTGGCCAAACTGGCATCCAGGGCTGACACAGCCAGGTGCAGATTGGATTCACCGGCTCACACAGTGCCCAGGCATGGGGTGATGGTGGCTTGGCTGGCACCGCAAGGGATGCCAGGACAACTGTTCTGCCTATCCTGGTGGCTCCAGTCCCCAGGGCTGGCTGGTGGAAGCGGTGGCACCATGCTGTGCTGGGTCTCCCTCTGCTGCTCTCCCCGCTGGAGCATTAGGAATCTGGCAGCGTATTGTTTGATGAGTGGATAATCCGCTGAATTGCAAACAGCTTTACCCAATTGAAGAGGCGGATTACCGCTCTCCAGCTTAATCATGTTGACATCTCGGAGAGTAGCCAGTGCTTGTCCTCTTCGGCACGTGGCTCGGTGGCAGCGCGGGGTCCCCCCGTAGTGACATGCCACGGGGCTGGCTGGTGGGCAGAACCTGGGCTGTGGTGACACAGCTGTGACCCTCAGTGCTGTGCCTTCCCGCAGATTCACGGATGCAGAGGCGGTGGTGATGGGTGACGTGACCTACGGCGCCTGCTGCGTGGATGACTACACGGCCCGGGCCCTGGGCGCTGACTTCCTGGTGCACTATGGACACAGCTGCCTAAGTAGGTGACACCAAGTCCCGGGGTGCTGCTGGGGTGGCCGTGTGTGGCACCGTGGAGGCTGTGCTGCTGCCACCGTGCCACGCCGAGCAACTCCACACTCCTCTCGACGCCAGTTGGAGACTTAGTGCCAAAGGCTAATCCCTTCCCAAAGGGCTTCCTGTTCTCCAGCTTCAGCTGCTGGCTTTGGATGGGGCCAGGCTGGCTGGGTGGCTGCTCACGGGCAGGATTTTGGGCGCAGCATGGCATGCTCATCCTGCGCACGGATCCAGCCTTGTCCCCAAGAGCAGAGCAGCAAGGCCATGGCTTGGCAGGACCCCTCTGGCCCAGGGGATGGGGCTGCTCTTGCTCACCTGGCCTCTGTGGAGTGATGACAAAGGGAATGATGGCAGAGGAGAGAAAGGGCCTGGGGGTCCTGCTTGCCCCGGGGCTGGGAAAGGCAGCTTTGCTGGTACAGTGCAGGCTGGGCGGGGAAGGGAGGAGGAGGAGGCTGTGTGCTCCCCAGGCGGACAGTACTCTGGATCCAGTTGCCATGGAAACTGCGCTGCTGTCCCAGATGCTGCTAACTTTGAAGTCCACCCAGGATGGAATCAGCCCAAAAATAACAATAAGACGCTCTGGGTTTTAAGGTGGATCTGCAGAGTTGCCATAGCGAGTAGGAGGTGTGTGCATCCCTGCTGCTGCCACGCTCCCAGCACCTGGCAGCCCTCCTGAACGTTTATGGGGCTCTATAAACGGGTTTGAAGAATTGCAGCAGGCTCTGTTTGAAATAGTGACTCCTCTGTTGAGAACTCTGTCCTGAAAGCCACGTCGGTGTGAGCGTTCCTGGCAATAAATATGTGTGCTAGGTGCTTTGTTACAGAAGGAGGGTTATGGGCACCACTGGAACAGGGAGTATAAAACTCCTGGTTTGTAGCCTGCTGCTCATGAATGAACAGCAGGAAGGGGAGGAAGGGGCTGTATCCATCAGGCTGCTCCAGGGAATGGGAGTCACATCAGCTGGAGCTGCTCCCTGCAGGGACAGGCAGGCACTGCCAGGCTGGCTGTCACCAGCCCAGCTGCCATCTTCTACCTGTGGCCTTGTCGCCCTTGCCTGCTCTGGGTTGGGTGGGTCACAGGGCAGAGTTGGCTGGGTCACAGGGCACCCTGGGTTACCCACGGGCTGCTGTGAGGATGCTGGGCTCCTTTTGAGCTGCCTACGGTGGTCCTGTCACCAGGGTGGCCAATGGTGAGGCACGCAATGCTTCCTGCTCCCTCCCAGCCCCACGTGCCCCGCAGGAGGGAGTAATTTGCACTTAATTGTGATCAGGGGAAGAGCACCAAAATGGGAAGTGAACGTGGAGCTGTGGATCGATGTGGACTCTGTGTACTTTAATTATTCACTTAATCGTGGTGACAAAGGCTTCTTAGCACCGGGGGTAATTAGATTTGTGTTCATTGATTCCCCAGGCTGCCATTATCTGGAGAGAAACGAGCGGGTGCTCTCTGTGGCTCCCGTCTGCACCCCCTGCCCTGGGCACCAGCACAGGCAGAGGGGTGGCACAGCCCACCCTGCCCATGCCAGGGCAGTTTGGGGCACAGGGAGCCCCAGCAACATGCTTTATCTCCCAGCTGCAGGCAGCAACAGCCTGGGGCTCTCTGGAGTCCTGGGTGAACCCCACACTCAGACCATGTCTCTTCCCATCCCCAGTTCCCATTGACTCCACGCAGGGGCTGAAGATGCTCTATGTGTTCGTGGACATAAAGATCGATGCATCCCATTTTCTCGAGACCATTCGCTTCAACTTTGCAGCGGGCACCTCCCTGGCCCTGGTCAGCACCATCCAGTTCGTCTCCACGGTGCAGGTGAGATGGAAGTCCCTGGCTTTTGTCTCCCAGAGTTTTTTTCCTCTGGCTCAGCCCTTGGTGGGAGCGGCTGCCCCGGGGTGCTGGTGGAGCTGGTTCCCCTCTGACGAGTCGCTGCAATAATGTGGTGCTGCCATAATGTTGATCAAGTACTTTATAATAACTCTGATCAATGTTTCATGGCGGCACCCCTCCCCAGCTCCCCCAGGAGCTGCTCTGGAAATGTCAGGGCAGGCGGTGGAGCACTTGGCATTTTGATGCAGTGCCGGCAGCGGCCAGGGAAGCTCCGGCGGGTCTGTCTGTCTGCCCCTGCACGGCCGGCTGGGCAGGACGGGAGGAGATGAATGAGCCTCTTGAGCCGTGTCTATCAAAACATGGGGCTATCCAAGCGTTAAGCCTTTTCCCTTGTCTTTTAATTGATACGTTGGTCGAGCCTCGCTGAGCATCCCGGCTGCGCGGGGCTGTTCCTGCTGCCACCCCGGGCGGGCTGGCTCTCCTCCACTGGGTCACGACAGCTGGCACTGCCAGGGCTGGGGTGTCCCCAGCCACCCTTTTGTGCCATGGCCTGTCCTTGCTGACCCCACGTCTCCCACAGGCAGTGTCACAGGAGCTACGCTCCCAGTACAAGGTGTGTGTGCCCCAGTGTAAGCCACTGTCCCCAGGAGAGATCCTGGGCTGTACGTCACCCCGGCTTGCTCAGGACACGGATGCCATTGTGTAAGTACCCGGGGTCCTTCAGCATCCTCCTGCCTGGCCCAGACTTGCCATTCTTCCTGCACCCCTTGCCTGGTTTTGTGCAATTTTGGGGGGTGGTGAGGGCTATCCACAGGCTGGGATGGGCTCCTTTCAGCTCCTCACGCTGCTTTAAGTGGCGTGTGCTTGTAGCAAGGAGGAAATAATTGAGTCGTATATCAGAATAGATAATAGATGGAAGGGCGGGTGGATAATTGGAAAAGACAAATGGCCGAGGCCCAACATCACAGCAACATTAATTTTATTTAAGGACAGCAAATTAGAGGGAGCACTTCGCTTCCTATCACCTAATTATTTTAGGTAATGGAAATGCTTAATGTACTGTGAATACAGTGTGCTGCAGAATAAATAAATACAAGGACCCCACCCTTGGGGGGAGCCGGGGAGCCCAGGTGTGAGTTTGGGCCCTGCTGAGCTCCTTCTTGCCCACACTGCTGGGAGCCAACAGCACCAGTGCCTTTCCAAGCACGGCCATGCAGAGAGCTGGGCTCTGGATTGCTGGACACGGGGTCAGTGAGAGCTCTGGATTCATCCTGAACCACTTTCTGTCTCTCCAAGGACATCGGGAGCAGGCAGGGGCAGCCAGGCTGGCACTGCATTGGTGAGAGTGGGTCCTTTCAGCTGGCAGAGGAGCGGCAGTGCGGTACCAACCCGCGCAGGTGCACTCGGCCTTACCTGCGTCCTCCCTGCGTTATTATTTTCTTCTTTGCGCCGTCTCTGGGGCTAACTTTTGCAGACAAATTAGCTTTGATCTCCCAAAATGTCATTCTCCAATTAAGGGCAAAATCTAGTCAAGTTTTACGTCTGAATTCATTTTCCAGGCCCTCACTCCATTAGGGCAGCTGAATGAAAGGCTTTGAAATGTAATTGCTGACTGGAAATCCGATTAGAAATGGAAGCAGCAACGTCTAGAATCAGCCATTGAGATGGAGCAGCTCCCAGCCACCCTGTGCTGGTGTGAGCACCCCTCCTTGCTCCTAGCATGGCTGCCTCTCCAGCCCTGCCATGCCAGGGAGCCCTGGCTGTGCCTGCTGCCCCTGGGTCCCAGCACAGGAACGTGGATTCCTGGCATCTGCACTGTGCTGCAGTTTGGGAAACCAGTGGACACGTGGATGTGATGCTGCTGTCTCCCAGTGCCATAGCTCTCCCTCCCCTCTCGCAGGTATTTGGGCGACGGGCGCTTCCACCTGGAGTCCATCATGATTGCCAACCCAGGGATACCTGCATACAGGTACAGGCACCCACTCCAACCCCATGATGGGGAGCACCCCGTTTGTCCCCATGCGCCCCCCAGGAACACCCCAGGGCTGGGCTGGCAGCTGCCAGCAGCAGGCAGGGGCAGGTGAGAGGCCAGTGGTGGGTGAGGAGGTGCTTCGGGGGAGATGAACACCAGCCATTTACTCAGGCTGAATATAAACATTTTGACAAGTACCTGTGAAAGCTCGTGGAGGTGCAGCCATTAAAGCCTGGCTGCTGCAAGGCAGAGGCCATAAAGCGCGATGATGAGGCCGCTGAAAGCAGATGAAATATCAGGAGTGAAAGGCTGGGCCCATTTGGCGGAATCTGAATTTCCTAGTAGGTCGTTTGTTACAAACGGGAGGCGCACGTCAGGTTTATGGCGCTGGTGAAGCTGCCGAAACCCGAGTGGGATTTGATTAAAATTCTCCTCGTCAAACAAAGCAACAAATCAAAGAATTCTTCATAATTGATGAGCCAGGATGGGGGGGGGAAGCTGAGTGTGAAGCCGAGCACGGAGCCGAGGCTGTGCCGGGTGTTGGGGTGCTGTGGTGGGACACTTGTCCCTCTCCCTGTCCTTGTCCCCTAACGAGCCGGGTCCTACCTACATCAGCCAGGAGGACAGATGCTGTGGGAGGCAATTAGTGCTAATGAGGGACGGGCATCCCTGGGAGGAGGGCAGGTGATGGAGCCCGTGTGAGCCTGGCTGTGCTTTGCAGGTACGATCCCTACAGCAAAGTGTTCTCGCAGGAGCACTACAGCCACGAGCGCATGCACCGCGCCCGGCAGGACGCCATCCACGCTGCCAGCACTGCCCGCTGCTGGGGACTCATCCTGGGCACGCTGGGACGGCAGGGCTCCCCCAGCATCCTGCAGGTACCCCCAAATGTCCCCACCGGGCACCAGGCGCTGCTGTTGGCTGGGGGGAAGGACTGGTGAGCGGTGGCACCATCGCTGTCCTCGCTGCCACGGTGAGGGTGGATGTGGCACCGATGGCAGCGCGTCAGTGGCCACTGGCCCCGGTCAGTGTGGGCAATTAACAGCAGATGAGGGAGGCTGGACAAGGGCTCATTAAACCTGTTCCTAGGGAGAGCTGGCCAGTCTCGGAGAATCCCCCCCACCCAGACAGCTCGGCAATTAATTGGCTGGGTTTGTTTTAATTGGATGAACTCCGATCAGGTTCAGCATCCCTGCTCAGCTGCCGTGCTGGCGCTTTCTGCACCCCGGCTGGGTGAGGGGAGCAGGACAGCAGAGTTCTGCCCTCTGAGCATTCTGCTCACACCCAGAAATGCTGGGGTAGCCACAGGTGAGATTTGAGGCAGAGCAGGGCAGCAAGGTCCCAGCAGCTGCTCTTCCACAGCAGGCAGGACACGGGCATGGCCGGGGCTGGCTGGGCAGGGGGCGATTAGTGGCAGCTCTGGAGGACAAGGACATCTCTGGCCCCTCTCCTTCTCCTGACAGCTCTGGCTGCAGCCAGCCCATGACAGGCGGGTGTCCCGGGGCAGGCAGCCGCTAACGAGAACAGATTGTTGTCATTGAGCAGTAATTACTTCATTAGGCTGAGGCACGTGCTGGGGAGAGCTGGGCGCAAGCCGGAGCCATGGCCGCAGTCTAGAGGGTCTGATGGCCAGGAAGGGGCTGTGGGCAGGGCTTAGGGGATTGCTGGGGGACCCTAACCCTGCCAGGTGCCGTTTCCCCCCCGCAGCACCTGGAGCTGCGTCTCCGCGCCCTGGGCCGGCCCTACGTGCGGGTGCTGCTGTCTGAGATCTTCCCCAGCAAGTTAAAGCTCTTCCCAGAGGTGGATGTGTGAGTGCTGCTGACCCCCCTCCAGCCCCAGGGTGCCCCATCCCTGAGCAATTCCCACCTGAAGCTGTCCCTGACACATCTGTCCTGCTGTCACTGTGCAGGGAAGGGGCATGGCTGTCCTTCTGGCACAGTAAGGACCTTCTGGGGTGCTGCTGAGGGGCTTCACTGGGGCTTGTTCTTCCCAAAATGCTCATCCCCGTTGTGACATTTCCCTTCCAGGTGGGTGCAGGTAGCCTGTCCCCGGCTCTCCATTGACTGGGGAGAAGCCTTCAGCAAGCCACTGCTGACACCCTATGAGGTGAGCACCCCTCTCCGTTTTGGGGCGATAGTCCTGGCTTGGGTTGGTGCACCAGAGCAGGCTTGGGGGTGTCCCTGCACCCAGACAGTGTCCCCTCCTCTCTGTATCTGTGCTCTGTGCACATTCCAGGCGTGCTGCTGAGATACCCAACCTTGTGAAACTGGTGAGATTCCCAGTGCCTCGAGCTTTGCCCCAGCAGTGCCCTCCTCGGCACACCAAGCTGGATGCTGGGACCTCTCCCAGCACCACCAGCTCCCCCTCCGTGGGCACCGCCCGGGGACTCACCCCAGGTCCTCTCCGCAGGCTGCGGTGGCTCTCCAGGACATCGAGTGGCAGCAGCCTTATCCCATGGACTTCTATGCCAGCCAGTCCCTGGGGCCGTGGACGGTGAACCACGGTGGCACACAGCCCCCGCGCCGCGGGCGGCCGGCACAGGTGGGCAGCGGGGGGACACCGGGTCCCCACTCCGTCCCTCGGGTCGGTGAGAGCACCGGGACGGGCTGAGCAGCCGGTGCCGCTCGGTGCCGCGTACCGAAAGCGCCACCCCGTGGTGTCGTTGCCATCGAACAGTAGCGGGGACAGTGCCAGCCCGGCCCGGGGGCGGGACACGCGCGTCCCTCCAGCCCTGTCGGGGTGAGCGCCTGCCGAGCCCCGCGGCTCCCCGGAAAAAGGGGAAAGGGGGGGTTCCCCCGCGGGGTGCTGCAGGCTGAGCACGGACTGGCTCATCGCAGCTCCGGCTGGGGCTGGGACATCCCTGACCCTCCCTCTCCCTGCAGGGGAAGCCACCCGCGCCCCCCGCCCCGCCCGAGGCTGGGGAGCAGCCAGGCACCGGGGACCTCGCAGCCTCGTGAGTGTCGCCCGCAGCTGCCGCGCTCTGGGACCCGGCATGGACAGAGACGGGGGCACCGCTGCTGCTCCCGCCAGGGTGGCACCACCGGGACCCCCCTCTACCGGAATGGATGGGCTCGCACCCCGTAACTCGACGACACCACTGCCCGCAAGGACCGCCCCCGGCTGTCCGCGGGGAGTTGTCCCGTGCGAGACCAGGCCGTGCCGCCGCCCTGCCCGCGGTCGCACCGGGGGTCGCGTCCGCCCCGCCCGTCGGGGCTGCCCCGTCCTCACCCGCGCGACCTCCCGGCCGCCAGGGGGCGCGCTGCCTCCGCGAAGGCGCGCCGCTCGCTCTCTTCTCTCCGGCCAATAAGCGCGCAGCGTTTCGGCGGGAAGGCGGAAGTGGCGCTGCCGGGGGCGCGGCCATGGCGGCGGAGGCGGCGGCGGTGCGGGTGGCGGTGCGGGTGCGGCCGCTGCTGCCCCGGGAGGCGCTGCGGGGACACCGGTCCTGCCTGCGGAGNGGCTGCTGGCGCTGCACGGTTACCGGCAGAGCGCTCGCCGCCTCCGCCAGCGCACCGGCGCGCTCCGCAAGGCCCTGCGGGGCCGCGCCGAGCTGGTGGCCATCGACGCGCCGCACCGCTTGCCCGCCGGCGCTGAGGACGACCCCGACGGGGACGACCCCCCCCGCGGCTGGTGGTTCTCCGGGCCCGGCACGTTCGAGGCGGGCGAAGCGGCCGCGGCTCCGGCGGGGCTGGAGGAGTCTCTGTCCACCGTGGCGGCGGCGCTGGCGGAGCACGGGCCCTTCGACGGGCTGCTGGGCTTCAGCCAGGGCGCGGCGCTGGCCGCTATGGTGTGCGCCCTGCGGGCCCGCGGCGACCCGCGCTTCCCGGTGGCCTTCGCCGTGCTGGTGGCCGCGTTCGCCAGCCGCGCCCCGGCGCACGGACACTTCTACCGGGAGCCCATCGCCCTGCCCACGCTGCACGTAGTGGGCGACACGGACGCGGTGATCGCGGCGCCCCTGAGCAGGGAGCTGGCCCGGTGCTTCGTGGAGCCCGTCGTGCTCACGCACCCCGGCGGGCACTTCATCCCCGCGGCTGCGGCGCAGAAGAAAGCCTACCTGGAATTCCTGGAACGCTTCTGCCCCGGGCAGGGCCAGGCCGAGCGCCCAGGGGCTGGGGAGGTTGGAGAACGGGCTCTGTAATAAAAAAGGGCTCTGGTGAGCCGCGTGCAGCCACCCGTGCTGTGAAACATCGCTGTTTGCGTGCCTCCAGAGGGACCAGAGAACAGCTCACTGCACGTTCTGCTCTTCAGTGCTCACCCAGGCCAGGCTAAGTGGTGCTTTATCTCCCTTTTTTTCAGCTTTGTTGTATACATCAGTATAAAATAGATAAATATATGTATATAAAGTTATAAATAATGTATATGACATGTAGCACGAGTGTGGGGGTGTGACAGTGAGGGGGTTGGGGGCAGTTGGGTGACACTGCTTCTGTGGGCAAGGTGCTTTCAGAGACTCAAACACCTGCTCAAAATGAGAATCCTTCAGCTCTGCCACAGGAAGAGTCTGCAGAGCACAGAGCTCTTGCACTTTTACACCCCAAAAACCTCGTGGTTTTAAATATCTGTTAAGCCAAGCTTTTCCAGGTCTGGGCCTGGAAAACTCTCTCATCCTTGGCAGTGCCAGGGCTGTTGTTTTTTTCAGGAATGAAATGCCTGCTGGCTCGGTGTGCATGTGTTGACTCTTCCCTGCACAAAGTGCCTCCATGAATAAGAAAAACTTGTCACCGTTTGTGACTCTGTGTTACCCAGAAAAAAGGAAAATCTTTATTGCTGTAACAGTTGCAGGTGTCCTGCTCAGCTTCTCCCAGCTCAGCACTGGGCAACGGTCTCAGGAGAGGAGTGCGAGCAGAGCTTCTCTAACCACGGCTTTCCCTGGGGCTGTAGAGCTGGTAAAAGAGGGAAATCGGGTGAAAAAAGTGGATTTTCCCCCTGCTTGAGCAGCGGGGCAGCGCAGTGTCAGCTCTGCGAGGGCCGGAGTGCTGCGGGAGCCCTTCCTGTGTTCACTCAGCTGGCAACGGGCCGGGCAGTGCCGTGGTCAGAGCCGGCAGCAGAGCGAGCAGCTCTCAGCCCCATCAGCTTCTCCCCGCTTTGCAGCACGCTGGTGGCAGTGGCAGGAGGATGTGGCTCTTTCCCCCTGTGGGCCTGGGGGGGCTCGGGGAGTGCTGGCCCTCTGTGCCACTTCACGTGGGCTGTGTCGTGTCTGCACTCCTTGGTGACACTACAGGCTGCGTTTTTGGGGCTGTGACAACGCACCGGAGCCTTTGTCTCCGCAGGGGCGGCAGCGGCCGCGCTCGCCAGCCCCGGGAGCTGTTTGATTGCCGCCGAGCTCCCGGGGCTCTCCCGCCGCAGCCATGGCTGCCCGCCCGCACTGCGGCCCCGCAGCCCCGGCGGCAGCTCCCGGGCACGGGGAGGCACCGGCAGCTCCCGGGAAGAAGGAAGGAAGGGGAAGAAGCCCAGGGCGCGGTGAGTGAGCAGCACGGTCCCGGCTCCCTCGGGTGGGTCAGGCAGGGATGGGTGACCCGAGCTGGGGTGCTGCAGTACCTGCCCCGGGGTCTGCACAGAGATGGCTCCTGGCGGGTGTCTGCTGTACCGGTTTAAATAAAGTAATAAAAACAGATAAACGCGACCTTTGTCCGCAGGGGGTGCCTGTGTGAGCAGTGCAGGGAAGTCCTGCTTGGTCCCGGTGTGGTGGGAGGAGGGAAGCGGCTCGGAGGGGTTTGCCGTGGGAATCCTGCCCTCTCCCTCCTTTCCGCTCGGGCTGGCCCCTGCCTGTCTCGCAGATCCAGGTCTGTTCCTGGGATGCAGCCACACTCCTTGGCTGCCCGCAGAGGTGAGCCTGGAGACAAGACTGGCTGATATCCTTCCACTCAGCTCGGTGCTGGGGAGTTCCCCTTTTCCATCACCCGCTGTGGCCCAGGGGTGTTGGTTTGTCCCCCAAAACAGCATGGGCCAGTTGCTGTTGCTGCACAGGGGGTGATGGAGTGAGCCTGGGATCTGGGTGGCAGCTGTGCCACTTGCCTGCGACAAGAGGGTTCTGGGGACAATCACCAAAGTTAGCAGCAGCACCGGGAGCCTGGGTGTTTTGGCGGGGGGGATGTCACCCCTGTCCCCAGATGTGCCTTTCCCCACACCAGTGCAGTGCAGCCGTTGGAGCCACGTGTGTGACCTCAGGGACAGGAAGGACTCTGGCTGTGGCCCTGCTTGTGAGGAGCCTGCTGTGGGCATGGAGTCCAGGGCTCGGCCAGGCAGAGCTTTGCTGCCCCTTCCCTGGGTAAGCAGAGCCCCCAGCCCTGTCTCCGTGTTCCAGGGAGCGCAGGAGGAGCCTGCCATGAGCAGAGACGCCGCCAGTGCTGCTGCTTCCCTGCAAACTCCTGGCTGTTTTCCAACCTCTCCCCAGCTCTCTGCACCCCTTCCCCCTGTGCCATTGCCCACCCTGCCAGCCACCCACTTGGGGCACACCAGGCAGGGGTAGGGGTTCCTGTGGGCAGCGCTGGAAAAAGCGACGTCCCCCCGAGTCTGGCATCAGGTACGGCTCGTGCCAGGGTTTGAGCCTTACTCATCTCACACTCTTCCTCTTCTGTCCCCCACAGGTGTGGGGAGGGGGCTCTCCGGGAGGGTGACACGTTTCCCAGATGGTTTTACAGCGAGGTTTCCCCCAGAGCTGCCAAGGTCCTGCCGGCAAAGTGGCAGTGGCACGGGCAGGGGACAGCAGGGACCGTCCCTGGGCCCCGCTGCTGGAGCAGGACCAAGCCGTAGGGAACAGCCCCCCCTTCCCTGCTTCACTCGCAGAAGCTTCCAGTTGTGGCTGAGTCACTCCTGCTGTAGCTCCTTCTCTCTCCTTGTTTTGGATGGAAGTTTTCCATGGAAACCCACGCTGGGCCGGGCTGCAGGCTGGGATAAACACGGCTGAATCACAAAAGGCCGTTTCGCCAAGAGCTGTCAGATGGCAGCAACAGCGTGTGGGGCCAGTGGGCACCTGCCCGGCCTTTGAGGGAGCAACAGCAGCACCTCTCCCTGCAGCCCCCACCAACTCTGCTGGCTCAGCCTCCCCCGGGCCGACCCTAAATTCTTACGGTGCCAGGATGCCACTTGGCAAAGCCGGGAATGGGTGACAGGTTTTGCCTAGAAGTTTTCTGGGGCCACGTGCTTTCCCAGGGACGCACAGGGAAATCCCATCCGGGAGAGTCCCTTGGGACCTTCGCTGCAGGCAGTGTCCACCCCTGTCCTCAGCCGCCGGGCTCTGTGGGCTCATGGCTTGCAGGTCCCAGAAGGACCTTGCCACCCTCCTGGCCGTGCACGGGGACACGCTCCGAAGCCGCTGGGTCGCTGCCGAGGTAAGGCAGTGCTTGTGCCGTGCCTGTGCCCTGCTGAGCACCGTTCCACCAGGGAAGAGGCCGTGGCAGGGGCTGCGATCCTCCTTGGCACCACCTTCCTTCCCGGCACGGCCGCGATCTCCGCGCTGAGGAGGAGCACGGGAGCTGGACGGGCTCTGTCCCCTGGCGCTGGCGGCTGGCCCCAGGCCCAGTGGCTTGGAAGCGCCGTTGGAAGACAAGTCCTGGTGTCAGGAATCCAGGATATTTTTAAGGACTCTGGAAGAAAAACTGATTCCAGGGTGTCAGCGGGAGAGACTTGGCCTTTGAAACAACAGCGCAGCTGGAACGTTCCCGGTCTGGAGCGCGGGGTCTGAGGGGCCACAGTGCTGCCCATGGGACATGTCCCCTCACCCAGGGGTACCCTGGGAGGGACTGATGTCATCATGGCCTGGACCTCACTGTGATGCTGTTGACAGGGCGTAAACAAGGAGGTGTTTCCCAGGGGATGGAGGGTGGGTTTTGTGGCAGTGGTAACTTTGCAGCATGGATGTGCTGGACATAGCTGTGGTTTTACCTGAGCGCTCGTGGGACTGCCCGAAAACCCCCGTCCTGGAGGTGTGAGCTGCTTGGCCTGTCACCAACGGCAGTGATGGGAAAAGCAGGAGTTAAAGGGAACTAGCAAGAGACACAGCAGGGCACAGCAGGGACCTGCTAGCTCTGACCCTTCCCTGCCTGCAGCTCCCATGTCCCACTGTGCCCTGCTGGCCCCTGGGGACCTGGTGGTGGCCATGCTTGTCTGGGTGAAGGCAGAACTGCCAGGTGCACGACCCCATGGATCGGTGAGGGATCCTAATGGGGCTGCTTTGGAGAGGGAGAGTGTGGGCAGGGGACCCTGAATGACCCCTACTTGGTCTAGGTGGGACACCCAGAGGAGCTCTGTGCTGCAGAATCCCAGGACTGAAGGTTCTTGTTCAGGGACTCTCCCTGTTCCTCTTGCCACTGCCACCCTCACCCACTTGGGCCTGACCCTACATCCCTGGTGTCCCCATGGGATTGGGTACCCCCCTGCTCTCTGGGATCTGTGTGGTCCCTGCAGCCCTTCCAGCCCCTTCTCTCCGTCTCCAGGGCTGTGAGTCCCCGGTGCCCCCCACGAGGAGCCCAGCCCGGCCAGCACCGGTCGCCGCCGGCTGCTGAAGGCCCGGTGCCCGGTGCCGGGGCAGGCCGGGCCGCTCTGACTTCGCCGCTCAGGAATCTCCTGGCCGCGCCGGGCGGGTTGTGCAACCTACGACCGCCCCCGGCCGCCCCCGCCC
>VWZV01004171.1:246696-361160 GCA_013397155.1 Irena cyanogastra | reverse complement strand
GCTTTGCCGCGACGGGACCCGGACTGTGCCTCCCCGACCGCCGCGGGCCGTGAGTAGTTCGTCCGTCGCGGCCGGAGCGACGCCTCCGTGCTGAGCGGGAGCGGCCAGCGCTGGGCTGGGGGTGTGTGCCCGACCGCCCCCCGGGCCGCGCCGGGGGCTCGGGGACAGACTGACGGAGGGGGACGGTGGGGTCCGAGCGGCAGGCGCGGGACGGGGGAGCGGCGGTCGCGTCCCTGCTGGGGAGGCCGGGGACTCGCGATGCTCCTCGCCCCGAGCAAGCACTGACCTCCCGTCCCGAGCGCAGGGGCTCAGCCGGCTGCTCCCCGTGTTTTTGGGAGGTGGGGCAGGGCCTGTCCCAGACTGAGCCCCTGGGCCCTGCCTCGCCATCAGGGATGCCCGGGGCACCCGGGCCAGCCTCGGGACCCGGCGGATTCGCCCTCGGGCGGTCACTCGCCTTGATTATTTTTTATTTTTTTATTTTTGCCAAAGACGCCCGTCTCCAGCGCGGCCGGGCCGGGCCGGGGGGTCCGTGACAAAGACAAAGCGGTCTCTGGTTTGTCAGCTACGGGAGGTGGGCAGGGGCTGCGGGAGGGGGCCGTGGGGCAGAGCCCAGGGGGTGCATGTCACCTGGGGCCGAGTACCCCCGGGGCACCTTCTGCCACCACCGCACCCCCTCTCCCACCTTCTGCTCGGTGTGGGCAAAGTCCCCCCCAGCCTGGACCCCCCCGGCCCGTGCCCTGACCCCTCCGTTGGGGCTAATGTGAAGCTTCTCCCCCGTCCCGAGCCCCCTCCTCTCCTTTGCACACGAGGCTCCGGGCGGCCGCCAGCAGCGACTGCCCCCGGCCTCGCAGCCACTGTGCCTTAGCCTGAGCTGGCCGCTCCTGCCCGGCTGCCCCCGAGCCTCCCGGGGCTGTCCCGGTCCCCCAGGGCCGGCAGCGTCCCCCGGAGCTGCCGTGGGGTGGCTGGCGGCGGTGGCAGCACCCAAAGCACAGCTGGCAGCACCCAGCGGGGCCCCGGCCCCCCCTGTATCACGTCCAATTTGTACACGGGCTTCTCGCCCTTTTTTTTTTCTATAGTCGAAACGGAATGAGCAATAAAGTGACATTAACACGCGTGGCCTCGCGTTCTTCTCTGGGGAGGGGCCTGGCTGGTGCAGGGCTGCAGCTGAGCGTGGCTGGCAGTGACCCCGGGGGTCGTCTGAGGGTGCAGAGCTGCAGGGAGGGGACCCAGGGGGCTTTGTTGTGCATCTGGTTAGCCCGGACCCCCTCAGCTGGGAGGCAGCAGCAGATGCAGGCGGGACACAGCCGCTGCCATCCTTACAATGTGTCCCACTGCTGTCCCTTCCTGGTGTCCCCCACCCCAACCTCAGCAGCAACTCATGCACTGACAGCAAATGACACACCACGCTGCACTGACACATGTTTAATACTAAAAATTATTAAAACCAACTTAACAGCTCGAATGCAGGTGCTGCCCCAAGACAAGAGCTCCCAGCAGCCTGGCAGGGATGGCCCCAGGCGCTCAAGCTCTGCTCGCCGTTGTGCCAGCTGGTCTGCTGGCACCAAAACTGTCCCATGGCCGAGCCTGTGACACGTCTGGCAGAGCTGCAGGGCCCTCCAGGCTGGTGGTACCTCGGGAAGGGCCTCAGAAAGCAGCGCTGGGGCAGCGCCGTAAGAAAACAAACATTGAAACACACCCGGCGAGGAGGAGAAGGCAAAGTCTCTGCAAAGCTGGCAGGCAGCACGGCTGTGGGCAAGGAGTCAGGGTGTGGGTGCTGTGCCCATGGCTCTGTGTGCCCCGCAGCAGCCGTGGGCACCCCAAAGTCTCCGTGGGCCGTGCCCTGCCCTGGGCACTGCTCTGGCACAGCTCACCCACACAACCCCTGCATCCATCGCGCTGCCAGGGCTCTGCCCTGTGCTGGCTCTGCCCCTGGGGCTGGGCAGCTGGCACAGGGGTAACTGGGCTTTCTGATGCAGACACCAGCTCTGAGCCACCCACACAGGAAAGGAAAACGCTGGGCTCTGTCCTGCTGCTGCCTCTGCCACCTCTGACACTTCCCTCCCACGGCCGCGGCGCCCAGCGGGGAGCAGGGGTGGCCATGGGGCTGCTCCCACCCTCGCTCATGGGACTGGGACTTGACAGAGCTCCAGGGGCTCTGGTTCAGGGGTTAATGCTCCCTCTTAGCTTCTGGATCTGGCGTGTCACTGGGGACAGGACACTTGGTGATGGGACAATGTGGGGTGTGGAAGGCTTAGCAGCACCCCAACCCCAAATCCAAGTGCAAAATGACCCAGGGACGAGGCAATGGCTCCATCCATGGACCCTCTCAGCCAGGCAAATAGTGGGGCTGAGCATTTCTGTGGTTCTCTCTGACTCTGCAGCCATAGGCAGAAGCCAGATCCCACATGGAAGATGGACACACAGTACCCATGGGACAGCTGGTCCTGGGGTCCTTGGAGGATTTTGTTAGCCTCACACTAAGTCCTAGGTCAAAAGCGTGCCTAAAGGCAGCAGGGTAGGACTAAGGGGTTTGGGGGAAAGGGGAAGGGGCAAGTAACAGCTGGGGTGGGCAGGGGATCAGGACAAAGCAGCTGTGGGGATGTTCAAAGCCTCCCCCAGCAAAGCAGGCAAGGCACACACCTGAAAACTAACCTACACTGAAAAAATGAAACTCAACAAGCAAATCCTGCACCACGGAGAGAACAAACCCCTCTGCAAGCAGCACTCCTGCTTGGGGCAGCACACGGTGGGGATGGGGACCTGGGGCTGGCTGGCCATGCAGGACAAATAGGCTGGAGCAGGGGGAAACCTGCCCTTGAAGCCCATGGCCTCTCCAAGGGGTACAGGCTGGACTAAGCAATCCCAAAGTCTGTGCCGGCGTGTCCCCAATCTCTGCCCTACGCAGCCTACAAACCCAAAGAGCCACCAAGGCGTGACTCGAGCTCTCTGCACCCAAGCAAACCAAGCAAAAGGCTGGCGATCCAGCACAGGGCTCACCCAAAGCTTCCCTCGCCAGCGGGGCTCTCCAGCTCCGCGCTGGCACCGCCCAAAGGCTGGCGGGACCCTCAACGGCCCAGCCTCCACGTGAACCATCCACAGCAATGACCTTCCCAGCTGGTGTGCCCGCGGGGGGCCCTCGGCAGCACGGCCATTCTGGGGTGGGTTGAAGACGTGGCGTTTATTGTTCGTGGTGGGCTGGCGGCGGCGGCGGCGCGGCGAGGCGGCCGCGGGAGCCGGGCTCCCACCGTCGGGGGCTGCGTGACTCGCTCAGGGGCCCTGGGCCCCGCCTGGCCTCCTCAGCCCTCCTGAGCCCACTTGAGGAAGGTGGGGATGTCCCGCACCGGCACGTTGCGGGTCAGCGCTTTGACTCGCAGGTTCCGGTCGTCCGTCAGCAAAACCACTTCCCTGAGCAAACGGATGGGATCGTCTGCAACGAGACACACACGCAGAGCACAGTGAAGCTCACACCTGCCCCGGGCCTTCCACCCATCCCATGAGTGCTCCCCCACCCTCCCTGCTCCCAGCTCTGCTCCCTGCTCCTTGCCAAGCTTGCTGGTGGGCCTCGGACACAGCCCTGCATCCCGAGGGCCGTCTGCTCCCCGCTCTGTGCTGCCAGGGATGATCTGTGATCACTGCCCGCTGCCCACAGGGGTGGTGGACTGGTCATAGGCTGAGAAGAGGAGGTCCCTGCCTGACCCAGGCCAGGAAGACGGCCTGCGACCCTGGCTCCAGCAGGAAGCTGGTGCTATTATTCTGTTGATCTCATTATAAGATCCAAAGCCACCCCTTATTTTTTGCGGAGCTTTTTTGGAGTCGCCACTGACACCGAGGCGTTTCTGGCTGGGGCTCAGACAGACACTGAGAGCTGATGCCTGAGAAACAAGCGGAGGGATCTTGCCCCCAGATGGATGAGCTGCCCCGCACGCAACGCGCCGGGCTGGGATGTGGGAGCCACGCTTACGTGTGTGCGAGGCAGGGGAAGCATATGGGCTATGTGTAAGCAGCTGGGTCCTGTGACCAGAGTACTGTTCCTATGAGCACAGGAAACACAGTGCCTCCGAGCCAGGACGGGAATGGAAAAAACAGAGTTTATGGGAGCCCAACATGGGTCCAGATTGGCTGCGCAGGGAGCAGCAGGACGAGGGGAAGGGGAGGGTGGCCAGGAACGCGGGCCATGGTCACGGTGTTGGGATTGGGGATGGCGGGCGAGCGCCCTGCTGGCCTGTGCTGCAAGGAAGGGAACTGGGGGCTCACTGGGAAGGCAGGCCAGGGACTGAGAGCTGCCTCAAGTGGGACCGGGAGGTTTTGCGCGGACACTTTAAGAAATGTGTAACAATAAACATCCTCTGCCCCGCGCTGGTGACGCGCCTCCTTGTTACAAACCAGAGGCTGTCAGCTTGTCAGGCCCCATTCCCCATAATCCACATGATTTCAAAATTCAGCATCATTTGCACATAAACATTTGGTGACGGTTTCTCTGTGAATCTGACAAGTTAAGCTGCTAAGAATTCGTGCTGACAAATGCGGGTTGATTTCTTGGGCAGCTGCTGATGTGATTCCCATCCCTGCCGCCCTGGCAACAGCCTGGAGGCTGTCTGGTCCCAGCACACATGGCTGATGCCAACCAGGAATCCAGAGGAAAAAGAGTCCTGGACAGAAGGCATCAGGGCTTGTGGGGAGGAGGCATTTTCTGGCCCTTTGTCACCACAAAAATGGCTCTGTGGATGTTTATGGTGGGTTTGTCACAGGCCGGGGCATCCCCAAGGTGCCACGAGGTGACATTTGGCAATGAGGTGGGAGGGCCACAGCCTGGGGCTGACCGGAGGCAGGAGGTGGCACCTTGGTGTTGAGAGAGGCAAAATGCAGGAGGGAACAGATCCAAGGGCCATGAAAGAGAAACGGGAGGAGTCCATGGAATGCAACAGGGAAGGGACAAAGAGGATGTGAGGATGCCCCACCTTTGTTGGAGGGCATGAAATCCTTGGCCTTGTCATTGCAATAGTGGAGGCAGCAGGACAGAATCAGGTCATCATTGTTTCCCTGGAAAAGAAAGGACAAGGTTACCCTTGGCAGGGAAAACTTTGTACCCCCACCACCCTGGCTGCTGCACCACCTCGAGACACCCCAACGCAGCTCAGTGAGAGCAGGGCTGCCCCAAGCTGAGACACGAGGGCCTGCTCAGCCACCTGCAAGGTGGGGGCACAGAGCCACTCCCTGCCCAGAGCTCACAGACCTCAGGCTCCCTGGTTTTCCCCGAGGAGGTGGTGGCAGAGAGCTCTCCACCCCCAGAGTCCAGGATGCCCCTTGCCTGCTGGCCAGTGGTGTCCTCACTGCGGAAGGAGATGGACTCCAGCTCGTTGCCTCGGCTGGTCAGAGCCCTCAAACAGTTGTCCCGGCTCTCGAACCGCTCCTCCAGGAACTCGATGGACTTCCTGGCTCTCTCCTGCACTTGGCGGGCATAGCCTGCAGCCCGGTGCTCCATCTCTGGGCCCTTGGCCAGGCCATCCAGCTCGTTTATCACTTCAAACAGGAAGAGGAGGTACAGTTACTATGGGACAAGGTGCTCCCGTGACCTGCTGCTGGAGCACGCAAGTTGCCAAGGCCTCAGGGCCGGGGCACTGGGAGCTGGCTCAGGAAATCTGGGTTCAGCTGCTGCAGTGTCCCTGTGCTCCTGGACTTGGCTGAAAGTCTGGAAAAGCTTTTCTGCCTTCCACCTCCGTGGGTCACCTGGCTCGGCCCCGAGAGCACAGGCACCTCACCCCCGCAGTGCAACTGGTGAGGGCAGCTGGCTCTGCCCTGCCAAACACTGGGGAGCATCGCTGTGCCCCCCACCCCACACTCCTGCATCATGCCAACAGCATGTCTGTGCCCAGGGATGTCAGGAAACCCTGAACTCCTGCACCCTGCTCCTCCATCTCCGAGCACAGCGATGGCCGGTGGCACTGTGCCTCCTGCCCGTGTGGCACTGCCTGGCTCTGCACTGCCTGACTGCAGGGCTGCACATGGGAACAGGAAGCAGGCAGTTCCCACCCTGGCACTCTTTCCCACACAAATCCCAGGCCTGTTTTCCCACTCGAAGCCACCACCCCGTGCTCCTGGCAGGGAACACTCTCCTTTCAACACCTCGCCCATCTGGCTTTGCGCATCTGTCCTGCCTCGAGACGAGCTTGGAATCCAGGTGGATTCCCAGCCTGTTCACCTTGACTGGAACCTCTTGTACTGCTGCCAAGTGGTTGGGAACTCCAGCTGCTCCAGCCCAACGAGCCCAGGGGACCCCAGAGCTCCAGGAGGGTCCAACCTCTGGGTGCTGGGACTGCTGGAAGAGCCGCTCTGCGTGCGTGAGCGACGACGCTCATGAGCACATCTGGACACACCCTTGTATGCCTGGCCTCACAGCTGGCAGCAGGGCTGGGCACACAAATGTGCATCCAGATGTGCAAACGAGTGTCCCCTGGCTGTGCTGGTGCACGGGGCTGCGTGTGCACAGAGCTGGTGTGCACGTGTGTGCGAGGGAGCCTCCGCGCGCTCTGTGTGTGTGTGTGTGTGTTTGAGCCATGGCTTCATTTCTGAAGATTGTTTCCGAGCTTGGAGCCAAGTCCTGAGTTCAAGTGGGAACTATGCATTCCTTGGGGGGTTCGGGGAGAGAGCTCGGGGTCTGAGGCCTCTCCCCAGTGCTGTGAATCACTGCCCGGGGAGCCTGCGTGATCGCTCTGTTCCATGGTGAGACTGGCACTCACTGTCTGGGTATTCCAATTAAATCTGCGTGGAGCTGCTTTGCTCTTCCCTGGCTGGAGACTCTTCTTGCTACCGACCTGATGCTGCCATTTCCACACAATGCACGGCTGGGCCCGGGGTGGGGGGAGCCGTGCAAGAACGGAACATCAAACAGGAAAAGCTGGTATTCCCTCCCGAAATCCGCCTTCCTGCTTCCAAGCTAAACAGGCTTCAAAGGGGAGGCTTGTTTGTGCTTCTGCACCAGGCCTGGCTTCTCCATGGCGGGGTCAGGCTCAAGGAGCACGGAGCAGGTTAAAGAGCAAGAGAAACAAACCCAAGGAGAAGCCAAGCGCTTAACCCCTTGCTGCATCCCGGGGAAGAGCAGGGAGCAGTGCCGGGGGAAGGGCACTGTGCCTCTCTCCAGTCTGCCCATGGGACATGGCACCAAGGCCTCTGTCCCCAGCAGCCAGGGATGGCTTCCTCCTGCCCATGCTGATGGCTATCCTGGGGGACGAAGGGGAATGTGACCAACCTGTGCATGGACAGGGAGTTGCTGGCTTTGGGGTGCTTCTGGGGGGCTTGTGGCAGCAGTGGGAGATGAGTTACCCTGTCCACATGTGATGGGGCAGCAGGACAGGAGGGCACTAAAAATGCCTGTGGCAGGGCAGGCCAGGCTCCTTTTGCAGGTTGAGGGCAGCAGTATCTTGGACAGGAGGAGCGCCAGAGTTTTCAACTTTCCTGCTGCCCCTGGCTGAGGTTTGATGGAGAAGCCTCCCAGCAACCACTGGAGTGCACCAGGAGGCAAAGCCATGGCTCCAGGGCAGGTCTCAGCTCTCCCAGGTGTTAACACACCCCACAGCCCCCAGGGCTTCCCAGGCTCTGCTGGTGCTGCTGACTGCCTTCCCTTGGCTTCTGCAGTGCCAAGCCACAGAGCAACTTGGCAGCTCCTGTGCTGAGCTGGGCAGGCATCCAGCCCTGCTCTCCCCACCCTGAGGTGCCATCCCCAGCCCCAGGAATCCCTCCTGAGCTGGGCTGCTCAGCCTGAAGGGAAAGGCAGCAGCTGGATGTTGGCTCTGGGACAGGCAGAGCTGTCTGCTGGACACCAGGAGTTGAGAAGGAACCCCCACAATGGCTTGGAGAGCAGCACCCCGGCATGCCACGGGGTGCACCTGTGCCACCTCTCTGCCCGGACACCCACAGGACCCTGCCGGTCCCCGGCCTCCTGGGGCTGTGGATGGGATGTGGGCTCTGCAACGCTCAGCCCCGCTCCCGCCCCAGCCTCTCCTGCTGTCCTCGGGGATCCTGTGAGTGCCAGGCTGGCAGCGGGACGTGCCAGGCGCCGCAGTGCCACCGGCCGCAGGAGCGGCACCTCCAGCCCGGAGCGCGATCAAACAACCGGAGCAGAGGCACCGAGCGGAGCCGCCGCCACCCCGGAGACCACCCAGCAGCACAGCCGTTATCTGCCAGGGTGAGTGTTTACCAATAACGGGAACCAGCTTGCTGTTTTACTGCGAGCTTTATAAGGATAAAACAAGGGCTGGGCTTGAGCAGCTCCGAGACGCTGGGACACAGGCCGGCCATTTGCTCAGCCTGCCTAAGCCCCAGCTCAGCTGGGATAAGCTATCTGCTCTGATTGTTTAACAATTCCTCCTCCTTGCTCCCTTCAAAATTCCCTCCAAATCCTGTTTAACACCCATCTGCGTTCTCCCAGCGCCTGGCACCCCCAAATGCAGCAATGGGAGAAGTTTGCTGAGTGCTGTGGGCAGAAGGCTGGCAGGGAGGGAGCAGGGTGACAGGGGCTGAAGGAATGCCAACAACTCCTGGTGTTGGCAGGATGAAGTCTAGTCCCACGGCACAAGCTGACCAGCTCCAGACCACACAGGCACTGAGGGCACGTGGGGCATGGAGAGAGGGAGCCAGGCTGGAGGGAGAGACCACACCAGGGGAGAGGGGAAGCCCCCAACACTGGCCCTACTCACCGATCAGGGGCACCACCAGGATGAACTTCCTGCAGTCCAGCAGCGTGACCAAACTGCCGAGGTGGTCGATGAAACCATTGGTGTCCGGGACCAGAAAGACAGGTCTGATCTCCAGCTCCATCTGCCTCATCTGGCTCTGGTCTTTCAGCACGGCCTGGAGGAGAAGGAAGGACACATGGTGAGTAAGGAGGATGTCAGTCCTACGACCTGTGGACCCTGAGAGCAGAAGACAAGCTGGCTGGCACGTACAGATCCATGTGAAGGGGACTGGGAGGAGGCTGCAGCTATCCCACCTGCACACCCAGAACATCACCTCTTGCAGGCCCACAGCACACATGTGAACAGGATGGCAAAAGCCTCCAAGAAAACATTCTCCTAGAAAAACAGCCCTCTCCAGGCTTTGGGAGAACTGGGACCAGCCTTGAAAACAGAAGTATTTCGGGAATTGTCCTATTTGTGGGACTGGCAGTTGCCAGGATCATCTGCAGCGGTGCCAAGGGGGAGGGAGGACAGGGATTCTGGGGCTTCACATGGAAACAGGTCAAGGTGACAACAAACAAAACAAACCAGTTTGGGATGCATAAGTCTTGCCAACAGCCTCCTAACACAGGGACCCCGAGCAGGCAGCCAGAGGTCTGAGGAGTAGAGATCCTTGGCTGAATAGCTCCTTCACTGTCCTACCACCTTCTGCACATGCCTTGTCTTTTCTGACTCCATCCAGCTGGGAAACCAGGTGGGTTCCAGCCCTGAAAACTCACAGTACTGTCCTTGGTCGAGCCCTTCACACCCACAGAGACCAGAGGTGCTCACACTCGCAGGGGGAGGGTCTGCTGGGGCTCTCTGGCTGCCCTCTGGGCTGCACCTGGACCTCTGGCCAATGCCAGCTGCCAAAACGGGACCCCAGAGCTCACGTATGACTTTCGAGGCTCTCGGAGGACTTGGGCTCTTTAGTAACCCACAGGCTTAAAAAACTCAGGATGCTATTCTAGTGCTTCCTCTGCTTAAAAATAGCTTCCCTGGACTCGCTGATGTTTGTTGCCTCTAATAGGAACCGGTCACCCATGGAACACAGCAGAGCTGCTGTGGAACACATCCACCATGCAAACCCTTCTGAGATCGGGCTTGGAGCCACCAGATGTGCCCTGGGCACACGTGGTGACCACCAACCCCGTCCTGTCTAATGGTATGGGGAGCTCCCCCTGCCCACAGTGAGGATCCCAACCCTCCCTCAGTCATGCCAAACCCTCGGAGGCGCACTGGAACAACGAGCTGCATGGGCCAGCAGTGGCCATGGAAAGAAGTGGTTTTTAATTCTCTTCCAAGTGTTGTCATCTGGCTTTAAATCAAGGCGGCTTGATGCTGCCACCTCCCACAAGTGTCTCCAGGCGAGGCAGCAATCAGAACCTCACCACGTGCCTCCCACCCTCCTGCTGGCAGTGCTGGTCCTGGGGATGTGGCTCCCACAAACCCTTAGGGGTGGCAGGCAGAGCAGGGAGCACGCCAGGTCCTGTCTGCTGCATGCCAGCAGGAGGACATGCCTTCCCCATCACACAGAGGGCACAACAGTGTCCCCAGGCTGCAGCTCTGTACCAGCCACGTGCTAGATGCCATCCCTGCCTGTGCTCTGCCTTGGCACTCACTGGTGGCACAGGAACAGCTACAGTCAGGGACAACCTGGAACCAACCCCAGCATGGAGCTGCTGCTGCCCCCTCACCACAAAGAGAACAGCAGGTGGGGTGTCTCCACAGGGTTTTGGGGTGTGGGAGGAGCTGCTTGTCCCTGGGAGGCACTGGAGCCTGCTCCACCTGCCTTGGGAAGATAGAGAAGGGCCCCAGCAACCAATGCAGAGAGGCAAGTCCATTGTGTGGCAGCCAAAGAGGTCAACAGCCCTGAAGCTGCAGGAAGTGGGGGTAAAACCACGCAGTCTCCACTGAGTAGTGACAGTTCTACATGAACAAGAGCTGGTGGCAGGAGGAGACCCCCGCCTGCTCCCCAATACGCTTCCTGAGCCTGCAACTCACCCCAGCCCGTGCAGGTGACCTCAGCAGTGCCAGCAGGATCCTCCCGGCCGGGGGCACGGGGGTGACGGCGGGGAGGGCAACACCCTCGTGTGTGGCATTTGCCCCGGCCGCCCTCGCGGGCCGTACCCGGCCGATTCCTGGCAGCCGCCAGCAACGCCTGTGCCGGCCGTCACGTCCCATTCCGCTCGCCGGGCCGCCCGGTGAGAGAAGGACACAGGATGCGCCGGGAGTGAAAGAGCGAGGTCGGCGGGGAGCGTGCCAAGTCCCCGCGCACAGCTCCGGGCCGCTCGGGGAGCCAGAGGGAAACTCGCCTTTGCAGAGTTCAGAGGCCGGCAGCGAGATTTATTTTTGTTTGTGTGAGTAAAAGGCTGCAGAAGCCTCCGGCCAAGGGGTTTGGGGGAGAGAGGAGTGGCCTGTGATTCATGCGGACGCTGGCTGGCCCCACGCCAGAGATGAAAAGGAGCCCATGTGCGGCAGAACCGGGGAGGCCAGTTCTGCCTTAACCCTTCTGCCGGTCCGTGGGGCACGGGCCCGTGGGGAGGAAGGGGGGCATGCGGGCGTGGATCGGGATGTCCGTGTTTGGGACTCAGCTTCTGTGCTTTTCGGGCTGCCAGAAGCGAGCTGCTGGTCCCACCGTGCCTCAGTGTCCCTAAAACAAGGACAGGGAGATGGTGGCCTGTGCGTCCTGCTGGGAGGCGGGGTTTGGAAAGCACCCTGGGGAGCGCAGGGTGGATGGAACAGCAGAGGTACAGCCTCGCCCTGGCCCAAGAGTTTTGGGACAGCCGGATTTTAGCTTTGGCTTATTTGGGTTAAACAAATGGGCTCGGCTTGGCTCAGCTCAGTGGCAGGGTGACCCCACAGTGCTGGACGTGGCAGCGGACCTCTGGAGACCAGGGGCTCCTTGCCCTCTCCTGGGCTGCCAGCTCCACCCCCGTGGCCTCCTGCGCCCGAACGCTGCGGTGTCAGCGCTGCTCCCACCCGCACCCCCTCCCCATCCCGCTGCTCCGGCCGCGGGGGCTTCTCCCAGGAGCCGGGCCCGAGCCGGAGGTGGCTCCCCCGGCTGCCCCAGCTGGTGGCAGCACTGAGATCACACACTCCTGCACACACAGTCCCAAATTCCCAGCTCATCCATCAGCTGGGATCACCTGGGGAATTCCCCGGAAGTCGATGCCCGGGTGAAGGCTTCCAGCGTGGGCAGAGGACGGGTCCCCCCAAAGCCACGACTTTGTGCAGAGCGACAGGGGGGCGAACTGAGCGTCTCCACCAGCAGCACAGAAAAGGAGAAGGCTCCACGTGGAGCTCCGCACACGGACCCCAGAACTCCTCTGCCCGTGGTGCCAGGATGGCAGAGAGGCCGAAGAGAAAAGCGACAGGTCACACGGGGTCACGCCGCTCCGCCAGGACGGAAGGGCCACCACCATCCTGCCACCACCTCTCTCCCGCCACCACCCGCTCCCCAACCGCGGCCAAAGCCGGCGCCGCTGCCCCTTCCAACCCCGCGCTCTCCGCGGGGATCGGATTTTCCAGGGCCGAGAACAATGCCTCCTCCAAGCCTCTCTGCTCCAGGGCTTCCTCCTCCCAAGGCTCGTCCCCAGCGTCTTCCTCGGGAGTAAACGTGCCCCGTGCCTGGTAGCGCACCGGGGCCGCCGCCGCGGCGGAGCCGCCGTGGGTGGGTGTGCGCCTTCCGCAGGCAGCAGGCACCCGCTCCGCTCCCAGGCAGGTGCTGTGCCGGCGCGTGTGCGCCCGCGGCATTGTTCCTGCGGGGAGGGAGAGCGTGAATGGGACACGGCTAAATTTAGCCACTTACTCACACCAGCGCCACAAAGGAGCGGCTGCATCTTAAGGGGGCGGCCGTTCCGTGGGCTCAGAAGGGACAGGAGAGCGGCTATTTTGGGAAGACATGTCATAATTGGCCGCCCCGGTTGAGCTGCTTCTGTAATGCTGAGCAAAACAATAGCAGCATCCAGAGGAAGAGCCTGTTATGTTTCAGGTGGGATGTTTTCAACCGGTCAGGAAACTCGACCGCTCCCAGCGCGCAGCGGCGGCACAAAGGACAGGGGACGCTGAACAGCATGGACCGAGGGCTGGCCAAGCAGCAGGACACGCTGTGGGCTGGGGACAGCCCTGTCTGAGAGCGCTGCCTGCCCCAGCAGTGCTGCTGCCACCTCTTCTTGTCCACCTGCCTGCCTGGTCTCTGCTCCCTCCAAACACCTGAGCAGCATCCAGGGATGTGGCTGGTCTTTCACCTTGTGCTGATGCACCCCTGCTGTCACCAGATGTCACCGGCTTTGTCCCAGTGGGGAATGTGGTGAGGGCAGTGGCAGGCTAGCAGTGGAGCCAGGGAGTTGTTTTGCATCTAGAGTTGCCCAGAGCTGACCCTGCTCTGGTCTATCTTTCCTCTCAGAGTAATGGTTTTGGGGTGTGTGCTTGTGTAGGGGAATGGAGCTGAGTTCCCTCTAAAGCTGGTGCTGGCTGAGGGCCACCCCATTTGCCATTTATCCTGCCTGAACCTGTGCTTCTGCAGCAGCTAAGGCCACAGTCCTGCAGATAGCCAGGACAGAGACAGGGACCTAAGGAGAGCAGTGAAGCTCAAATCCCACTCAAAGTGTCAATCAGCAGCACAGCTGGGCTGCCAGACATTGGGGAGCAGGGCAAAGGCAGGAAAACCTGCAGGGGAGAAGGCAGTGACTTGATTCATGACAAGTACAACTCTGCAAGTCCCAGGTGAGGCCGTGACACTGCGCTGTCCTCGGGCACAGAATGAAACCACACAGCCGAGAGATGAAGGCTTTGCCCTGCACCCTGGGGGACTGCACACACCATCACAGATTCCACAGGAGGCAGCCACAGCACCTGGACTCGAGTTCCCACTCCTGTGAGGGGAGCTGAGTCCTGTGTGCTGAGCCAGGAGCCACATCTGCTGGATTGGGATGGAGCTGTGGCTTGTCCCCAGAAAAATGAAAGGGTGACTTGGAGAGCAGCTGACATTCGCTAGGTGGGCAGTGAATGAGAGGCTGTAACAGGGAAGGGAAAAGGTCCTCAGCTCCCATGAAACACTAAATCTGTCGGGAAGAGCAGAAAGGTCAAGGATCACAGGTTAAGAGGGAAAGTGGAGGGGGTGGATGCTGAGCTGGCTCCAACCTGGCCTCTCCCGGCAGCATTTTCCACCCGAGCTCCTCTGCTGCTCCAGCTGCGTGGTCAGTACCCGGGCACGGAGAGGACTGGGGCAAGCACACATGTTCTGCTCCAGGCCATTCCCAGCCAGCTACGGCCTGGATGACTTTACTGAAGCCCCAAGGACTTCTCCTCCACCCCGCGCCTTCAGACTCCAACTGCACCTCAGCTCTCAGCTGTGCAGCCCCTGAAGCTGCCCACACCCTCATTTTGACCTCTCTCTGCCTGCGAGCATCGGCCCCAGCACGACCGGGGAGGAAGGGAGGAGCGGGCCGGGGGGAGAAAGCCCCTGACAACATCAGGCAGCCCCCACTCTCCCCGCAGAATGGGCAGCGGCCGTCCCGGGGGGCCCCGCTGCAGCTGCGCCGCTCGCCGGGATCTGCCGCGCGCTGCCCTCCCCGAACATGTGCAGTTCCTGTTTGCTGTGTCTCTACAAGGCAGTGGGAAGTGGGGAATTTACTTACACCTCCCGCTTAACAACCATGGGAGGCTGGAAGGCTTCAGGCCGCTTTAATTTACGGCCCATCTCTCCAATCTCTCACTCGTTTCTCCTTGCTGCTTTCTTCCTCCTCATATTAACGTGACCCAGGTATCTGCCAACAATAATGGACTCGCTCGTGGGGGTGGCCCCTCCCTCCCGGCGCACAAACTTCTACCTTCGCCTTGATATGGATTGCTCCGAATTCAAATGAAAAAAAAAAAGGAAAAAAAAAAAAAAGGAGAAAAAAGGCGAAATCTGAAAAGGTTGGGGTGGGTTTGGAAAAGCGAAGCGCAGTGGTTCTGGGCCCGGCGCCAGTAGCCCGAGGGTACACATGTGCAGGCTCTCCCAGTAGGGCCTTCAGCAGCCCTGTTTTACAACCACCTCGGCACACACTGCAGAGTTCACGCATATGGCCAGACAGATGTGTCTGGCTTACGTTCAAGGCTGGAAAATGAAGAATTATGGAAGTGAAGGGCCCTGGGCATTAGAGAGGGCGGAGGTGAGGGGGAGGGGAGCCAGGGAGAATTTTTCCTCTGCTGAGAAATCCTCATCTGGGCCGCGAGGCTGGAGGAAGAGGGGTTGCGAGCGAGGAGGCAGCCAACAGCCATCCATGCATGTGAGATTGCTCTTAAAGCAACAGGGTGCATCGCCAGGCGTCTGCTCCCAGTTCAACCAGTTTACTTCACCAGCTCCCACTGGGAAACATGCTCTCATCAGGCCAGGGCCAGGCCAGGATCACCTGCATCCCGTCTGTTTGTCCCCATAACGATGGCAACGTCCTGGCTGCAGCAGCCCTTCGCAGACTATTTTTCCGCCGCTGGCTCCTGCGTGAACTCTGCTGTTCACGTCCCACCCTCTCCCTTGTCTGCCTGTGCCCCGTTGCACAGGAAGGCTGATTTCTCACCAAATCTCACTGTCACGGAGCCTCTGCCCTGGGTGGGGGCACAGCTCACTGGCACACACACGGAGGAGCTGCTGCCCTGGGGCATGGCTCGCTGCCTGGCACACGCAGCACTACAGCCAGCAGCCAGAGCACTGCCCTGCCACCCCTGGGTGTGCTGGCAGCTCCATTGGGACGCTGTGCCTGGCTTCAAGCGGGTCCCCAAAACCTTCATTTCAAGGCCTGGGAGAGCAGATCTTACCCAGGGTGGGGAGAGCAACCCAGATTCGGACCTTCCAAAGAGCCAAAGCTGTTTGCTGCTGGGTTTCACAGAGGCAGCACGTGGCATTACACCCAGGAAGGTTAAGGTGGCATGAGACATCCCAAGAGGCCACTGAAGATGGTAGGAAAACAGCTGTGCACCACTGGCACAGCAGGGTGGGAGCAGCCCATCCTACCTGAATCTTGTCTTGTCGGCGCTGCTGCTCAGCGACTTTCCTGGCCAGTGCTTGCTTTTTGGCTCTGAGCTCCTTGATGTCCATCTCTCCTCCACTGCCTTCAGTCTCAGAGTCATCTTCAAAGGCCTCAATCCTCACATCATCCTCCTTCTTCCAGGAAATGCACAAAGAGAGAAAAACAGGAGGGCAGTCACTGTAAGGGATGCTGGTGGCAGGGATCCATTTCGTTCTGCTCTTCCTTTTCCAGCAGACAAATCCCTGTCAGGCAGTCCATCACCCCGTGCTGATGGGTGACTGACTATTTCTAAACATCCAAAAGAAGCCAATTAAATAGTAAACATTCAGGAAATGACAAGGTGAGACAGGAGATAATGGGCAGGAAAGGCAGCAACCAGGCTGGGCAAGGGCAGCCCAGCTTTATGCTCTGTTCTAAAATCACACCCTCTTCCTCACCTTGGAAAACTCTTCCCACAGCCTTGGGTGAGTCACTGATGTTTTATAGCCTCCAGTTCTGTGAAATCATGGTATTTCCCTGTCTCTTTGCTTTGCCTGTCTGTTCAGGCTGCACATCCCTGTTCAGGCTGCTTCTTCCCAACCTCCCTGCACCGGGGCAGTACAAGGCTGCTCTAACACTGCTGCCTCATCCCACAGGGCACACGGGCTGCTCATCCTGACAGGAACCTCAGATCCACAAACTCAGGTGCCCTTCTCCATTCTGATCTCTGAGTAGGCCAAAGAGATTCCTGCACCCACCCCAAAACTTCCAGCTGGTCTGGAATAGATGTTTCAGAAGAAGATGTTCAAAATCTTGATTTTAAAGCTCCACATGATGGAGCATCCACTGTGTCTCAAGGTCACTCATTTCAACAGTTAATTACTTCCTCTGTTAACATTTCCACCCTACTTCTAGTCAGCCTTTGCCACGCTCCTGCTGTCCAGGAACCTTTGCTGAATTCAAGGGTCCCTGGTCCTCAAACCTCCTGCCCACACCAGCACCATACTGCATCTTCTTCCTTTCCTAGAGACCCTTCCCTGAGGCTCCCCACCACTTCTGCAGACCTTTCCAGCATGCCTGCATTGCCTGAACTCCCAGAAGGAGCCATGCTGTTCCTACCTTGGTGAAGGCCACACTGGCCTTTCCCCACGTACCCAAATCTCTGGGATACAGGAGGGTGGGAGGTGGTGGCTGCTAATTGGGCATCACTCACAACCATGTTCTGCCCAAGCTTTGCTGCTCTCCCCAGTCATTCCACACCCAAAGGGGAGCCCACAAATGCCCGTTCCTCAACATGTGTCCCACATGTGCTGCCCAGGAGCCCAACTCTTCACTGCTGCATGCAGACCCCTCATCTCATGGAGTCAACACCAGCCTTCCCAAGCCATGCCATTGCCCATCCTCCCGTCTCTGCACAAAATCCAAGGGCTGTGATGGGGATGGGTAGAGTTCCCAGATGGCACCTGGCCAGAAAAACCTGCTCTGAGCCCCTGGAGGGCTGCAGGAGACAGATCCTGCACAGAGGGGTAAGAGCAGGGCTACGCTCCCTGCCCTGTGCAGGCTGCCCCGACACGTGTCAGCAGAAGGGACTCGTGGTCTTAACTTAGAACAACCCCAGTGCTGCACAGTCGTGCACTCAATCATTGCACCCAGGCCACAGAACCACCTTCTCTTCTCTCCCTGTGACCTTTTAGCCATGGGAACGAGGAAGATGGGAGCCCTCAGGCTCACTTCCCTCTGCAGGGACAGCCTGGACCACAGGGGAGGGGGGATGCTGCCAGGGGAGAGTGTCACACCAGGGCCTCAGGGACAAGCCTCTGTCTGATGCAAACCAGCTGGGGAGGGTCAGGACCTGCTTGCCCCCAGTGCTGGTGGTCACTCTGGTGAGCTGCAAGCTTCCTTGAGACCAGAGCCCAAGAGGGAAGCTCCAGGGTTGCACAACAAGCTCATGGAGAGATTCCCATAGCTGAGCAGAGACTGTGGGCAGGAGGGAGCTATCCTGGTACTGTGCCTGCTCTCAGCAGGAACTGGAGGGACAGCCAACAAAAGGAGACTTCTGAAGAACAGGACCATCCCTGTCATGACCCTGGGAAGAACCTAAACACCCCCCCCATATCCCACATGCCAGCCTGAAAAGCTCCAGCACCTTCTCCTGAACAGGACAAAGATCCAGGTCTCCCACCTTACAGAGACAACTCCTGCCTGGGGATTTGCTGTCCCCTGCTCAGCTGGGACAAGGAGGGTGCTGAGTACAGCACTGCTCTGAGCTTCTCTGAACTTTCTGACTTTCAGTTCCCATGGGACAGAGATGAGGTGCTGTCCCTGCTCAGGGTGACATCCCTCTGGCTCTGAGTGCCCGGCCCCAGCACAGGGAGGGGAGCCAGAGCGAGCCTGGGCAGCACCAGGCCACCCAGCTTCCCGTTCCCAACGCCTCTGCTCCTCTCTCCTGTTTCCATGGCCTTTCCAACTGCAAGATTAAACAGAAGAAAGGAGTCAACCTGCAGAGCAGCTGGCAGGGCCCTTAAACACACACACGGAGCCTGGAGTGAAGCAAGGCCTACAGGAACAAGCAAGGGCAGAAAAACAAGAGTTGAATTCCTTAATCACATCAGGATGTGAGAGGCAGGGGAGGGACGGGGCGCCAATGTCAGCTCTTCCTGTACGTGTGCTGGAGGCTGGAGCTCAGGCCTCCGCCGCAGCGAGCTCCACGGCTATAAACTTGATCCTGAAGCTGAACCCTGACACCCCCTCGCCCACCTCCTCTCCCGGGGCCGTGGTGCTGCACGTTATTAAAGCTGCCCCCGCCCTGGGTATGAAGAAAGCAGCATCTGGAACTCATAGCGGCGCGCGAGATAGAGGCAGGCGGGCTGGGCTGGCAGGAAAGGGCACGAGCGAAGCACACTCAGGAGACAAGGGCTGTGCACCATTTGCCCCCCCTGCCTCCCCCCATAAAATGCACACGCAGCTAGGCCAGCTATAAATAGCGGGAGCTGCAGGGCAGGCAGAGGCTGGGCCCCACAGGGGTGATTCTTCCTTCACCGAGGCGCGCTCTTCCCGCACGGTACCTGATCTTCCAGTTGTTTTCCCTCTTGGCTTCCCATTTCCTTTCCCATGGCGTCTGGGACGGGTGCCACTGACACATATTTTCCACCCTTGAATGCCAGCAAAGGCTCTTCTTGTCCACAAAGGGCTTCCAGGAAATACTTCAGAACTGTGACCCTCTTGCAGTCGGCTGCAATAACCTACGGGGTGAGGACGAGGGGGTTGGGGAGAGGGAAAGGAAAACAAAGTCAGTGCAAAGGGGAGCGGATGAGTAACGACCAGGGGGAAATGTTCGGGAGAGAAGGCCCGGAGGGATGCAGGCAGCACCACAGGGATGTGAGGGGTGCCCCTCTTCTGAACATGGCTGGAAGGGGTTTGCCTTGCTTCATAGTCCCCAGGGAAAAGGAGGCAGGCAAAGTCAGGACATTCAGCACCAACCCTGCCCTGCCTCCTCTGAGCACTCCAGGCCTGCAGGACTCCCAGGGCACAGCCAGCCCCCTGTGCAGCCCCAGCAAATAGGGGAAAATCCTGCTGAACCATGAGAGATCAATGATGTGGCCTATCCCCCGTTTCATTTTGGCTTCGTTGCTGGATTTCCCCCCTAAAAGCTGTGGAGGGATGCAGGTGTGAGAGTGAGAGGGTGGGGGCATTTGAGAAAACCTGAGCCCCTCCTCACCTCCGGCCCGACCCCGTCCCACGGGCCCATCTCACAGACCAACTGGGGAGCCCTGGTGGGGAGGCTGGGACGGATCTGGCCTGAAGGAAACTCAATAGCTCGGGTAATTATCCAATTTATGAGGCTCTCAAATGCAGTTTCCAGAGCACGGGAGCCCGGTGCCTCCACAGCCCTGTCCCACACGGCACAGCCTCAGCCGGCACCTCTGCCACGCCTGGCCTTGGCTCAGCCCTTGTCCCTTTGCAGCAGGGCTCTGCACCTGCACAGCCCTCCCCTGGTGCTTCCTGCTGACTGGTGTCACCCCCAGGGAGATGCAGATTTATAGGGAGAAAGTCAGCAAGTGAGATTAAAAGTGCTGCACACTATGGACACAAAGCCTGTGCTGACGCACGAGTTTCTCCTGCCCCCAAAGGCCCCTGGGTTTGCTGTGCTCATAGACCAAAGCGGTTTCAGAGACCCCCACCCCAAAAGGGTCTCTGCAGGCTGCCAGGACCACGATTCTGAAGCTGGGGAGAGGGCCAGGTGTCTCACAGCCGGGGACACCCACCATGTGATGCCAGGCCTGGTCCCGGTGGGGCCGTGCCTCGGTGAGCCAGGGCTGGCAGTGGCACTGGCCCCGCTGCACCAGGCTGCTGTGAGAGGAAACTTCTGCTCTTCCACAGCACTGCCAGTTTCCTCTCTGCAGGCTAATTTTAACCACCGTGTCGCTGCCGTGCATGTCAAAAACCTGACCCTCCTCTGACCTCCAACCTCCCACCCCAGCTCCTGCCGAAGCCAGGCACCCTCGGGCACCCGCAGCTGGGGTTGTCTCTGTTGGAAAGTGTCCCCCTGAAAGCCTGTAGCTGCATGGGAGGAGAAGCCCTGTCCTCCTCACAGAGGCAGCTGCTGCTGCAGGGAGGTGGTGTGAGCAGGGTGATGACAAGAATTAGTATTTGGAGGACCAACAGATTCATAACCACTGATTCTGCAGCTATAAAATGTGTCCCATGGGACCAAGATGAGCAAAGGACAAGGTGAATCCAGCTCAGCAGTTCCAGGAGCTGCTGGGGACTCTCTTTCACAGGACAGCCTTTTGCTGCTTGTGACATCCAGCCAGGAGCAATCCCTGCAAGTGTCACCACAGGAACATTCCCAACCTCCTGGCTCTCCTCTAGGAACGATTGTGTGCAGGGGAAAGTCCAAAGGAAAGAGAAGAAGTGGGAATGGCAGTCATGGGAAACATCCCTCCTGAGAGTTCCTGAGAGCTCTGGGCTGCAGCTGAGGGAAGTGGTGGAAACCTCACCACTGGCTTCACCCCCAGCTCCATGGGCTAATGCCACAGAGACCCAGCCTGACTCACACAGGGTAACTTCTGCCCAGGGATTTTCCAGTCTGGGTATCTGCAGTTCTGTTGTGCCCAGGCTGCTGGGCAAGCAGAGTGCCCACCACCACCAGCCACGTGCCAGGGGATGCCAGGATGTGGCCAGAACAGCAGCAGTGTGGAAGGGGATGCAGGAACTGCCTATATAGGTGGGGAAGAGATGGGTGCCCCATCCTGACCCCACTCCTGAGGGATTTCTCAAGACAGCTCTAGAAATAAAAGCCACATCCATAGGTTTTCAGGAGGGGCTGAGTGCTGGCACAACTGCAGTACAGCCACTGCTCCACAGAGGCTTAAATCCAAGTCTCTTGGATCAGGAATGATCGGGCAAAATGCAGAAGAGCTCCCTTCACCCTTGGCAGGGGCTGGGGACAAGGGCAGGTGGGATCACTCCTTCCTCTCCTGAAGAAGAAACCAGTAGGAAACACCAGATTTCCTGCCAAGCCAGCACAGCACATGCTTAAATCCAGCTCATCTGCTGGGGGGAAAAGAGCCCAACCAAAGGCCCATGACATAATGCCACAGCAACTCGTCTCATGAACACATTTTTCCAGCCCACATGAATGAAAAACAGGGAAGGAGCAAATGCTCTGCACATCCCCGTCACGTGCAGCCCCGCTCGGGGAGGACGCGGCACAGCCCGGGGCTGCCGGCAGCCAGGCTGGGAAAGAAGTGACCCGTGACTGGCACCCAGGTCTCTCTGGAACAGCACAGAGGGACCTTGCGTGCCGCCGAGCAACCCGCTCGGGTCAGAAACTTCCCGTTTCAGAGTGGAAACGCGAGTGGCAGCGCCGGGATAACCGCGATGGCGCTGGCTGGCGCACGTGGCAATGGTGGGGACACCGGGAGCTGTGCCCAGCCTTCCTGAAGGAATGGCACTATGGAATGGCACGGTGGGTTTGTGTCTGGGGATGTGGCAGCAGACACCTCAGTCCCGGCGGGGAACAGAGCCCTTCCCCCTCTGTGCAGTGCGACAGCAGGAACCGAAAGCCTGGCTCCGAGTCACTGCTGGGTATGAAAATAGGCCTGACACGAACTCGGCCGCTCTCAAAGGAAAACCGAAAACGAGAATTGCTGAAGTGGTCTGGTGCCCCTGCCCGTGACCCGGGCTCAGTTCCCCAGAGCCACCCCAGAGCCCCTCGCCGCCGCGGTGCCGCTCGGGGACACGTGGCTGGGGACCAGGCGTGGGACCGAGGTGGCTTCGGCTGCAGCAGCCCTGACTGCCAGCCTGATCTCATCGGGGCTGGAGGGGAGACATTTCCAATCTCCTGCTCCATCAGACAGGCTCACCACCAGCTCCAGCACCAGCCACCCACTGGGGCTGGCGGCTGCTTGGCCAGGCTGCCGAGGCTCATTAGCCAACTGCTAATTCATGGGTCACACATTAACATACTGATCATTGAGCAAGACACAGCGGGACACACATTAACACACACTAACTGCCTGTTGAGACCCACAGGGCTGCGCATTAGCTGTACCAGCTGTTGTGTTTTCAAAGCCACTCTGCAGTGCCAGTGCCACCAGGACCTCACGAGTGTCAACTCCTGCCAGCAGTCAGTGGGGTTCCCCAGTCTAACCAGGGGTTCTCAGATTTAATGAAGCTGATCCCCTCTGTTCTCAGCTGTTTTTTCCCCCCACTGATAAAACAAGCAGAAGGGAAAAGCTTCCCTGAGCACTGTGGAGGGCAAAGGACTCCCACACCACACCACCACATGTCCTCCAGAAGATTTAAGGGCAGGGAAGGGCTTGCTCTGAGAGCTGTGAGCTCTGTGCCTGAGGGGACACCTGCACCTGGCGGGTGACAGCAGCAGAAACCAGCCCCGCTCTCGCTTTGGGTCAGAGCAGAGAGCGCCTGGAGCCGGCGGGGCCGCGCCTCTGCCCCCGGGCCGGCCCCGCCGCTCCGCACGCGGCGCTCCCGCAGCTCTGAAAATCGCTGTCACACCCTCCGCCGCCTTCAATCAACTTTTACAACTTGTTAATTTTACACAGCGTCCTAAAGAGCAAACAACTGGGAGGCAGGAATGCAGATTCCTTCGGCTAGTCCAAAGAGCCTCCGGCAGCCCAGCCAGCTGGCCAGGGGAGCCCTGCTCAGCCGCGGGGACCTGCCACATCCCGGGGGGGACACGGCCTGCCACCCACGGCAGCCTCGGCAATGCCACACCGCTGCCGGAGGTGTGTGCAGGGATCCTGGCAGCTTCTGCCTCGGCAAAAGCTGAGAGTCCACAAGGGAACGGGAGGCAGCAGCTCTGGAGAAGGGATTGCTCAGAGGACAGGCTGCCATTGCCGGCTGCGCATTCCTGTGTGCGAGGGGGAGACACCAGCACATCCCGACAGCTGGATTCAGAAGGGGAAAAGGACATGAGAAGTTTGAGTCATAGCATGGAGAGATCCCATCCCAGATTCGGAGATGGGAACGGGATAGGACCGGGACTCAGAGCCAAGCTCCAGCACGATCCAGCGTGGGGATAACACTGTTTTTGCCACATCGTTTTAAACATGTCTGAGCTGAAGTAGCTGAACGATGCCGAGATCAAGTGAGCCCCAAACAATCTAAACCACGCAGCGACTGCACTGCCCAGCTGAAACCTTTTCACTGACCCTGTAAAACATCCAGGCAGGCCGTGGCTCAGTGCCTCCCTGTGCCCCGGGCCGCCTCCTCCCATCCCTGGGGAGCCAGCTCGGAGGAGGAGCACAGAGGAAAGCGCCAGCCTCGTCCCTTCTGGGTTTTAATCTCACAGGCTCGCACAGAAGCTGGGCTGGGTTCAACCCCGGACTCATCACAGCCCAACCCCTCTGGGCTCGTTCCCCTCCCGAGGAGCCCCCTGCTCTGCCCAGCCCCAAACACAGCTTGGAGGAGTTTGGTTCCTGGCTAGGGACACCCAAGGTGTCCATCCCAGCTGGGCAGAGGCACTCACATCTGGGTGTTACCCTGGTTTCGGCAGCTGAGAGCTGCCTGCAGGCACAGGTCTCTCAGAGAAACTTTTAATTTCAACTAATCCCACAAGCAGGCTCTGTGGATGTGGTTCCCACGTGCCTGCAACGCTGTATGTGACCCGAGAGAGCAACTGTGGCTGCAGCAGGAACCAAACCAAGGCACCTCTGGCCTGGAAGGATCTCACTGCCGGTCCTGTGCACCAACCAGAGAGCACATCTGGGGAAAGGATCTGCCACATCCACGCCAGATGCTCCATCACAGAGAGGAGCACGAGAAAACACCCAAGGAAGACAGACAAGTCCAGAAGAACCATTCCAGTTGCTCTTCCCTGTGGCCACAGCTGGAGAACCACTCTCTAAAGAGAAAGTGTGGCCATGCCTTATCCTAAACTCTGCCCAGCATCCTGAGCCTCACACAGGCACAGCTCCAGCCTCTGCACTGGGGCACACAGTCTCAGACGAGTCATCACAGCAGATGTGCCTTGGCCTGGCAAACACCTCCATCTTTCCAGCTTTAAAGGCCACACAGCTGAGCCAGGACTGGCCTTTAAAGCTGGAAAGCAGCACGGAAAGGGAGCCAGCTGCCCACCACCACCAGGGCTTGCTGGGCTTGCCTCATCCCATGCAGCAATGCAGAGAATACACACGGGAGACATAAAGGTGCACAGTGATGGATCTGAGCTGAGTCACCCAATTTTTGGGGTCAGAGACCAGAGGCAGCCCTGAGTAGCCTGCACAGATTCCTGCCAAGGTTCTGGTACCTGTCACTGCTGGCAGCTGTAAGACATCAAGGTGAGGCTCAGTGAAGAAGCTGTGAGCAGCTCTGGGGGCTTGGAGCCAAAATGCCTCTGAAGGTCCTGCAGGAACCTTCAGTTAATTTTGTGGAAGAGTCAACACCAAAGCCAAAGCAGATGTTCCAGATGAAAAATCATCCTCCAGATCCACCTAAAGTTCCTGTGCCCAGGATGGCCTGGAGAGCTGACACAGCCCAGCCAAGGACCAACTGCTTCCCTGGAGCTACAGAGCCTGGAGAGGAAAGTTCCTGCTGGATTCCAAACCAAGCTTTTGGCTTTCGTTGATGCTTGGAAAGACTTGCCCTAATGTCTTACTCACCTGTTAAATGTGCTAAAGAACTTCAGTGTGAGATCCAGGGAGCAGCAGCATTTGCAGCACGGAGCAGTTGGCTCCAGGCTGCATCTGACACCTCGTAGGCAGGAGGTGGCTCCTCAGCTTGTTTCATTTTACCCCCACCACAGCAGTCCCAGAGAAGATGATGGGATACAGGAAGCTTCCAGTGAGTAATGGGGGTGTTTCATCTGGTTTGTGAGGGTCTGATTCTCCTCGTGTACTCAGGCACTGGTGCCAACAGCTCAGCAGAGCCTGTGGGCTCCTCCACAGAGCAAAATGGTGCCTCCAGTAAGACACTGTAGGAATTTTCACTGGAGAAGGAATTTGCTTCCACCCACTATGGCCACATGTGCTGGTCCCCACAGTAGTGACATATCCAGGGCATTTCTGCTCTTCAAGGTGAAGCTTTGAGCACAGAACCACACATTTAAATTGTCTGTCATGTGAACAGGGGCTGAAAAATCACGGCTGTGAAAGAGGCAGATGACTCCTCAGTGAGTCACACACAGGGACTCCCTGTTACAGCCACCTCAGTGCTTTCCTGTCTCCCAGCCCAGCTCCCAGCACATCCTCAAACTTCCCAAGGAAAGAAAGAGAAAAAGTCAGGCCACGAGTAAAGCCAAGTCCAAAGGAGCCTGCTCTGCTCCTCCCTTGAAAATCCTACTGGAACACGAACTGGGGAAGACAAATCCCTGCAATCCTGTCCCTAACCTGTGGTCCCAGACTGGGGAAGGAGGAAAGCAAGCTCCTTATCCTCAGCAAAGCCAACATGGCACCACTGGCAGCTTTCACAGGGCACAGGCTGCTCTCCCTGCCGCAGGAGCCTCCAGCCTTTTCCTTTTCGGGGACTGGGGGAATTTATTTCCTCTGCCATTTCGGAGGATGCCTGCCTTGCCAGAGATTGTTTTGCAGAGTTCAGACAGATAAGAAAGTGGTTAGCAGGCTCTTCGTTGGAGGAAGGGAGGATTGCTTAGTAAGGGAAAGGCGACCGCTCCGCTCTCAGCTGCCCTTCCTCTGAGGCCACCACTCCAGAGGACACTGGCGTTGGGGACAGGGACGGGCCACCCCCACACCTCTCCACCCTGGCTGTTTTTCGGGTACATCTGCTTGTGGGGCCACACTGGTGACCAGAGACTGTGTTGCTGTGCCAGGACTGGGATCTGTCTCTCCTGGAATTCGGGAAATGCGGCTGATGAATGTTCAATCCAACATCTCGATTGCAAATCTCAGGGAGCTCTTGCGACAGTGCCCTGAGACAGAGCCCTTTCTGCAGGATACGTGGAGGAAAAAAAAGGGGCAGGAGCCCATTCCAGGCTGCCCCATGCTGTGGGGACAGTGCTGTGGTTATCTGGCACACTCTCCCTGTTCCAGAATGTGTCTCTGGAGCGGTGGCAGGAGGGACCTGGCCCTGCTGGGGACTCACAAGGAGGAAACCCTGAAGATTCACCAACAGCACAAACTCTTTCCCAAGGACTTCCCCATGGAGACAACGAGAAACTGCCCCATGATTTCACCCACGGAGTAACTCAGAGATTCCTGTCCCAGAGGACAAAGCATCAGTGCCACAGAGTGCTGTGACAGTGGGAACTCGGGTGGTGGAAGGAAAAGCACGACAATACAGAACGGGGAAGCAGGGATGGCAATCCACAATATAAAAATAGCACAAAAAGGTGCGAACCAGAGCTCACTCTGACAGCCCTCACCTGCCCAGCCTGCACCATCCACCTCTTGCCCTTTCTGTGTCACCTCTGCTTCAGGCAGAGAGGCAAGAGCTGGAATATTCTGCCTGGTCCTGGCAGAGCTGGCTGGGAAGCCATTTCTGTGAGTTTACACAGCTTATACGTTCCCCATGCAGTTCCTGGCCGCCTTCCATCGCAGATGAGAGTTTTATGTCGAATTTTAAGTTTGACCACAAATATTTAAACTTCCTTGGACCACAAATGCTGTATCTTCTTTGTGGTTTAGTTGGCACCAAATGAGTATTTACAGATCCCTATATGTCTGTCTGTCATTTAAATATCTCACAGAGGTGCCAAAGGCTTCCAAAGTAGAGGGGCTCCTCCAGCAGACCCCTGATTTCCCCCTCTCTGTCCTTCCTTACCCAGCACAGGCTGGGAGAGGTGCAGGCACTGGCCAAGCCCTTGAAGAGGGCACAGCTGCTCTGGCCTGAGCATTTCATACTTGCACTCTATTAAGTTTTCTTTCCAGAGAATGTCATCTGAGATCCCACCGTAACTTGCACAGTTCCCTGCCCTGGTGGATACTTGAACTGGGATGAAAGCGTTTGGAATTTTCTCCTCTTCTTTTAGGAAACTGAGTCTACAGGAGACTGTTTTAATGAGAACCACTAAAACCTCCTAAAGCAGCAAAGCTCCCACCTGGCCACTGCTCGCAGCCTCCCCAGGGGGTTTTCACTTCCTCAAACACCAGCAATTCTCAGCGGGTGATAATCCCAACCTGCTGAACTGGGATCCCTCTCTAGGTAAACTGGTCAGAGTGGTTAGTGCCAGTGGCACAACGGTATTGAATTCAGGGAAGGCCGTTTGGCCAGGAAAATGTGGCCAAATAAATACCACAAAAGATCCCTCCTAAGCATTCAGTGCCAAAGGAATTTGGTGTTGCTGTTACACGGAGCTGGATGTGGAGCAGGGAGCTGAGGGTCCTTGAGCTGACACCCAGCAGCAGCCCAAAATCTGAGTTAAAGTGCACACACTGCTTTGAGTCAAGTTGTGTCTTTCATTTCCTTCAGACTTCCTTCCTTAGGCTAGGTCACCAACTGGATGCTCATCCCACTGATTTTAGGGGAACTTTAGAACACAGAGATGCTGCTCCTGCTTTTCCCATCCCAGGGATCCACAGCACCAGCCGGCTGTGGCAGCACTCAGGGAGCTCTCCCACAACTCCCACCACCCCTTGGGGGACACAAAACAATGGCGTGCCCAAGGCAAAAGCTGCAGTGATGGCTGCCCACATCAGAGGAAACAGATACCTGAGTCAGAGCCATGGGATGAGAAACCTCTGCTCCACAAACCAGAAGCCAGACGGAGCAAGGTCAATGCCGAGCTGCCCCGGTGCTGCTTGCACGCTCCACGAGCCCTGGATGCTGCTGGGAAGCTCAGGGCACTCTGCCTCTCCTCAGCTTTGGAAGGGGAAAGAGGAGCAGCTTTGCTTTGAACTAACAAAGCCCTGGTGGAAGGGCAGCTTGCAGGGCTCCATGTGCAGGGAGGAGCTCCTCCGACCGCTGGCTGCTCCGCTCCGTCGGGGCCAGCCTTGGATTCCCTTGAAAACAGAGGGTGGGGATACAGCAGGCAATGGAATAACACCAGAAAAATGCCACCACAACCCGGCTGGCTGCGACACCACAGCCCCAGAGATATTCCCAACGCTGGCATTTCCCCCCCGCCGCAAGAACGGCGCTGGCAGCACGCTCCCGGCTCGGGGCAGGGCGGGAAGCGGCTCACACCATTTCCAGCAGCCGCTTCGGGGAGGGACAAACGCTCTATTTTCCTTTACAGTGAAATGCTGCCACTTAGGGGACTCCCGATGACGTTCTTGTGCCTGACAGCCCATGTCCTCTTCCAGGAGGGGCTGCTGCAAGCAGGACATGCTCCCTTAGCCTAGCAGAGAGGTAACTTTTGGCACCGGCCGTGAGCTCTGGCCCACGCGGATCCTGCTCTGCTTTAAGGAAGCAGCAAGCACAGCTCTGCTACTTATACCCAATACTCAGCTCTTCTGGCAGATGATTAATGGCCCGAGTCTTGCAGTTGCTCGCTTCCAGCTGGGCCAAGAGCTGCAAACACACCTAGGGAAGGGAAGGGAAGGGAAGGAGGAATTGGAACGTTGGCTTGGTGGGGAAAGGAAAGCTATTCGCTGTGTCTTTGTTTTCGGGAGAGCTCCTCCTCCCAGGAGTGGGATGCTGAGTGCAGAGCAGGGCCCCTGCCCCGAAACGGAGGAGCTGAAGCAGAACAATAGGGTGGGGACTCTGGATGGGCCCCGACAAGTGGGGTGGGCTGGAGCAGGGGCACCAATCCATACTTTTGACTTCATTCACACTTACAGCTGCATTAGAGACATTTCCTGAAAGCACAGTAGGAAGAGAGGGGTATTCACTCACTCCACCCTCCATCTAACACCGTCCTCGCGATCCAGCCGTGCACTGAGAGCCAATTCTGGCCTCTGGCAGAGCTGCAGGCCAGACATTACAAGTGCTGGTGTGAGCAGCACAGGTCCCCACCCGATGAGCAGCGAGCAGACTTGGAGCACAAAGGAGGGGTGCAGCAGCCAGCAAAAAATTTTAAAAAATCAACGCAGGGAAACGCAGAGCATTGTCCAAGGTGAACAAGAAGGTGTCAGGAGTGGGATCTAGAGAAGAGTGGGATCTGACTGTTTGGCCTCAGCACAAGGAATGGTGAATGCTTGGTGACATCAGATGAAACGAGGCAGGTTGTCCTGCAAAGGAGGGCAGTGACAGCCACGCTGCACAGGGGCCTTGGGGCAGGAGCTGAGCCCCACGCTCCCACCCCGGGGCGGGGGCACGGCCGTGTCCCCAGCACGTCATCTCCCGGCCGTGCCACGAGCTGCAGCGGGAGCAGGGACTGGGAACGGTGACGAGCCCTGGGCCTGACTCACCCGGCCCGGGAGCCGCGCGGCCCCGGCGCATCGGCAGCCTGCATGTGGAGCCTGAAAAACAACTTCTTTTTTTTCCTCTTTTCTACAAAACAAAAAGCCAGACGCCCTCTTGCAGATCTGGAGTTACTCAGGCTGACTCACAGCAAGGCTCTCCTGGCTCTGCTGGCAGTGCCTGCATGTACCTGGAGTGGGCTGAGCAGGCTGTGCTGGTGGCACCCAGGCTGTCACACACCTGGAGCTGTGGCACTTCCCTGAGTGCTGTCACAACAGACTGCTGCAGCCAAGCTAATTATTTTCATCTTCAAACTTCAACCATTTTTGGTGAATCCCCGAATGAAAAAAAAAAAAACAAAACAAACTCAAATAAATGAAGACTATAAATTTTTTTTTTTTTTTTGTAAATGGGAAAAGTATTTCTTTCATTCTCCCATAATACGAATCCAGCAAACAGGAAAAACATGAACCCAAACCAAAGCTCAGACATCACATCTGGGGAGAGACCAAGCATGGAAAATTTTAATCCAAAGGTTAATGTTTGGGAAGCTCCGAGTGTGTGAAAAGAGGGGTTAGATGGGTGCTGCTCCGCGGCTCGAACAGTTATTGCCGCCAAGTGGCGGCTTTCAAACGGTGCCTGCCTGCCCCAGCCCAGGCACTCGGGGTCAGGAGCTAAAATAGAAAACAACTGAAATCACTGGAAGCAAACAAACACTCAGATCAGATGCTGGAAAAGCCAAGCGAGGAAGGAGCCAGCAGCAAGAAATGCAACTCGAGCCCTGTGACTGGGAACGGCCTCCTGACTCGCCCTGGGTGAATCGCACCAAACCACACGGTGCTGGTGGCCCTTGTGACCCTCTCCTGCTCCCCCAGCCCTCCTGTGCCACCTCCAAGATCACCTGGCAGCCCTGTGACACTCCTGTCCCAACTGTCACCTCCATCTCCTTCGCTCACTACTCTGCAGGGTGACACTCTAGTGGTTGTCACACCCTGGGGCTTTTTCCACCCCACACTTTTCTCACCTGAACCATCATTTCCTGCCCAAGGACAGAGCACCCAACTCTTCCCCTTCCCCCTTCACCCCACCCTAGCAGAAACACCTCCCTGTACCTGCCCAGAGCAGCATCTCTGCTGCTCTCCTGCTCGCTCCACCCCTGCACCCCGAGCTGCTGGGCTCCTGCACCCCCAGTCCTGCAGCAGCTCTGCCCTCTGAGCATCTCATGCCCCCGTTTCCCCCACATCCTGCCTCCAAAACTCCTTTGTCTTCATCTTCTGCATTAGATTATGCCCTTTCCAGACTGCTCCTTCCAGACACTAGAAATCTCTCATCCCCAAAGCTCCAACAGAATAGCATCCTAATTGCCTTTGTTAGGGATGGGGCCATGCCTGTAAAACTGCCACGGCTGCTGCGAGCCCGGGTCGGCACTAACAATAGCTTAAAAGCTCCAGGAGTTGAGCGTGGAGCCCTCCCACACTAAAGCAAACACAAAGAGAAGGGACCATATGTCTGCAAAGGCAGCAGAGTCAGGTGGGTCGGAGCCCGGCTCCCCCCCGGGGGTGGGAAGGGAAGGCACGGCCCCTGCAGGCGTGAGAGCATCCGGCAGAGCCACGCTGCATCCCCGGCCGGCCGGGAGCCTTCCTGGGATACAGCTGCTCCCCAGGGCAGCAGGAGGGCTCCAAGGAGCTGCAGCACCCGTGGGCTGGGCTCTGCACTTGCCAAAAGGGCTGGGCTGCTTCTCTCCTGAGTGCCGAGCCCAACAGCTCCTGCCCAGGCAGCTGCTCCCTGGAACCATGGAAAGGTTTGATTTTAGGCACATCACTGAGACAGAAAATGATTGTGACCTGCTGTAGAGGGAGGAGTGACACCTCCCAAAGAGCTGGGGTGTCACATACACTGCTGCCCCCAAGGTGGTGGTGCTGACCAGAGAAGCGTAAGGATGGATGATGGAGTTCAGGTCCTAATATTCTAATTTTGAGCCTGCTCGAGGTGTCAGGCTGCTAGGGGACACACATACACTGGCAAGAGAAGAGGAGAAGGAGGAGAAAGGTTCAGCTCCTAATATTCTGATTTTGAGGCTGCTCAAGGTGTCAGGCTGCTAGGGGACACACACACACTGGCCAGAGAGGAGTAGAAGGGTAACTGTCATCTGTTAGCAGAGAATCTCTGCAAAAAGATGGGAAAAACATTAATCAGTGCACAAAAATGGAAATGATTCTTTAACAAGCCACTGGGTAAGGTGACCCAGCTTAGGACCAGTGCCTTGCTTGGCTGAGCCCAAAATCCAGGCACCTCTTTGCTCCCTGACCACATTCTGCAGGTAAAAACCTAAATCTGCTGACAACGAACTGCAGAAACATGGAGATAAAAATGAAAAGGAAACAGAAGTGAGGCTGAGAGGAAACACCAGGAACCTCTGCAGACACTGCATGTCTCTCTAAGCTTAGCCCAGAAAAAAGGCTTTAAATGCACATGCAAAGCACCTCTGTCTGGCAGGGGAAGGCAACGGTGATGCCAAGGGAAGACTCCGAGGAGCAGCTGAAGGGAAATTGTGGCAGGGCTCACCTGCAAAGGCAGAGGAAGTGTGATGAGAAACGTGAGCAGCCAGGCTGGCAAAGCCTTGCCTCAGGAGTGGGCTCCCTCAGGGTTTGTGCTGTGGGAGCGTGTGCTAGCACGCTCAGAGCAGTCCCAGCAAAGGCCAGGCAGGCGTGCTCCAGCTGCCCTGGACCATCACTCCTGCTCCTCATCCCTCCAGCCAAGGGGGAAAATGTAATCAGAGCAATTTCTATTAGCAAGAATATAAAGACTTGGAAGCTCTGGGCTGTCTCTTGACAACTAATTAATTACCAGGTAGCATCCCATTGAAGCTGCCAACACAGCATACACAAGTTCCAGCACGATTTAGCGAGAGGGATGAACTTTACAATAAACTCTAGAATTTTACTTCATCTCCCGCCACCATCTGAGATCCTGGGGGAACAGGAAGGGGTGGCAAGAGGCAAAGGCTGAAGCCATCTGGGATCATCATTAACTCCTTCACTCGTGGCCTCTGAAACAAAAACTCTGACTTTGCTGTGAGCAGCAGCTTCCAGCCAGATGAGCTGGTTGGATACTCAATTTCTTAAATGCTCTTTTGCCAGTTTCTGCCATTCCCAGGAGGAGGACACAAAGGGACAAAGGCAATTTGGGCTGCAGAGGCTGTCAGGGAGAGCAGTGGAAGCTGCTATCCATTGTGAGGTGTCAAGCTGTATCAGGACATCTCATGCCAAAAAAAAAGGTAACAACAAGCTAGAGCTGAGGATCAGGAGGTGTGACCTGTCAGGGAGCTGGGCTTGGGCAGCCAGCACCAAGAATCTCAGAAAGGTTTGGGTTGGAAGGGACCTTAAAGATGACATAGTTCCAACCCCCCTGCACTGAACACTCCCATGATTCAAGATAAACCCCATGGCAGCACCATGAGGCCTGAACTAGGAGACAACACAGGAAATCTGAGGATATTTAGGGACAGTCATCCCAACATAACATTTCTCAGGGCTCTAGAGCCACGGGGAAAGATAGGAGAGGCTGCTTAGCATGGCACAAATGGCCTGAACTACCCAGTTTTGTCTGCACTCAGGGTGGTATAAAATTGACCATCAGCAGCACCTTGATCAGCACAGGGGCACAGTGCTGTGTTTGAGGACTGCTTTGAGGAGCTTTTTGTATCAACTCTCCCACCACTTGAGACAACCCAGGCAGCTTTTGGGAGCAGAAGCCTCCATCTCCCTGCTCCAGGCCACAGCTCTACTGGTGGCCACGGATTTTTCCCTTAGACACCAGCACAGCCACAGGTCATTTTGCTCAGGTGCAAATGTTCTGGGCTAAGCCAAAACATTTCTTTTCTTTTTTAGATTTACTTGATGTAAGTCCAAAAACTGAGATGACATCAAAGAGCCCATTGAGCAGATCCCCTCCAGAAACACAGGGGGACTTTACCTCGTTAGTACAAACACGGTTCCCCTGCAGACTTCCTGGGAACAGCTGAAGCAGCACCGCACTTCAAAAACCAGCCTGCACATCACAGGGCTGGGGAGGAGCTCAGTTCTGGCTCAGGATTGTTGTCAACCCTTTCAAAGCCCACGCAGGGATCACACATAAAAATTGTCACAGCCCTGGGGGGAACAACTTTCTCTTTGTCCCCAGGATATGGGCTGTAAAGGCAATGGCAGGGCAGGAGCTGTCACAAGGAGCAGTAAGGGAGGGCATGAAGCCTGATGTGGAGGAAGAGAAGACTTAGAGGATGGATTTACCCCTGCTGGGACTGGTCAGTGACTGTTTCCCATGAGCTAACAAGAGGAATGAGTGTCCCTTCAGGATTTCAAACCCGTGCCAAGAGCCCATCTTTCTCTGAGGGATGGCAACCGCCAGCAGTTCTGTCCCTGCTGCAGTCCCCAGCTCGGATCTGCCGCTGGCTGGGGTCTGAGGTCACTTCCAGAGGGACACAGGAGACCTGCAGGAGCCCAGGCTAAGCCGTGGCATGGAGTGACAATCAGGAGATATGCTGCTTCCTGGAAGAGTTGGAACTGATGTGCAAATAATGGCAGAAAAATGCGGGGCAAGGGAGGGTTAGAGAGAGATTAGTCTGGGGCACACTCTGGGAGATACACAATGTTAAGTATGAGGGCAAAGGAAATGAAAACTGGAAACTCAAACATAGTCAAGAATCCAATCCCAGCCTGGGCAGGAAGTTTACACTCTGCTTCTAAATATACATGTTTTTAAATCAACAAGCTTTCTTGTTCCTCAGCTCTACTGTACATCCACACGGGAGGACGAGCCGGATGGAGGCACTGCCAAGCTCTCCTGGCGAAGTGTCCCGTCCACAGGGGACAAGGCCTGGGTGACACACATCCCTGCCGTGCCCCAGCAGGGAGGCAAAGGCTCCCCTGCTCCTGAAGATGCTCTGGGAGAGCAGAATTCCCAGCTCCAAGCTGGCTGCTCAGCTCAGAGCTCACGATGCCTTGCAGGCAGACTCTCCTGTGCTCTCCAGGTGCCTGTGGACCATGAGGAGAGGGACCCTGTGAGCAGGGCTCAGCTGTGGTGCCTCTTTCCTCCCCACTCCCTGGCCATTGCATTCATGCTCAGCAGCCGGATAGTCACATATTTTTTTTAATTTGATATAATTATCTCCTAGAAATTACTGTACACAGCCTCTTGGGATCTAAAGCAATTAAGTGAAGATAAATTTCTTTCATGGAGCAAGCTGTCAAAGGATGAAGCAATTTCATTCCCCATTTGAAGTGGAAGCTTTGGGTCATGCATGGTTTATTTGAAACAATGCCATCACCTAAAGCTGCTGATCTTATCTGCCTCTCTCTGTCTCTCCATTTCAAACTGCTGAAGATGTGCAGCGTGGCACTGCCTGAAGTGATGACATCTGGCACCAGGCCAGCTACAGAAACAAGCTGCTCCTCCCCAAGCCCGAGTGCAAGAGGCCAAACATTCCTATTAAAAAGGGGGAAACCGAGGTGAAATCTGGGAAGAGCTGGAAAGTGGGAATCTTGCCCAAGGGAGCAAGCTCCAGAAGGAGAGAGGTGCCAGCAGAAAGGGGTGGCACTGCCCAGGACAGGATGGGGCATCTCTGAGGGGTAGTGCTGCCAGGCTTCCTCTTCCTCACCAGGCTGCCCTGAAGCCATGTAAACCAGGCTTCCAGGATTTCATCACCAGGAGGAACAGCCCATGTTCACTTCAATCTGCATGAGGAGAGACATGGCAGGGTGGAAATTATATCCCATTAGCACGTGCGTGCTAAGTCTCTGAGAATTTCCAGCAAATTCTCTCCTGTCCTCACACTTCACCATGCCAAGATGTTTCATTTTCCACAAAAAAACTCACATAAAAAATGAACTCATTTAAAGAAACCATTCTCCAAAGTGCTGGATTTTATCCTGGAAAGGGGAAGATGTTGTGGAGCAAAGTGTGGCTGGTGAGGGCTTTGCTACCTCACGGGGTCAGAGATTCCAGAGATTCCCAGGAAGAAAGGCATGTTCAGCAGGTATTCCATACTTCCCAAATGAGGAGAGCTGGAGGATCTCTCCTTCCCCACATCAGGACAGCCACTAAGTCAAGTCTCAGGGAAATTGGTGAGGATGCTCATGTCCAAATGGAAGCTGTAGTTATCAGTGTGAAACAGGCAAGTGCTGAGCAAATTCAGCTCCCACGGCCTGGACTGATGAGAGCATTTCATCCACGAGCCTTCAGCAAAGCTCAGCTCGCTGCTGATTAAATCTTTGCTCATTAGAACTAAAAAAAGTTACTGGTACTAGAGGGAGCTAATAATAAAAACTGGCAATGGGTGCAAGTTCCAGAAGCATCTGGGTGACTTAAGAGCGCAAAAACGATCCTCAGGAGTGACCTCAGCACCAGACGTGTGGCATGTCACCGCAGCTGGGAGGTCACTGTGTCAGCTCCAGAAATGCACAGCAACAGGCACGTCCCTGCCACGCCCTGGGGAGCTGCTCCAGGGCCACTTTTCCATGGGAATCAGGCATGGAACAGGTACCAGGTGAAGCGACACAGCTCTGGAAGGATGCAGCAAACTCCATCTTTTTCTGTGTGTGGACATAAATCTCCTTCCTTCCCTAATAATGGCTGCTGTGATAAACATCACATCGTTTATGCTTGAGATAAATACGGAACCAGAATGTAAATCTGTTCTGTTGTTCACAGAGCAGGCAGTAACTCCTCACAAAACACATCTGTCTTCATACTGAGAGCTTGTGTTTATACGTGCATCTACCTATTCCAAGCACAATGAAGTTTTGGGAAAGTTTAAAAAAAATAAATCAATGAAAGGACGACAAATAAGAACCATCGTTGTCACTATTCATAATATATAAACATATAGACAAATATTTGTTACATATGGTGGAGAAAATGCTTTATGTAAAATGCTGGCATGTAAAATGTTAAGGCAAATTTTGTAATTTTAAATAAATTACGGCTTTTACCTTATGTTGAAGGAAATACATGCAAATATGTTATGGGGGAAAATGTGATTAAATTATCTGCTGGATTAAATATCCAGCATTCTTCATGTCCCACCACAGACACAGCCAGGCCAGCAGGAGTCGAGCTGCTCATGTGGGGTCTCTGTGTTTGGGAAGAATTTTAATGCTTCCCAATGAACCTTCCCTTAGTACCCCCTCATCTTCCTAAGGGACACGGGTGGCCTGGGGCTGAGGCACTGGCCTGAAATCCTGGGTATCAGGAGTTTGTTCTCATCCTGAAGCCAAGGCTTCCTGTGGGACCAGCTCGGTCCCTCAGCCCCGTGTACCTCTGCTGCCAATCCCTAACAAGGAAATTGCTTTTCCTTCTGTCACAAAGTGTTGTGGAGATATGTTCATTAATGCCTGGGAAGTGCTTTGACTTCAATGACTTTGAGAAAAAAAAAAACAACACAACAACCAATAAATAAGATTATAGTGGTGTCTTCTTCTCTCTGGGGTTTGGGATGTGACAGCAGGAGGGCACTGAGGGTGGCAGCTCTGTCCTGCCAGGGGAGCTGGGCTCTCCAACCTCGCCCAGCCCCAGCCCAGCGCTGGCAAATGGATTTGGCATCCACAAAAACAACACAAGCTTCAGCTGGGAGCAGCAACGTGGGGAGCAGACTCCAAGCTCAATGACAGAGGTCACCTTCCGTCTCCCATAGAGACAGAGTAGATCCCCATCTGTTATTTGGGCTGACCACTCCCTGCATTCCACCCCGTCCACTTCTTTGGCAAGCTCTGCAGGACGTGGATCTTTCTTATTCAGGATAACAATGAGGAGTTATTAATTGGGTCTTTTTTCAGGTTTCCTGAGGTCCTTCCCAGAGCTGCCTTGGTGGATACCAGAGCTGTCCTCACCTTCAGATGGGATTTAAGCATTTCAGCTGGGCAAAGACAAAACAGTGCCACGAAAGAGGGTCCCTCCAAAGCTGAGCCTCAGGCAGAGGCCAAGAATCAGGTCAAGGACTGAATTTAGGACCAGAAAGAAGGGTCTGAGCAATGGCAGCATAGCCAGCTGGCAAAGTGTGAGGCAAAGATGCAACCCCAAGTCCCAGGGAGCTCTCATGTGATCCAAAGCACCACAATAACACCTGAGCAGCACAAAGATTGTCTCAGGCCATGCTTCGTGCCCAGGGACAGCTCAGCCAGCCAGAGCAGCCTTTCCATTTCCTCAGAGTTTCTCTGGGTAGCAATAAGAGATGGCTCATTGGGAGGGGATCCAGCATTAATGGTGTTTTAATGAGGCTTTCCAATACACTTATAGGCTAATCAGCAAATTCCACGAGGTCTGGGCTCTAGCATGTCATTCCAAGTACACTGAAGCCATGGCAATACCTCTGCACAGGCAGAGCTGTGCACTCCACGGGCCTGATGTCCTGCCAGGAGGTGGCAGGTTTTGTGCTATCTGGGTGCTGGGGCAGCAGAAACAAGGCCATTTCCCACTGCAAAATCCCAAGGGAAGCGAAGGGTGCACACAGTGTGTTCCAAGGAGGTGCTGCACTATGCTCTGAGTCTCCTTTCCTAGGTCACTCCACTATTCCCAACTCCAGAATCAGAGAGTCAGCGAGTTCCTTGAACAGGACATTTCCTGCTTCCCAAAAACCTGTGCAGAATCTCTGGAAGCAGCTTTTAGGATAAAAGGACTGAACACAAGCAAGTTTCCCATCCCATTACACAAACCTGGCCTGACCACGACACAAGTGAGGACGTGGGACAAGGAGCATCACCTGATCCCCAGAAAGATCCAACCCCAGCCATGGGACAAGGCTGATTTATCCTGTCAGTCTGTGCCTCGAGCTGATGATCCCATCTCACTCCCAGAAAACACTTTAAAAGAGCCAAGCTGTGCAGGGCTGGCTGAGGACCCAACACGTGCTGGGGCACGTGCACAGCTCACACCCTGATTCACTTGGAGCTCACTCTGTGGTTGAAGCGCCCTGTCCAAGATGAGCCTGGAGGAGAGGCAGAGGTGCATCCAAGGCTGGGGAGGAAGGCATGGAAACATCACAAGCCACTTGAGAAAACCCCCCACGCACTGTGGTAACGCTCCTCCCCTCCCCATGCCAGCAAAGAGGCATTTCAGGCACAGGGAAGGTTGTTTCCACCAGCTGCTGGTTCTTCCCTCCCTGCTTCTCCCCGCAGGAGATGGAGCAGCTTGGAAGGCAGCACCTTGTGCTTCCCTGCAAGCTGTGCCCAGACCACAAAGCCACTCTGCCTCTCACTGACACGGGGGTGAAGAGAACGTGTGTAACTGGATCTTAACACGTTGGCAGGTGGTTCCTCACCTCGCAGTGTGACTGCAGTTCCCACACACAGCCCTGAGCCCCGGGACCGGGCAAAGCAGCAGGACCCCAGCTCTGCACGGGGGGGCTGCTGCTGTCAGATCTGCTCCTCCTCGCCACCCTGCCTGCCCAGGGCTACGGGAGGACCTGGTCACACCTGGCTGTGGCAACAGGGCTGCGGGGCTTTGAACTCCAGCTGCCTCCAGTGCTGTTTCACAGCCCGATGCCACGGGCGGCAGCCCCGAGCGCTCGCTCGGCCGGGGAGAGAGGATGTGAAAAGCTCCTATGCCCCAGAGACTGCAGTGCACAGGATACGGCCTGGATTAAAATCTGGTCAGCAGAGGTCTTAAAATGTCACAGTAAACAGGAGGGCAGTGCTGGCGGGGCCGCAGGGAAGCTTGCTCAGGCTTATGCTGCTTAACAATAGGTTCAGTGACCTGGACAAAGAAAACCTCTCCTGATAAAGCCAGCAGATTAGACACTGACTCAAAGCCTCACGAGGTTTCAAGAGAGCAGCTCAGTAACAGGCAAGAACTTGGAATTGCTCAGTCACTTACTTAGGAACAAACTGGTGCTAGTTAACACAGTTAATGCCAAATTGTGCCTGCAGGAAGGAGCAAAGGCTGCAGGACACTGGGGGTGTCCATGGGTACAGAGGACAGTGGGACAGCACAGTGTCACCTCCTCCTGAGGAGCAACATGTGGAGCCTGGACAGTCACACCTCAAACACACCAGGAGGGCAGCTCAGGGGATCCAAACCATGCCCGAGACTGTCCTGCCTCTCACTCCATCTCTTCAGCTTATAAAATACAGGATGGGTACTGGGGAGACTTGGGACAAATTTACATATCAGAGTTAGAGCAGCAACTCACGACTTTGGAAACTGAGACAAAGCAAATTTAACTGGGAAATAATGCATGTTTATAACAGCAACTGAAACTGGGCCTGGTGACAATTTGCTGAGGATCCTGAAGAGTTCTCAGCCTTCCAGAATCAAGGGTTTGTGCTTTCTGCAAGACCTGCTGTTGGAAATTTCCTTGTGGTTTCATGAGGGAGAAAAAACCAGTGGAGATGGCCGCAGCTTCCCCAGCTGGCCAGCATCAGGGGCTCTCCCGGGCTGGATTCCCCGTTCCCAGAATGACACACACCACCGTGGGCTCCTCTTTGAAGAGGGGCTTTCTGACCTGTACATTCTTCACAGAAGTTCCCTGATGTTCAAAGCACTTTGCTGACAGACAGGCAGGTGTGCCTGTGACAGTGACCACCTCCCCAAACCCGGTGTGGGGGCGGAGGGGAGGGGGTGGCCCCCCAAACACAGCCCTGGGCAAGGCACGGGGGAGGGCTCCCAGCCCAGCTGTGACATTTCCTTTCACCTATACCTGTACAGCTGTTTCCTACAGGGCTGCAGCCTCGAGTGAGATGTGTGAGGCTTCTGTAGGTGCTTGGGAACAAGATGGAACAGAAACGCTTCACACCTGGCCCCAAAATTACAGCACGCTGGCAGGTGGCCAACATAAACTGGCAGAGTACCAGTTGCAATGGACATCAATTAAGCAGCCTGTCATCCTCAGACTGCAGGCTTTGCTTTTTGCGATCTGCATCGCTCCTTAAGCCTTCAGCAGCACCAGCACTGGAGTTTTCCAGATGGGATCATTTCCCGCAGATTCCACTCGCTAGATTTATTGCAGGTTTTTTTTCTCCTTTTTAACCCACCCCCCCCTTCAAGAGGTTGAACTATTATTCCACATTGCAGATTTCTCCAGTGCTGGATTCAGCGTCCTTGTGCCGTGCTAGTGCTTGTTTGCCATCGGTTCCCTTCACCTTCAGCTGCGGAAACTCAATTTTAAGAATATCCTCAGAACTCTCTTGGCTTAAAAAGTGATTAAAAACTGACGCCAAACAATAACTGAACAGTATTCTTCTCTGGAAGATGCCCTGCACAATCCTAGGAGATGTTGCAGCAGTCACTGGACAGGACTTGTGCCCATTTAAATGCTGCATTTAAAACAGCACAACAGGCACCAGCGTTGCCTCCTCTGCCATCCAGACCTGGGGACATGGACTGAGCCTGGCACTTCCCACTCTGTAAAAGGCACCTGGCAAAGGCAGAGAGAGACTCCCATCGTGCCCACACAGCCCCTGGCACTTCTGATTCAAGGTGATGCCAAGGACAGCTGAGGAGTTCAAAGCAGGTGATGCTCCCCACACCACCTTCATGGTGGCACAAAATCCAGCCTCTCCTCCATCACCCCATGACATCATCTTCCACCATGGCCCATAATTTAGTTTAATTGCCTTTTACAATCCAAAGGCACCACATGAAAGGGAAGGTCGAGGCTGGGATGGAGTTCAGACACTGGTCAGAAAATGTAAACATCTCCTACTCTGCCGCCTCGGGGCTGCCAGCTCCTGCCAAGTCCCCGCTCCCAGCAGGGCTGCCCATGCAGGGATCCTCCAGGGCTTGTTTGGAAACCCAGGCAGGCAGGAATGGAAGGAGTTTTTCAAGGATGACTCCTCATTGGACTCTCCTGCTTGGGGCTCTGATCTCTGCTCACAGTTTCCCTTTTCCTCTCTGGACCAAACTCCAAGCTGGAAGCTCTCGCTCTCATGGGCTGAGAGCATTTGCCTGCCAGCTGGAGGGAGATGCTCCAAGGCTATGGAATGGGAATATGGAAAGGATGCTGAGAAAACAAGTTACATTTGCTCACTGGGGTTTTCTCTCTGCTTACAAAGAGTTTGTGCTCTCAGAGCCCTGGTCTTGCTACCTTTTCTCTGATGCCTTGCAAAAAGTCCTCCCAAAATCACTACAGTGTAGCCACTCCAAGGTGGATTTAATCCCTGGTATTCTAGGAGGCATTAGGTCTCAGAAAGGACAAAAAGCCTGGTGTTTAGAGGCATGACAGAGCCCAGTCACTCCAACAGCTACTCCTCCTGGGCTTTTAAACCTGGGGCTCCCTTTCCAAGAAGCATCAGACATGACTACACGCTGCCAAGAGATCTCTGAGAGTCTTAGGAAGACTGAAATACCATAAATAAGTGAAGTGAATAACAAGACAGGACTAATTTTAGCCCAAGTCTAAATAATAATTAGCTCCTAAACAGCTAATCCAAAGGCTACTGCCCAATCTCAAGCATGTTGGGGCAACTAGAGAGAAAGTCACATTGGAACTATCCACCTGGGCTGGACAGTGCAGAGGAAGGAGATTTGGGATTTCTAAGGAGAATAAAGCTTGGGATTTAGGCTATCTGCACTGACAGGTGAGTGAAACAAGGAACAGCACCAAGTGTGGGAAGCTCACTGGCCACCCCAGAGCTGGAGGAGCCATGCAATACCAAGCTTGTAGGTCTGGCAGTAAAATATTGCTAATTAATTTTCAGAGCCTCGCGTTTTAGGGCTTTCATTTGCCTGGTGAGGTGAGACAGGGTTGAGGCCAGTTGAGTGGTGAGTATCTGAGACAGTCCACTCCACACATGAGCGTGCACATGAGAGAAAGGGAAAAAGTGCCTTTCTGTTTGAGAGGAGGGAACCACGGTGACTGGCCCTATAAGCACATGTATTAATCATGCACCGTCTGGTTTTAATCCACACACTGCTGATCCTGCGTCTCACTGTATTGTTATCAGGGGAAGGAGTATTTCTCCTCAATCTTATTCACCAGCCAAAAGCCTGAAAATGCAAAAAACACATTTGTGAAGTGCCTTCCCAAGGACCCTGGGCCCCGGACCTGGTGAGCTGGGGCTGCTGCCTTTTTATTGGAGTTTAAAAACCTTTTATTAACGTGTGTCAGGGCTGGGGGAGGAGAGACAGGCTCAAGTTTCAGGACCCCCCATGCAGAGAGGTTTATTGTGGGAAGGGACATTAACACTTTCTCCTCCACATCTGCCCATGGCTGGGGCATGTGGCAGAGGGTGTGCTGCAGGGGGATGCACACGCTGAGCCCATGAAGAGCTTGCAGGGATGTGGGCAATCCATGCCTGCAGAGAGGAGAACCTCCCTGCTCTGCTCCACATCAGGGATATCTGCAGCTCTCTTCCAGCTTTGCCACGAGCACCATGGGGTCACTGCAGAGCAGGATGCTCCCGAGACAATAGCATCCAGTGAGAGATGAGGAATCTAGGACGTGCCCCAGGTTCCCAGGGCTGCACCCACACACCATCACCAGGACTCTCTTTAACCTCAACACGACCCAAGTGTTTTCCATTACCAGCACCATGACTCCACAGTTGCCACCTTCTCCCTTCCTGACCTTAACTCGGCCATGCTGCTGCTCCCTGCTCTTGCCTCGGGCCCAAGGCTGGGTGAGGGAGGTCCTGGCAGTGTCTCCTTGGGCTGCAGAGGCTGCAGACACAGCTGACAGCTCAGGCACCAGGCTGCATAGTTTGCTGCTGACTGGTACAGTCGGTGGTGTTCCATCACACAAGCTGCAGTGGAGATGTGCCCAACACACACACCCAGGAAAACAACTCTGAGTTTTGCTCACCCCGGAGCCAGCTTTTGTTGGTTACAGCTCCAATGACAGTGCAAGAGACGATGGGAAGCTCTAAGTGTCCCACTGGCTCCAGCAGGAATTCCAACGCGCGGCTTCATGGCAGCAAACAGAGTCAGAACGTTTTCACTCAAAATAAGAGCCAGGCCAAATGCTCAGAAACTTACTGAGAAACTCTGGCTGAATTCTGCACTCCATCTGCTAAATGGGACGTGGAGAACAAAAAGGAGTGGGAAGCACAGTGCTTGTCCTATACAGCTTACAAAACAACCACTCTCTTGGTAGAGCAAAGAACCCAACACCATTTTAAGCCCAATTCCTTGTGGTTCTGCCTTTCAACAGATTCTTCTCCTCTGAAATGTTACAAATTAATTAAGAAGCTAGAGGGTAAAAGAAAGGGCTAAGGATTTGGAGCATCAGCAAGCAAGGTGAGATATCCTTGTATTAAACGCCAACTGCCTCTTCCTAGCCATGCAAGTGGTAGAAAAGGGACCCAGAGTCACTCTGGCACACCAGAACCCACAAGATATTCACATTGTGCCATATAAAGAGCAGTACATTCTCATTGCCTCTCCAGCAAAGAATCTGGGCTGAAAACTGGGCCAAGACTGAGAACACAACAGAAAGAAATTTGGTGCAAAAAATAACTCCTGCTAAAAAGCAATGAAAAATCAGTATGGGAAAAAAATCAGTGCCAGAGAGAGTTGCTCCACTGCCATTGCCTGCTGGAGGCTCAGGGACACAGATCCCAAAATACCACCATGCTCAGCACAGGCATGCACCCTTCTAGTGCAAACAGCTCAGAGATGCACCCCATAGGCTCAGGGTGGTTTGGGTTGGAATGGATCTTAAAGACCATCCAGTTCCAACCTCTGCCACGGACAAGAACACCTTCTACTAATTGGAGCAGGTTGCTCCAAGCCCTGTCCAACCTGGCTTTGAACTGGTGAACTGCCAAGGAGTTGGATTCACTCGGGCTCTGTGTGCTACAGGGAGGGCAAGGAGCAGATGGTGGAGTGGAGATGGCACACAAGTTTAAGTTGGGTTGGGGGATTCTTTGCTAGAAGGTGCCTTTTTGTACCTTGCTCACAAACCCATGTGGGTTTGTGCCTCTCAGTCCTGGCTGGCTCTGCAGTGCCTTCTGCAACACCCCACTCCTGCAGAGCCCAACAATTCCTTCACTGATGCTGCAGAGAGATAACATTTGTGGAACAGGGTAATCACTTCACTGTACTGACGCAGCTGCCACTCCAGTCTCCTTCTAGAGTGTTTCCAAATCACAAAAAATGGGGTAGGATCATCCAAAGAGGTCACTTTGCCTTCTATTCCAAGGTGTTTACCTCAACCCAAGTTGTACCTGAGAGAGTCACCCAGCTTGCTTCTAAAATCTCCAAGGCTCAAAGAGTTCCTGAAGACTCACTAAGGAGGCTGCTCTCAAGTGCTGAACTACCCAAAGGTGTGAAACCTTTCCTAAAGTTTCGTCTTAATCTGTTTTGCTACAATTTCTGCCTGTTCCTTCCTGTGCTTTTCAGCATGGAGCTGGAGGACACCTTGCTCTCCTCTCTGCCTTTTCCCAGAATTTCCTTTAGACTAAAAAGCCTCAGTTCACACAGGCCCTTCTCAGAAATCAGGCTTTTGAGCTCTCTTTTCTAACTCACTGTCCTCCCCTTCATCCTCTCAGGTGCCCTCTGCACAGTGAACAGCCACACCTGCTGTTTCATCTGTCTGACCATTAATAAAAACACTGGTCAGAAAGAAATAAAGGGGTACAGGCTCAGCCAGGCCTGGCTGTTTCCCTCTGGGATCAGCGCTGCTTTTCCAGCAGAACTGAGATAACACCATGCCTGATATTCCTCAGTTCCTGGGTGGCTGGTGCTGAGCTGTGAGGGTACCAACTCTCACCTGTGGAGTTGTGCAGTTTCTTTACAAAGCAGAACCAAAGGGAGCTGGCACAGGGAGAACTCAGCTCGGTAGCTCAGGTGTAGCTACAGACAAAGACACAAAGATGAGTGCAAGTGCCTGGCAGGGCAGGTAGATGGCACTCCAAATAAACTGGTGTGTGGTTAGAGGAGGCAGAGTTCAGGGAATACAGACCCCCTCCCACAAGTTACAGGGCACCAGAGTCGCTCAGCCACCTCACCTGCCTGCTGGGGGCTCTGCTTTGTGGCTGATGGGAAAAGAATCTCTGTACAGGAACACTTGGATTGTCCCCAGCAGAACCCCTGTGAGGCCACCACACACACTGGGCAAACCTTAGGGCAGCAATGGCAACTGCACACTTCTTATTTTAACCCTGTCAAATAGAGCCTTGAAAATTCATGCTTCCACACACAGACACTTCCTGGACTAAGCTGCTTCCCCAAACTGAGAGGGCTCCTGGTTTTACTGGCAGTCTGTGCTGCAGGCAGTGCTGTGAGCACAGGCTGGGACAGAGAGAGAAGTGAAACAGAAATGTGCACCTTTGGATCCCTCTGTGAGAAAGGTCCTGAATTTCTCACCGTTATTTCAGGACAAGGTCATGAACAAGAAGTGGCACAGGGAAAGGCACCTTGCCATTGTCACACGCAGGCTCTCCACAGAAACCTGCTCTGCATCCTCACTTCTCCTCCTGGAGCACCAACCCCTCAGGGAGGGGACACTGCAGCTTCCCAGATGAGCCACGTTTCTGGAGCTGCAGTTCTGCCTCCGAGCAGGAAACTGTTGAGAGCCACTCTCATCCTGCCATGCCTCCAAGGGCGTGCAAAACAAATGCCATTGTGCCTCCTCCATCCCCCACCAGGCTCAGACACACTCTCCAAGTGCAGCCCCCAGATCCCTCCTGGCCAGGTGGTGGCAGAGAGCAGACCCAAAACCCCACATCAACAAGGGAACTGATTTCATTATTCTAAAAACAAACAGCCAAAGGAAAGTTCAGCCTAGAATGGGCTCCTAGAGCAAAGAAAGGAAAATAGAGAGCGGGCAGTGGGGAATGCTTCATATTCCTAAAAGCCTTTTGTACGTTAACACATGGTGTCTGCTTCTCTCTAGTCACCTATTTATCACTCTCCTCTTTAGAGAAGGAAAAAAGTCCTGGCTGCCTTCCTAAGGCAGAGTTTTGTGGCCGGGGGGAGGGGGAGGGTGCTTTAAGCATGATGCAAACCATTTGGAGTGCACCGAGAGCTCTGCCAACACAAGCTGCACTATTTAAACAAGTGAGGAAATGATCGTATATACAACATGCCAGCGAGCACACACACACCAGAGGAAGTCGAGAGGGGTTTTCATGACACAGAGCTGGATGTCAGCGGCTGAAAGGTCGATATTTTCCCTTAACACCCTTCTCAATGACTTAATCGTGTTCCGTTTGCACAGAAAACTTCCCAAGAATAAAAGTCTGGAGGAATCGAGGGGGGATGTTTGGCCTACTGCTGACCTTGTCCGAGGTCCTCTCCACGTAGCAGGGCTCCTGGGGGGCAACCAGCAGGGGAACGAAGCCCGAGAGCAGCCGATCCTCTTCCAGGCTAAGCAGGGCAAGGTCGTCATCTGGGTCCTTGTACAAGGGCACCTCCGACTGATTCACCGTGGTCAGTATGTTACAGAAGTCGGCCAGCGTCGCCCACACATCTACTGAGACCCTGGGAGAACGAGGAGAGACGTGAGCAATTCAGGGCTGGAATGCGTTGGGAGTTGCCTGCAATGCTGCAGCGAATACCAGAGAGGTGAGGCGAGGCCAGGCCCGGCACTGCTGCTGCCCTGCCCCGCGGGACGGCCCCGGCGCAGCTGCGCTGGCACCGTGACCAGGGACCGTGACCAGGGACCGTGACCCTCACCCGCCAGCGCCAACCACGGCCACTGTCCCCCCACACGGGGACAGCTCCCGGGATGTCCCCTTCCCGCTGCTCTGCCCGCTCCCCCAGCCTGCAGTGCTGCCAGCTCGCTGCAGATGGGAGAAGGGGTGCTTGTCACTCGATTTTAGAGCCTGCTGGAAGGACAGAGTGAGCACTCGCGTTGCTGTCAGGGCTTTTGGAGGGCTCCAATCCACCCCGAGGGGCTCCAGCCCAGCCTGGAGCATCCTCTCCTTCACACAGCTCTTATCTGCTGTGACCACGTGCTGCAGTCATGCTCTCTTTTCACAGCTAAACCCCAGCCATGGGGGGTTAAAGTTGTGTTTTGTTTCTGGCCGTGGGTTTCAACTCTCACGAGTGACCTGCAAAGCTGCCTCTGCCATGTCTCACGTTCCCAGAGTGGCAGTGATGTCCAGGGTGCAAACATGGGAGCCCTGACCCATTTTCCACGCATTCGCACATCCCCATGGCTGAGCACAACCCAGGGAAGGCTCAGCACCCCAGAGAGAGCCAGTGTGGAGAAAGCAGGGAAAGGAGCAACAAGCATGGGGGTACTGCAGCTGACCAGGCCGCCTTGCACTGCATTTCTCCCTCCTGTTTCTACAAACACTCAGATTGGGTTTTTTTTTTAGGATATAAACTGGGACTTAAGTAGGAAATAGGGGAAACTGGGGCTGATGTGCTTCTGGTTGGCTGCTCCTCCAGCCCACACCTCTGGAGAATCCAGCATCCCCGGGGGTGCAGCAGTGACCGATGCGGGCCGAGGCAGCCCAGGGCTGGAGGGAGGCCCCCTGCTCTTTGAACTGCTCCAGGTGGACAGTCTGCACTCGGTTATTTACGGGAATCAATGTACCAGGAAAGCACACTGAAATGAAACATCTTGTTTTCAAGAGCGTCCTGGGAGCCAGGCAGAATGAGGAGCCATTAATCAAAGCCCGGCACGTAATCAGCACACATGTAACGCAGAGTCGCCCACGTCCCCGAGCCAGCTCGAGCCCACGTCCTGCAAAGGAGAAGAAGAGGTCCTTCAAAACCCTCTGGTCACAGACACCAGGAGCTGGGTTCATTCACAAACCTCCATTGCTTGGCTCAGCCAGGTCTGGCTGTCAGAAATGTTTAAATATGGAAAAAAATAAACAGTTGCAACACGTTTTTCGGAGGGATCTGTCCGAGGCCCTTTGTGATGTAATGGGAAACGCTGCGTTTGTGCTACCAGCTGGAAAATAAACAGAGCTGCGAGGGTTAAAAGGAACTGAACTTTCCACGACCCCTATCTGCAAAAGAAGAAAATAATAAGAGGAATGATCCACTGCCCCACAGCCCTGATAGTTTATCCTCCGGCCCAGGCTGCAGAGACAAGCACCGGATGTGATAGGGCTGCTCTGGGCCACCTCCAAGGCGAGCTCTGCCCATGGGAGATGCACAGGGCTTGGGAGGCTCAGCCTCCCCCAGTGCCCTGCTGGCAACTGGGCTCGGCTGCCTGAGGCCGGTCACATAGCACTGGTGGGGCCCCACGGCCACGAGGGCTCGCTGGGATGAAGGAGGTGCAGAGGCATCAGCAGGGAGAGGAATGGGAAAAGTGCCCAAAACAGCCGGGGAATGAGAGCACTGGAGTGTTGGGGACAGGCAGAGATGCAGGGGACATTTCCAAGGGGCTGGGACAGCCAGGTGCATGCGGTCGTGGTGGAGGAGAGGGGAAAGAAACACACTGCAGAGAGCTCACCTATACTCCCAAAACACAGAGCTGCAGGCAGGGGATGATGACAGTGAGGGTGAGAGGGAGCCAGAGGGCAGTGGCAGGATGCTGGGCTGGAGTGGGATTCACTGCAGGGCCAGGGTGGTGGTGGCAGGCGTATCAGCATAGATAAAGTACAGGGAGCATCTCCCTCCACAGGGCTTGGCATCCAAAGTCAGAAAAATGCCACAGGAACAGTCACTGAGCTGGCACTGCTAATGCCCTTGCAGGCACCCAGCCCAGCAGTTCCCTTTCCTCTCCCCCTCAGCAGCACTGCCAGGCAGGGCACCCCTTGCCACTCCTGAGTGTGAGAGCAGCCCCTGTCACTTCATCCTTCACCTACAGCTTAGCAGTGCCTTGCCACATCTCCCATTTGTCCTGGACATGACAGATTCCCACTCTGGGCTCACTTCAGTCAAACCTCACACTGTGCTGGCTCCCTGGGTAGCCAGCTCTCACTGCACTGCTACCCCAGCAGCATCCTGCAGAGCCTTCAGAAAGCCAAGAAAGAAGTCATGTTGGCATTTTTCCCTGGTTTTCTCCTGTGATGGCAGAGGCAGCACTGCAGAGATCAGTTCTGACCATTTTCTGCCACCCCCTCGGGTGCAGCTCCTCCTCTGCAGCACATCTCCCATCACTGCCACCACCAGCTGCTACTGCCGGCAAAGCCAGCAAGGACAAACGGCTCACACTGACACCTATGGCCCTGGGAACCTCCTGATGGGACATGCACTTGCCCTGGAAGGTCACACAACACTTGTGAGCCTTGTCAGCCTCCTTTTCCCCACTGCCTCTGCCCAGGACCACTTCACGGCCACCCCCAGGCATTTCTGGCTTATGTCACCCCACGGCGCGGCAGTGCCGGAGCCTCTGTGCACAGCCCAGGCAGTTCCAGGTGTCTGGAAGCTCTGTGCATGCACAGTGCCACGGCTTCAACGTCCCTCTGTGGAGGGAGGTCCCGAATTACTGACACTGAGCCCAGGCACGCAGCTCCCAGGTACAGGGACGAGGCTCCCAGAGCTTTTAACCGAGGAAGCGAGAAGGGGGTGAGCGCGAGGTCTTCCCTTGGAACGGGGGTTCATTCACTTCCCCACAGACACATTTACATTTGCTTATTCCACTAGGACAGGAAAAAAAAATAAGAGTTAATTTCTTTTTTATTGCCTCAGGATTCCAGGTTTAATGTAGCTGTCAGTGTGAGCGCAGCCCAGCTGCAACGCCGACGGACACGGCCCGGCCAGGCAGCGGCGAGAGCGCAGCAAGAGTGCAGCGAGCTGGACCACGGCCCCGGGGCCGAGTGTCGCCCTGGCCAGACTGGGGAGGGCTCCTGGCAGAGATGATGCCTGGATGGGCATCACAAGGCAAAAGGCACACGGTGTGGGGAGAGCAGAGGATGCCAGGGCGAGGCTGATGCTCACCAAATCCCCGCGTGGGGCTCCGGCGCGAGCCGCCATCCTCACCAGGGGCGCGGGCTGCCTGGTGATTAATATCAAGCACAATGACCCCACGTTACAAGCCTGCGGGGGCCTGTGGAGGTGGCCATTTCCTGTGTAATACCAGCTTGTTTAAACACTAACATCCAAACTGCACAGCTGCAGCGCAAGCCCGGAAAGCGCGGCAGAAGAAGCCCTGCATTGTGTTCCCAGCCGCTGCCGTGCAGATGGCAAACGCCGCTCCCGGGGCCGGGCACCGGCACCGCCGGCTCCCGCCGCCCGCCGGGGGAGCTGCTCTGCATCCTCCTCCCGCCTTTCCTCTCTCCTGGACCACGGGAAGCTGAACTAAAAGCGGCTCCTTTGCAAGGAGCAAAAAGGGTTGGCCATGAGAGCTCTTCCCAAAGGCCTTCACCAGCTCTGGTCTGGGCTCAGACAGAGCAGGATGAGGTGGTCACAGCCCTTCTGCGTCAGTGATTTCCCCCACTCTGCCCTGCACACGGTCCCTTTGGCCAGCCAGGCATCCATAAACCCATTCCTCTCCTAGGAACCCACCTCTAGAGCTGGAGGGACGCTCTTTACCCAGGAGAGGTGCAGTCTCCTCCCAGCCAGCCTGCTTTGCCATAGCCCCCTTCTCCACAGAGACTTTTGGCTTCTCCTTTGGTTGACTTTATCTCCAGTCTCAGCCAGGTTTACACTACTGAGACACCTCTGAACCCCTGGCTTTGATGTCTCGACAGGGAAACTGGTGGCCAGAGTTACTGAAGATGGGATCTGCAAAAGGGATTTTCCATTTAGTCTCCAGCAACGTCTTGGCACCCCTGTGCAAGACTCTGTCCATCCCTCCCAGTGGGAGCTGCCATCTCAGTGACACTTCTCTGCAAGAGCGATGTGATGAGAGCAATCTGGCACATCTCTCTGGGAAGGTAAGCTCTAGAATGTGCTCACAGCTTTTGGATTTAATTTAATACTTGGTTTAAATTAACCATCCTTAAATGCTTGCAGACAGTCTCCACAAACTGAGAGGCCCTTGGCCCCGTGTGGAAGGAGCATGGATTTGCCAGGGTCAGCCCTGCAGCAGTGTCTGTCTAGCCAGTGGCTTCCCCATCAGTCCTTGTGCTTCATTTAGCAGTGGATTAATTGTGGCAGAGCAAGGAGCAGCTCTGTCCAGCCCTCTTCACCTTCCTCCCAGCCACATGTCCCAAAAGGGGATGGAGTCACTTATACAGCAGCCTCCTTGGAGATCCACCTTTTGACCCATCTGCTGCCAGTATCTCTGCCTTAGGGGATCTACTCTGCTCCCTTTTTCTCAGAATTCCTGCTTTTACACCCCAATCTCTGCAATTCACTCCTGGGGACATTTGGTCTGAAAGACGCTTCTCCAACTGCCCTAAACAACCACCTGCAGAGAACTCGACACCAGGTTTGCCATGCAACATGAAGAGAGAAATTAATTTTAAGACACAGAAGTGACAGCTGCTTGCTGCTAGGAGACCTGGCAACACCTGGTTCAGACACACAATTCCCGAGGCACTGAAGCAGAGATGTCCAAGGTTAAGTTTAGCTCCTATTCTGGAAAGACATGAGGAAAGAGTCATGGAAAGCTCACTGAGCACCTCTTCCAAAATAGGAAGGACACCTTTCACCTCTCAAATGCACACAGAGAGGTAGTTAGGAAGTCCAACCACTGAAAATCTGTTCCAGGGCATCCCCTGAGCCGTGATGACCACGCAGTGTGGCCAGGAGCTGGAGGAGTGCACCAGACCGAGAAGGGCGGATTTGGGGAAAGATGGAGCTTCTCCCTTGAGCTGAATTCAAGACTGCTGAGCCCCTAGGTAGGGAGAGGATGCCTGCCAGGAATCAGGGTTCATTCCCAAGCTTCCACCAAGAAAAAGGACCCAGAAGACACAGCCTCCTGAGCTTCTTATCCCACTCCACGGAGCCCACTCCTGCATGGCTCGCATCCATCTGCCGGCTTTCGGCAGCGCTCGCCCCTCACACCTTTCCCTCCGCCTCTGTCCAAGGGGGAAAGCAGCGAGCTGAGGAATTTGGTGTGGGGTTGGTTTTGGGTTGGTTTTTTTTTTCAGGTTTTTTTTTTTTTATTGTAAGGACTCAAATCCAGCAGTGTGATAAATGCATCCGAGCTACAATTAGGAAGATATATAGCATCAGAACGCGAAGGTCTGGGCAGCGTGGTGAAACGCGGGCTCTCCAGAGCCCCAGCTATGTTTCCCATTATGTAACCCTGGTCATGGGCAGACAGCCAGACTCCAAATGAAAAAGAGACTCTGGCTTGGCACCGTTTCTATTTTCCTATCCTCATTCGGGGTCAGCGCAGTGTCATACAGCTGCAGAGAAAGCTCCGGGGATTAAACCTGGGAAAGACTCCAAGACCAGGACCCGGGTTCAAGTACCAGCTGAAAGCAATAAACCAACTGCCACAGCTGGGCTGAGTTTAGACGTTCTCAAAGTCCCCCAGCTCTCTCCCATATGAAGAAGGAGCGATTGCAAACATGGCAAGAGAGGCCTTGGGACACACAGCCCCAGCCCAAAGCTCCGGCCGAGTCCTGCCAAGCTGCCCTGCTGGCCACGAGCCCAGCCCAGCATTCTGGCCCTGGATGAGCTGCACTTTGATGCGAGCTCTGGGCTCTGAGTGAGCTTCCAGGTGGGTATGAGGCCTGTTTTTTCCAGAAGCTTTAGCACGTTCATGGCATCTCTGCAAGGCGTTGCTGTGCTTCAGGGGATTTCTACATCCTTTTTCTGTGCCCATGCCATCACAAGAGGCAAGGAAAGTGGTTTAAGAGTATCTAACCAGCTTCTCTGTTGGCAGTGGTGGGATCTCACAGCATGTCCCAGAGGCAGGAGCATGTGTGACACGGCACAGACCCCTCACTCAGCTCTGTAACTTGGCATCTGCACTTGCTCCTCACATGCTCTCCCTGCTCCTGAGCTCACCCTGCCCATAAACCTTGGCTTACTCCACCACGCCTGCTGCTCTGACCCATGTTTTACTTCTAAACTTCTTTGAAGCTGTTCCTATCTAAACCCTTGGACTCGGTGGCTCTACCTGGTTCCTGAAGAGCCCCAGGGCAGCCAGCAGGCTTGTGTCAATAGAGAACTGAAACACTAACCCAGTGCTCTCCTTTCCTTTTCCTATCCCCAGGGCAAACGTTGCAAATTCCAGGTCATGCCCAAGAGCAGAGCTGGTTCCCTGCTGTTCATCACTACCTGCATCTCCATGGAAGCTCAACCACTGCTGTCCCAGAGTCCTGGACCACCAACACCCATCCATACAAGAGGTCTGGGTTGGAAGAGCAGCGTGGCTAAGGCAGATCCTCCATGTGAGCCAAAGAGCACCAGGGTGGAGGAGCTGGGAGCCAACACGGGGCAGGGGAGACAGAGGGACACAGTGGGATAAGAGGGGCTGCTCAGCCACCCTCCATGCAGAGGCCAAGCAAGACAAGAGACACTCATTCCTCCACTGAACACATCAGGATCTCGTGGAGCAGAGCCCTCAGTCAATGCCCACTGCTCCCCCAAGAGCCACCACCTTCTCCCACCCCACGGAGCCTGCACCTGCCCCGTCACCCCGGGGGGACACGGCCCCGTGCCCTGCAGGAGGGGGAGCAGCTCGGTCCGGGGCAGGCGCCGAGCGCTGCCTGCGTGAACCCAATCAGAAATTCCATCTCGAGGCTGCCCGTGGCCAAGGGCTCGGCGGCTCCCTGCGCCTGCAGCGCCAGGGGAAGGGGGGATTGGTGCAGCCGGGCTCACGTGACGGATCCCAGTTTGAGTTCCTGCCCAAAGATGGGCAGCAGTTCACATGAGCAGGCAGCGGTCCCACACCGAGCAGCCGACAAACAGAAAACAGACTCCATCTCCACAAAATGAGGCCCAGAACTTCCTGTGTGAGATTTCCATTTCCTCAGCCAAATGAAAAAGAACTGGAGTAAGAGGCAATAAACCAGGAGAGCAGGACTGGACCTGACGCACGGAGCGGGGACCCATTAATGGTTAAGCCACTTTGCTGGATTACTCTTAATGCTCCTTCCCATCACCCTGGGTTCTGGCTCCTTTGGATTAACAATAAGACGTGATTTCAGGCTCTGGATCCGGAGTACCGGAGGCAGATGGAAAATCCTGCGGGAAAGCAGCTACAGAGCATGCTCAGGCGCTGCTTCGCATACTCCACACTTGGCCCCTTCGCTCGATTTTCTGTCCAAAAATATGCAAATTGCCTAGTCCGCATTATGGACTAATGGGCTGGAATCGGCCAGTTTAGAAATTAACCCTTTTGTGAGTTGCAGGGTAGGGACAAGCGGTTTCTGAAGCAGAGGGGAGGTGACTTTTGGAGCTCCAGGAACAGGAAAGCTGCTCCAGGCTAGCCCAGCCCAACCAAGGTTGGCCTGACTCAGTCAAAAAAAGGTAACAAAACACTTATGCTGGAAATGGAGTTCCCTCTGGTTCAGAGGGAGGCCCTGCCTGTCCAGCTGGCTGGGCCAGCAGAACATCTAAAGGAAGGGTATCCCAACAAAACCAGATGCACATCCTAAGCAGAAAGTAAAAATCCACCTCATAAGCCATCTTCAAACACATGGAAACATAGGGCAGCCGCCAGGCACCCTCCAGCCCCACTCACCCACCAATGAAGAAGTCACTGTGTCACCAAGGGTGACAAATTCCCAACATTCCCTGGACAGTGGGCCTTGCCTGGGTGCTCAGGTGGCACAGCCAGCAGTAAAGCATGAGCAAGGGGGAAGGGTGGCACGAGGAGCTCAGGGAGGGAGCAGAAACCAGAGGGTGCACGTACTGTTTGGGGAGCTCAAGAGACGTTGGAGGAGGATTCCAGGTGTCCGGGTGGCCAAGCATCCAGTCCGACCAGACCTTCACACTGGGGAGCAGCTCCTTCAGGTCCTGGGGCAAGGCAGAGACCTTGATGTCGTCCTCCTCATCCTCCTGCTCCATCTCTTGTGGCTGAACTGCAAATACAAGACGTGAGAGCTGAGGCAGCTCACCACAGCCAGGCTCAGGCAGGGACTGGGAAAGTATGACACAGATCCCAACATCCCAGCCCGGGACACACAAGGGAACAGCCACAACCCACAGCAAGCACAAAGGCAGATCTGTTCTCCCTCCATGGACTGCCCTGGAGGGCAAGCCAGGGTGTTTGTGATCCCTTTTATTGAGGGCAGCAGGGTGCCACTACACCAATCACAGAGATAGGATTCCCAGGTCCCAGTTTTGGGAAGTTTCCCAGTTGCTGGCAGAAAGCATGGCTCAGTCTATCCCTTTCTTCCAAACATTCCTGTCTCCACACACCAGGGGCTTTCCAGCAGCTGATCTAGCTATAACCTGGGCAGAGCTTGGGATGCTGGGGGAGAATCCTAAGGCCCAAGAGAGGGGAAGGGATGTAAAAACCAGCAGGGAATGAAGGCCTGACCCCCACCAGGCTGCCTCGTGGGCCCCTGCACGGATCCTGCTGCCCAGCCCTTACCTGGCACACATTCCCTCAGCAGGCTGGTGCACCTCCTCACCAGGAGTGCAAACATGGAGAGCCCCAGGGCCGTGGCCTGTTCCTGGATGACGGAGCGGCAATCCTCAGAGATGCACTCTAGGAGACAGAGAGGGTTTGGGTCAGGTGTTCCCTCCTGTTCCACCTTCACAGCCTCCCCTTCTGCATCCCATGAGAGGCAGGGGTGAGCAACTCCCTCATTTACACCCGTCCCAGCCATAATTGCTCCATGTAGGGAGGAAAAAGGGAGTGAGTAGCTGCTCTGGAGCAGGAAGAGGCTGCAGCCACCCTGCCCACAGCATGCCCAACCCCACGGCGTGTGCTCAGCCAGCTGGGACCACGCTGGCACTCAGGGATCCCAGCACAGAAGCTGCTGCTCGGGGCTGATGCCTTCCCCTGAGGAGGGGGATATGTTTAAGTGTTAAAAGGGTAATTAGCTGCATGTTTGATCTCTGTCCCTGCTGGAGTTTTAACCTCAGCAGCTGAGGAGGGGGCTCCTCCCATTAGTTTCACAGTCACACAACAGCTTGTCAAGAGAGCTTAATTGGAACTGTTACTCAAGGAGATGCCACACGACCACAGCTCTTCCAAAGAGAGCCGGCTCAGAGTGAGAGCAAATCCCCCCAGCACATCTACACCCAGCCAGAAACCACTTCTGAGGCTGCTGGGAGCAGCGGGGAGCTGGCTCGAGGGAACTGCCTGGAGCCAGCCGTGGGCTGGGCTGGGGAGGCCACGAGTGCTGTGGGACATGCCAGCCTGCCCCAGAGCTCTCAGAAGGGCTTTAAGCCTTAAGGGAAGCCTCTGCCCTCCCAGGATGTGGGGGAGTGGCTGGCTGGGGAGAACCCACACATTTACTGGGTTCCTACCCATCAGTGCTGTGTGCAGGATGCTCCTTGCTGGCTTACTGCAGCATCAGAGCTTCCACCCTGAGAAGAGCTGCCCCAAGCCAGGCAGAGGATTTTTACAAACTCACAGCTACTGATTCCTAAAGAGTGAGTGAAGCCCCAGGGCTGAGATGGGGAGGGAGAGCCCCCAGAGCACCCCAGCTCCCAGCACCTCTGCTGGAGACATCAGCACCAGCCACAAGTCAGCACAGAGGTGTTGGGAGCTGAACTGCCCAGATGTGCCAGAGCAGGGATTTTGAGCAAAGGGCAAGAGGATTAGAGCAAGACAGTGAGACCACATTTAAGCCGGGGGTAGCAAAACACCTGAGGTGCACAGAATGAACAGTGGGGTTTTAAGGACAGATCATTTCAGAGGAGTGGGGTGGGAGGTTAAAAACATCCAAAAAAAAGACAAGAATGCACCAAGAAAATACAGGAAAAACAGGGAGGAACATCTGAAGGCTGGATTGACAGTTCTTCCAGCTGTCAATGAGTTCAGCACCCAGTGTGGAGGGTAACCCAGGGTGGCACCAAAGGCACCTGGTGGCTGAAAGAGGGTGCTCTGCCCGTGGAGCCAGGGCTGAGCCAGTGCCGCAGAGCAGTGGTAGGAAGTGCCGTACTGCAGGGGCTGTCAGCTTTTGGAGGAAACATAAAACTAAAGATGTGACCACTCTGGGACAGTAAATCTCTTTCATGAAGCCTTTCCCACAATTAATAGTGTTAGTCCCAGTGCTCTGGCCACAGTCCAGTCCAAGAAATTACAGTTGTCTTCCCCACGCTCCCTGCTCCTGCACTCGGCTGAGATGCTGTACTGTCTTCACTTCTTCTCTTAAATGGACACACAATAAGACCACGGTGGTGCAGCTGCCACACCTAAGTCTGGCAAGGCCCCTGAGTGGTGAAAATCTCTGGGCATTTCAGCATGGACCCCCACATTTTGAGGGGGCAGCCCCCGGGACTCCAGGCACTGCGCTCAAGCCAGACTCACAGTGACCCCCAAACTGAGCTGGTGCAAGAGCTGCATCCTGACCCCCTCCAAAACAGGCAAAGCTTAAAGGTGTTTGTGATGGTGAAGGTGACAAGCATCCCATATTTCAAGGTGTATTCCACAGACTGGCTTCAAAAGCTGGACCAGTGCTCTGTGGTGGCTGTGGCCAGGCTTGGTCCCAGCCCTGCCCTCTGCCACCAGCAGCTCTTGCTGCAGGCTACAAGTTCCCCACACAACATTTAACAACCAAAATACAGTAAAAGTTTCCTGCACTTGAGCTGTGGCAGGTACAGCTGTCCATCAAACATCTTGTGCTGCTGCAAAAACACAAACCCTCATACAGCAGCTCATACAGCCACGGTGCTCCCATGTACCCCAACACTGCTCAGCCCTGCTACAGCCTGCAAAGCTGCCCACAGTGCAGGTAAGAGCATTAGGACACCTCCACTTAAAGGGCTGCTGTCACACAGTTACAGCTCAGCTACCATGGGTGTTGTCAGCTCATCATTAAACTCATAAAATGCACAAAACTCCCCCAGCCCTGAAAGCTCATTCACCAGATGAGCTCATCAGCCTCATTCCCAGGAGGGAAAGACAAACATCCAGGTGGGTGCTTGTTCAAGACCCCTGAATATGCACCAGAGAAGGCTTTTAAGAGCTTAATTGTAGGACAAAAGAGGAAAGCACCATAAATCAGGAGAAACTTTCTCTCTGTGCCTTTTCACCACTTTCCTCGGGAGGCTGGGAGCTTTGGCTTGCCCCAAGCTGTGAGCTGGGAGCCAGTGGCCTAGGCTAACAGAGGATGTGGGGACAAACCTCAGGCTATCCCTGCCACGGGAGACAGACAAGGTGAGGGTACAATCTAAGGGCAAAGCACTTGGGGTGTTTACACAGAAACTTTTAAAATGTTTTGAGTGATGGGCAATAAGGAAACCAACTCTGCTCTCAGTGTCTGAGCCCACCCTGGCACTAAAAGGAAAACATTTTGTAGAAAATATGCTGAAGTGAGGGTTGGAGCAACAAATCTGCTCTGGAGCCCACAGGGCATCATCACTTCTGAGCTGAGCTGGTAATTACGTCTGTGCTGCTGCTAATGCACAGTAAGACACAAACTTATTGGAAAAGAGATGGTTTTGGAGGATGGAGTGACACTTAGGTCATTTCTGTCCCTGCAGTTGCACAGCACTAGGAAAAATGGAGATACCAGCTGCCCCAGACAAACAAGAGCAGGCAGAGAGATCCTGACTGTCCAAACTGTAAATTCCCAGATGTGTTTCCCCAGATCCACAGTGGGTGCAGGTGAAGCAGAATGAGTGTCAGCTCCACAGGCAACCCTGCATCCTGCCCCCACAGGCTGTCACCAAAAGCTCAGTGACAGAGACTTCAAGTGGCATCAATGGCACCCCAACAGCTAAAGCTGCCACAAATCCACTCCACTTCCTCCCCTGAAACCCCAAATGGGGCTGTAATCAGATAACCCTCCCAATTCACACCCAGGCACGCAGCACAGCTGGGGCACACCGTGGAGGTGTCAGGCAACTGTGGAAAGAAATCACACACAAAGGAAGGGGCCACGAGGTCACAAGCTCTGAGGTAGCTGGAGCTGTGGCTCCTCTGTGCCACCAGCAGCCACAGCAGTGACACTCCACAGGAAATCATCCAACACCACCAACCACAACACATTCCCCCCTCCACCTTTCTCCCCCTGTGACCCAGCAAACGTCCCTGTTAATGCCAGCCCTGGATAAACAGCTCCTGTCACGTCACCTCTCGCCTGTGAGCCACCCCCAGTGCTCAGCAGGCTCACAAATGTCACCTCCCAGCTGTGGCACTGCCTTCAGAGGTGCTGCGTGGGTGCAGAGGCAGGTGGGCAAAGCTGGCAGCGCCGCCTCAATAAACCTCAGGTTGTTAAACCACAACCTAAGGTCAGGGCTCCTGCACTCGCAGCCAAGACTGACTCAGGGTAAACTCACACCCTCGTCTGTGCTGCTGTACCAACACACAGCCCCTGGAGCCACGCTGCAGCCACGGCAGGGAGCTCAGCTGGCCTAAAAAGCCTCCTCTGGGGAGCTTCCTTAGGCTGGAGCTGTTTCTTGACCACTTGTAGCCCCATATCACTAAACCCCAAAACCTCCAGTCCATGGAATGCTGCATGGGGCTAGAAAGGAGCAGGCAGAGATTTTAAAGCAGTCACCAAACACTTTGACATGACTGATTTGTCCTACCCCACACTTCATAGGCTGAATTTGCCTCAAAGATCTGTCTTTGTGCACCAGAAAAATAAATGAGAGCCCTGCAGACCTCTGTGAAGGTCAGGACTCTGGAGGGCAGGCTGGCAGCAGGACACGAGCTGCAACAGTTCTGAGCACCCTGCCTGACACTTGCCACTTGTCAGCCCCTTTTTCTAGCAGGCTCAGACTTTGCTGAAGTTTCCATGCTAGGTGCCTGTCTCAGCCTGAATTCTCCTGGAAATCTTCAGCCAAAACAGCTCGGCCACCTGTGAGAATGAGGCTAGGAAACAAGATAGTGGCTCACCCCTGTTTGTAAAAAAGCTTACAACCTTTTCCTTGAGCTAGTCTAGCAACTGCAAATCCTGGAACAAGGATCTGAGATTTTGCTGCAGAATAACCTTTTTAACAGAGAGTTTTCCTGTCCTACTAGAAATCTGTCCACACTTAGCCAGGCTATAAACATCTGAAAGACAGCAGTTTTTCCATACTCAATAGGAATTCATTTCAACAGTGAAAACCTGCTAAGATTTCACCTCCCTGAGCATGCCCCATCTTCCTGCCTCCCTTCACCTGTGTTACAGGCAGCAGAGTGACTGCCCTGCTCCCATCCAGCAGGTGGGGACTTCTGTAAAAATGTCCTTGCACGAGTGACTGCTGCCTGCTGCGAGTTGGAGATTGGACCCAGGCTCCTCCAACTGGTGCCCAGGAGATCTGCTCTGAAGCAGAGCCCAAGGGCAAGAGAGGGAGAGTGCTGGGATGGAAAAAATGGGAGCTGATGAGCATCAGGCTGCAAGAACAGAGCAAAAGCAACTGGGAACCAGTGACGGGTGGTGTTTATGAAGATCAAGAAGAGGAGTCCTGTTTCTTTGCATGTAAAGAGGTTTTTTTCCCAGCTGAGGTCTGGGCTGCACAGAGAGCGCTGTTTTCCTATCAGGAGGCAGTTTCCTGCAGGGATTGCTGGGTGGATCAGCAGCTGCAGCGCCCTCTGCAAGCTCCTACCTGGATTCTCCCGGGGTCTGTGGGCTCTGCTCCCACCCAGCCCGCAGCAGAGCCTAACCCAGGACTTCTGCAGCCATAAATCTACCTGTTCCACAGGGGAGAGGGTGAGAGGCAGAGAGAAAGGGGACTTTTGTACCGGGGAGAAATTTGTGTTTCTCTGAGAACGTTATATTCATGGAAAACATAAACCAACTGTCGTCAAAGTCGTCTGAGCTCAGGAAATGGAGCGGCCGGGAGAAGGCTGCCATGTGGCCGGATGTTATGTATTTCTAATTAGTGCTATACATCTTTCAGCAGAGAGTGTCCTTTTGCTGGGAAACACAACGCGCTGCCCTTGTTATTGTAACTGTCAGAGAGTGCTTAAACAGATAATCTCCAGGAAAAGTGATAAACACATCCCCTCTCCCACTAGGGTGTGCAAAACAGCAGTGCCAAACCTTTATTAGGGCAACACAACCAACTACAGGAAATGGGAATGGGAAAAGAGCAAGGGGCAGCCGCCCACGAGGAGAGGGATTTGCTGGAGGAAGCTTCTCGTGGCTGCTCGAGTGCCATGTGCTGAAGGAAATCCTGCGAGGGACAATCGGGGCACGGCCAGCACAGGACACGTGGGCTGCTCACAGGGATGGGGCAAGGGGCTGGGAGTGAGGGCCCCCAGCTGTTCTGCTCTGAGTGTGCCCCCAGTTTGGGTGGAAAGGAGCCACAGCAACTCCCAAGCTCACAAGCAAGCAGAGGACATGCTCCTCCATCCACCCATCCCAGCTAAAAAAACACAAGGAATGCTGAACCTTCCACAGTTAAAACAATCCCAGCCAACAAATCTCAAAGGAGAGCAGATTCCTTTGATTGAAGCAACCAGCCTGCCTCAGCCAAGGGTCAGGAGGGCTCCAGTGGGACAGTCTCCATGCTGGCCTCTCTGTCCTCACCTGAGCTGTGGCTCCAGGCCGGGAAGCCCGGAGCAGTGCTGGCAGCAGGTGATCCCAGCGCTGGCAGAGCAGCAAGGATGTGCTCTGCTCCCAGGGAACAACAGCTGAAGCCACCTTTCCTGGTGACAGGGTGAAGGACTGCATGGGAAGGCACTCAAAAGAACGAACAGTTCTATGGACACAGTCCCAAGGATGACATAAGGGGCTGGCCAGGGGACACAGGAGCTGCAGGAGCTCGGTGAGCACAGGGCTGGGGGCAAAGGCACCCGGCTGATGTGTCAGCACATCAACTCTGGAGGCACAGACAACTGATTCACCAGCTGGCTGCTGCCCTGAGGGCAAGAGACCCGGGCTGGTCACCTCGGAGTGACACCACCTGAAGGCAATTCCTCTGCTTCCTCCCCGCTCAGACACAGCTTTCCCCGTGAGTCACTCCCCACCAGACACAGCCCTGGCACGGCTACAGGGCAGCCCCCCGGGGTGGGGCTGTCTGCAGGAAATGGGTGAGGAGAGCCCTGCTGTCGGCCCGGGCTAGTGGAGACCGCACACAACCACGGCAATACAAAGCAGCAAAAGTGAGGGGGATGCTCACAGCTGTGGGGCATTTCCCCGACACCCCCTCGCAGGGCAGCTGTGAGTCACTGGCACTCCCAGCTCTGGGAACTGGCGAGTCACACACGCACTCATCTGCCCCCGAGAGAGCCTGGGAACCTGGAGGCACTGCTCAGCCCTGCCTGATACCCTGGGAATGATGGGCAGCTTTCCTGGAAGGACACTCCCAGACTCTGAGCAAACAGGATGGCAGCCCCAGCCCCCCCAGCACTGCGGCCCGAGCTGAACATGACCACCTGCAGCACACAGGGCTGGATCCCTCCCAGAGCAATCTCTGGATTTTAGCAATAACCTGGATGCCCCCAAACCACCTCCCTGTGCTGATGTCCCCCCACGGAGAGGCAGGAAGGTCCTGGGAGGGTCTTGGTCAGAGCAGCAGCATCGGGGAATTCGCTGCACGTGTTCCCAGAGCAGCTGGGGCCGCCCAGGAGCCTGCAGCTCCCTCTGCAACCCTGACTCGTCCGAGGGAAGGAAGGAGGGAGGCCTAGGAGGTGAGGAATGCCGGGGGCCTGGGGAGGATGGAGCAGCTCTCCCTGTGGAAGCCATTAGATATTCAACACTTCATTTGTTTCCAGCCGTCCTGGACTGCAGCGCTGGGCTCTAGGACGGGAGGCTCTTCTCTGACGTAACCAGGAAGCAGCTGCAAAATTAAGGAATCCCTCATGACATCATAAAAAGGGTCGATGGTTTACAGGGGAAGGTATAAAAATTAATGACATATTCCCACCCGAAGCAGAGAGCCCAGGAGCCACAGGGGAAGCCATGCTCTGCCCAACACGAAGGGGCTGCCTGCCCCAGACAGCTCTGTGCTGCCAGCTCCCTTTGGCTGATCCAGGAGCTTGTGTCTGGCTCTGATTGTCCCTCAGCCCAGGCAGGGCTGGATCCTTGCACCTGGGGTGTGATAACCAGCTCAGTATATCCTTCCTGACCCTGATGAACAAAGCTTTAGGGAATGACTTTAGGGACAGCTTTCTTGTGTACTCAGGGCCGGCCAGGAGTCAGCGACAAAAAACATCATTGTGAAGTGACTATTAATAATACTAACCTAATAAGAAGTTATTAATTTCCACATGGAAAGCAGACACATGCACAGAGTGTCCCCAACACCCCAATTTCTGCAGCTCTGAGAGACCAACAGGACCTGCAAGAGGAGGCAATGGCAATGGCACAATGTCCCTCCCCACCACACAACCCGGGCTAGGTCAGAAAGAATGACATTAGCCTTGAGGACAAGCACAAAGCCATTTCCACTTGAAAAGGGAAAAGGATAGTGGTTTAAAATTAACTACAGCCTTTTCCAGGAAATATCAGTGGAAAGAAGCAGCCATTTTTAGAAATGTTATTCTCAGAAATTTCCTGAAAAGACCCATCAGTCAAAACACAGATTGAAGCCATTTCCACTTGCACTAAGCAGCACTTCGGAGCTCTCCCTACACGCTTGGGGTGCTTGACCCAGGCAGCAAGGCCAGGATCCTGCTCTGCCCCCCTGACCCCAGCGAGGCTGTGGGAGTCAGTTTGGGATGTGGAACAGCCCACACAGAGTCACAAACACTCCCCCTGCCTGGGGAGGCACATCCATCCCACTTGTCACTAGTCACATTTGCACTGAGACACGCCAGTCCCTGACCACCACAGCTGCAGCAAAGGCACCTCCAGGCTCATCCATGCTGGCAAACCTGGAAAATTGCCAGAGAAATTCTCATTTCTCAGCACTGCCCTCACTGGAGCCGTTCTGAGCGCGGGAGCTGACGCTGGCACTTGTGACACAGGCACAGCAAAGTGCCAGCAGTGTCACAGCAGATCCCCAGAGCCACAGGTTCTGCTGCCAACAACTGACAGCAACGTGAATTTGACCCGTCTGGCAGCTAAAAGGCTGGCAAATCTAAATGTATGTAACTCCTGGCTGGCTCATAAGGAAGTGTGTCCCTTCAAGCTGGCATGCCAGCTCATCAGCATATCTATAGCTCCAGACCAGCCTGGCACCAGCTGTCTCTTCCTGTGGAGGGAATATTTGCCATGAAATGCACAAGCAGGATGCGTTCAGATGAAACAGGGAATGCTGCATGAAAGAAGAAAAATCACGGATGACAGAAATGGAAAATGGTTTTAGGGGCACTGCAATGATGCAGAATGAAAAAAGAAAACCCCCGACGGCCTATCCTCGGTCTGCACAGATCTGTCAGCTCTTTTTGAAGATGCCAGAGCTATGAACCTCACCAAAAGAGCCACTGAGAAGTTGGGGAGCCTGGCTGGGTTACACAGCAGCACGGCGAGAGCCACCAGCATCCCCCCAGGAGCTGTGTGTGCCCAGCCATAACTGTGTCAGACGTTATTTACAACAGGGAGGAGGTGTGAACAGGGCTTCCCAAGAGATTTCCTCCAGCCCTGAGGGAAGTTTACAAATAAGGACAAATAACAGCAGCAAATAACAGGCAGCATTTTGCACCCCCCAAGCTCTTGCTGGGGGTGGGCATGTCCTTGACAGCAAAACCTGAGCAGACAGCCTGGAACTGGCTTCCCTGGGTGTGAACCTGGGGGAGCACTTTGAGTCTGCAGTTAAAGCTCATGAGAGCAAGTGCCTGCAGACAGGAGCACTGAGAGAAAGGAGCCTTTGATGGGGCAGAGCAAAGTGTGGAGCTTCCATTTCAGCACATTCTCTCCTTTGCTGCCCGTCTTCTTACGGCTTCCTGCGGGCCCAGTGTGGCCGTTTGCAAAGCAAATGCCAAAGCATGAAGTGAAATCAGTGCCCTCCTCCCAGCTCCTGGGAAGCAGGAAACCCCGGGGTCTTCATCAAATGCTTGCAAGCCTGAACTGCCTCCTCACCTCCCAGTCCAGCCCTGCTTGGTCCCTCCAGCCTCCCAGACCCAGGTCACCCCACCAAGAGGGGCACAGCCCAGCCACTCTGCCTGCAGTGATGCTTACTTAACAATTTCCATTATAAGAGCTTGGTTTCAGCTCCTAAGAACTTTGCCAAACTTTAACCATTTAGGCTGCAATTCTTCATGCCAAAAGCTTTCTTCGAGCTAAATTTATTGGGAAAATTTCAACTACAAAGGTTCAGCCATTTGCCAGAATGAGGTTAGGGAAAATATATTGTTCTTCTCAAGTTAAAAATTCTTTGACCATTTCAGCAAAATCCCTAGCACCTTCACACTTGGAGCAGGAATCAGAAGTTTGGCAGGGGACAGCAGAGGGGTCTGGGAATGCCTTCTGCCACCTCCATCCTGCTTTGCCAAGGTGGAGGCCCATGGAAATCTGGGTGCTCATAATCAGACACCTCCCTCATGCCACTCCAACCAAAGCAGCAGCCGGTTCACCTGCTTGGACAGAAGAATAAACCAAGCCAGGTGAGGCACTGGAGAGGGAAAAGCAGGTGGAAAAGCCGGCTGAAGCAGCACAGGAGAGGCACAGCATAGCAGCCCCTTCCCCAGCCCCCTCAGTGCTCTGCTGGCATCCCCAGAGGATCCCAGCCCCACACAAGCAGCATTCCTGCCGTGGCAGAGCCTTGTGTGGTGCATCCAGATTTACGTGCCAGCCAAGGATCCCAGATGAGGTCAGCCTGGTTCCAAGGGGGAGCTCGCTTTTCTGAAAACTATGGAAACTACACATGCAAAAAAATCTCAGAAGACCAGACTTGGAGGCATCTATGCAGCTTCAAGTCAACTCCATCACACTTACTCACCATAAAGCCGTCCGAACGACACGTCACTTTTTCTCCCCTCAAGGTACCATTTTCAGTCAACACAGAAAATTAACAGGCAGCAGAGACCCTCCTGCAGAGTGTTCTGATGTGCTGAAATGTGCACGTGTTCAGTGAGGCTCAGGGCTGCGGGACAAGGTCATAGTTTGGGGGATTAAGATGGAGAACTTGATTCCATTCTTTGCTTTGGTCCTGAACTTTCAGGGAGATCCACAAGTCCCCTTAACTCCTCCCAATGCATGTGCTCAACTATTTTTGTGTCTCTCGCTTGTCAGCTGGCTGGTGACACAGAGGGGATGGAATTTGCAGACACTGGGCAACTCTGGTTTGAGTAGGATCAAAGGCAGCTCCTGAAGGATTATGTTTTTAGGAGAACTCCATCTCTTGCATCTCAAGGTGGGCGGACAAGAGACTAGAAAATCTGGTATTTTCCTGAAGTTCAGTTCTCCATCAGTACCTGTTAGAGGTACCATGAAAAAAGGCACCCAAACCCAAGCTTTGAGCACACACCAGTAAGTTTACACCATCCAGTTATTTGGATCCGAACCTTGTAGCTTTTCCTACACTCCATGGGGCACCGAGCACGATGATAACACTTAATTAGTGGCTTCTCTGGAAAACTCCCATGAGCATGGAAAGAAATCTTACAAGCAAAAGGACAAGAGGAAAATTGAGCCTGGGATCTCTTTGCCCTGTCATCATCTTGTCTATCACAGGAGGTTTTGTGTGCCTTACACCACACCTCAAATGCCACTTGGCACAGCCTTTCAGGCTTGCTGTGTTTGGAAACAACCCCTCAAAATGCTCCTCACGAAGACACAGCCAGATTCACCCATCAGACCTCTGGTGGTGAACGGGGGCTGTGGTCTGCTGTGGAAATCTGGAACAAATTCAGCCACGAGCGGTGCCACGCAGAGGGAGGCTCTCAGGTGTCGAGCGAGCGATTCCCTGCGGGAAGGGCCACGACCACAGGCACAAACCCACAGCAGGCAGAGAAACCATTCCAGGAAGTTTAACATCCGAGCCCCCCTGTTAGAAAATACGATCTCAGTGCTCCAACAACTCTCATGGAGCCGCAGCCTCGGGTCCCAATGCACGTGCGGGCTCACACAGGCGATGGAGCCGCCACCACGGCACTCAGGAACTAAAGAGCCTGAACCCTCCACACTCATTAACAAGCGTAAGACATCGCACTTTTACGCCAAATTCCTCTTTTCCCCCGTGATTTGAGATAGGATTGGCACAACCGTGATACTCCCTGCAGCTACTGCTGCTGCAGCATTCCCAGCATGGCCAAGCAGAGGGAGAGGCTGTGCTGGGGGTTGGTGGGCTTGCCAGGGGGTGCCCCAGCACCCCTTTTGTTTGCTGCTGTGTCTCCTGGCAGGAGGACACGAGGGAGCTGCAGGCTCCAGCGCCGTTTCCTGCAGAGATTTGAAAACCTGTTGCAGTTCCAAAGCGAGCTTCGATTTCACTGTGACCAGCAGCTCGGAGACTCATAGTTACTATACAGCCGAATAAAATATTTTTTCATAAATTTAACGCCAGCATGTCTGTGTTTGGAAACTTTGAAAATCCATGTTGTATGGTTTACTGCACTGGAAAAGGTGCCAACAGAGTTTCAAAGGAAGGGAAGTGTATAACTGTTTCCTTTCAAATGTATTTTCCAATGGGATCCATTGAGGGAAAAGGCTGGAACTAACTAAAACATTATTAAAAACTGTTATGAAAAGAGACAGAGAGATGGAAAAAGATAGACAAAAACTCCAATACACAGCCGAAAGGGAGGGAGGGAGACAGGCGGCAAGAAAGGGGATATGGGCAGAAAGACACTTTGGGTGGGGAAAACGGGGCGAGACGGGGAGTTTTAACTGGCAGTCACCCTTCGTGGTTTCATATTGTTGCAGATCAATTGATCAGGATTTCAAGTGCTGCTGGCCCGGTGGCACAAGGCGAACCACAGAGTTGGCTGCAAGCGCAGCCCTTGCGAACTGCTGACCTTCAGTTTTCAAACCAAAAATATTCCTTGGGAAACGGTTACACCAGGTCCCAGCGCCGAGGCTGCCAAGCAAAAAACAAGCACCACCGACCTGAAGGAACGCCCCGAGCAACTTACACCAAAGCAACAACCAGGGCTAGTAGCCTGAAGTAACTCCCTGGTGTGATTCAACCGGCAGTAACCGCGCGTGACATGTGTGCAGAGGGGCTTGGCTCTTCCGTCCTCCCGGAGCGGGGAGTTCTCCAATCACCCTCCGTCGGGATGAGCGTCGGCCCTCAAGCCGCTCCCGCTCCGTTGGCCACGCTCAAGCTGCTCCAACCAAGCCTATAAATACCAAAGCCATCGGGTCCATACAGTACAGTCACAGCCTGATTCCAAACCACCGCTCCAGCTCCAGGCGCAGCCCTGGGTTTGCTGCCCTGCGAGAGAAGGGGGAGCCGAAAGGGGCTGAGAACGCACGTTTTTGTCAAAGACTTCAGTGCCCTGGCCATCAGGAGGCTGCCAGGGTCGGGGCTGGATCTCTGTTGCTCTGCCAGGCTTCAAAGAGCCAGGCCGGGGGTGGGCAGAGCTCGGCGCGCGCCTGCAGAGCTCCAGGCCTGTGGTTCCACGGGGTGTAGTAACCCTGGGCTGTAGCACACATGTCGAGGGATGAGGGGAAAAAAATAAACAGACAGACAAAAGAATGAGGATGCTCTGCCAATTCCAATTGTGCAGCTTTTATTTTAAATGCTTATCAAGCTGAGAAAGAGCAGAGTTCTTGGAAAACAAGGTTTCCTTTCTTCCCATGCCAGTGTCAAACACCCTCAAGGACGGGTACAGCACAGGCGCTCGCTGCCGGCCGCCCTCTCCACAGCCGCCATCCCGTCCCGTCCCACCCGCCTCGGGAAGGGTTTCCAGCTCACAGCCCTGGTGTTTCTGGTAAAAAGATCTCTCTGTGATTTTTTTTTTTTTTAACTATATATATATTTTTATATATGAATTTTTTTTTTATTAATCTCCAATCTGGCTGGGTTCAAATTATGGCCAATTACCCACCAACACTTCTTGCTAATAAAATAAATTTTTACGGGCCCTAATTACTGCTTTCGCTGAACTGCTCTACAGGAAGCAGAGAGGCTGTGGCTCTCCAGACGGCAGCAGACAGGAAAGCTACGGCGAGGAACCCGCGAGTAAACGGCGAGGATGGAGGGGGAGCGCGGCGCGGCGCGTGTGCCATGCGCACGGCGCTGGCCCGGCCGTCAGTCAGGGCCCCCGTCAGCCGCTGCACCCACCACCTGTGACGCAAGGCTGCTGCTGGGGACAGGAGTGACGGCCGCAGCTCCACGCCGCCATCCGCGGACGCGAGCCGGAGGGGAAATCGCGTTTGGAAAGGGCTGCATCAATCACACGTGACGGAGAGGCAGAGCCGCCTCCCAGCGCGGCGCAGCGGTCCCCCCGCAAGCAGCGCGGAGGGGAGGCGGCTCCTCAGCCCGGCGCCCACCTTTGGTTCTCTCTGTTCCAATCGCAGTTAATTGAAGGAGACACAAATAGCAGGAAGGCAGAAAATCCCTCTGAGAACGCGAAGCATCCAGCCTGCTCCCTGCTATACACACACACACGCTGCTGCCTGCCAGCACAGCGCAGCCCCAAAGGGGTTCCCGGGTGTGACAAACGAGCAGAACCCACCGGGTGACTGCAGCCCACAGCCCGTCCTGCCCGAACCCCGCTGCTCCGGGGGAGGCAGGGAGAGCAGAGCCGCTGTTCTCCGTCAGGGAACACCCTCCGTGGCAGGAAAGCCGTGGCAAAACCACCGGCTGCTGGAGCCCTCTGGAGCGCGGCTGCCACGCAGGTATCCCGGCTCAGCTGGAGAAACGCGGCTCTGCGAGATTGATTAATTTCTTTTTTTCCCCCCCTTTCTTAACCAGGATTACACTAATTTCCAAGGCCTAATGGAGTCCAGCTGTGATGGGGAGGCAACGCTGCAGTAGTACAAAGACCTTTGCACGTTGGTGCAAACTTGTACAATGCTCAGCACACACACACACAGCGCCCTATAAAAAGGATGCACTGCAGCGGGATATTTTTAGTCTTGACAATACAGCCCTAAAAATACGACTTTGCTAATACATCACTACAGAAATATTCCCAGTGTCCATTCAGGAACGGTTTAAAACATTTATTTTTGTTTCCTTTTGCAATGGTCAGAGAGGAGGGAGAAAATAGAAACTCATTGATAAGAGGAAACGAGAGAGACATGAAAAATTGAAAACTACCTAAAAGCTCATGGAGAGGTTTATTTTATTAGTTCTTAATAAATATCTTGCAGATTTCCTCAGGAAATACACCAGATCACATGTAAAATAGTTTGGTACTGATGTCAACTGTGTCAGCATATGAAATCTATTAGGGTGAAGCCACAGCAGGGTGATCAGCGTGCTGAAAAACTGCACGGCACTGAGGCGAGGGGGGGTGGGGGGAATCTCACGGCCCTTCCAAATTCTTCGAGAGGTAAAAAAGTCAGCCAAGACGCAGAGAGAGAGAAAAAAAGATCCCACATCCTGCTTTGCGCTGCCAGCAATGTGAAGTGCCCAGAGATTAATTCTATGTCTGGCCTGGAAATGTGACTTTAAAGCATTGGAGGGAGCGGGGAGGAGGAGGAGAGAGGAACGAGAAGGCCAGGAGAACCGGGACTGGCACCGTGCCACCGACCCCCCTCCCGTCCTTCCCGAGCCGTGTTTCAACGTAGACAGCAGTAAAGCCCAACAGACGGCAGCTCCCGGGGCTGCCAGGGCCTCGCACCAGCTGGGGCGCGTCTCCCGCTCCCCGTGCAGATGGGCTGGGAGCATCACTTCCGCTGCGCCTGCTTTCCGAGCCACCCGGGCCCATGTGGCCGCCGTTGGCCGCTCTCCGCCGCGGCCCCGAGCGCGCTTGGGGCCCCCCGGGCGGGACGAGCTCTGCTCCCAGCACCAGGCACGAGGGTTGTCAGCCCTTGGCTCCTCGGGATGAAGGGTTTATGCTGTTCCCAACCCGCCTTTGGCAGCCGGAGCCTCCTCCTGCATGGCCGTGCCATTGCCCGGGGAGCAGGCGCTGCTTTCGCAAGACGCCCCAGCTCTGCTCCCGGCAGAGAAGCACCGGGAGTTCACTGAGCCAGGGTCAGGGGCCAGATGATCCCAGGAGGGATGGGAGAAGGGGGAATGGAGAAATTCCAAAGCCAAACCCATCCCCATGGGGTATCTCCTTCCCATTCCACAGCGACATGCTCCTTTCTGCTTCTCTGGGGTGGCACCTGAGAGCCTCGGGCAGACAAATCACTTGTGCCTTCTGTGTGTCACCTACCAGCCAGCCCTAAGGCCACCCCACACCGACCAGCATTAAAAATGATCCTTCCATTAGAGATGGGCCATGTGCCTTCAGGGCTGTCACTCAGCCAGCGTTAAACTGTCCTGGCCAGTGAAGCTGGAGTAAGCATCACAGCCAGGGTGACACCTGAAGGTCACACCTTCCTCCTGACTGTCACTTAGTGCAGGCAGAGCCAGCTCTGTGCTGCTGAGAACCTGCTGCACAGAACACACAGCCTAATTAGGGAAAATAAAAGATCTCCACACCTAAACTTGTGTGGGGTCACCTCCTCAGATACACTCAAGAGCAGAAACACAGCCTTGGCTGTACTGCCCTTCCTGATCTCAACATTAAGGCAAGAAGAGATCCCAACAAGCCCCCCCAGCACCAGGCACAGGATTCCCAGAGGGACTGCAGCCTGTGAAAAGAGGAAGGCAGGATGGAGCTGGCAGGGGATGAGACTGTGGGGCAGCCCCTGGGAAGGAACTACCCTCACTGAGCTGGCAGGCTGCACACAAACCTGCACAGGGCACGGGGCGGGCAGCCCTCCCTGCCTACACCTGGAAGGTTATAAAACAGCCCCACAAGCTCAATCAGGAGTTTTACAACTCCACAAAGCAGTATAATTAGCCTAATTATACAGTGTTCTCTCAGAGAATTAAACAGAAATACAGTAATTGACTTGGTGCTACTTAAAAGCATGAGGAAATCAAAGGTGCAAGGCACATTAAAGAATCAGAAATATCTCTTCAAAAGCAAAAGGATTTCCTGTCACGCTGCAAACATCTAAAGCTTCACCAAAGCTGCTGCACCTGGTGCACCTCACTCTGCCTCCCTGGCACCCCTCTTTCTCCACCACCAAAGCTAGGGAGATGCAGAGACCTCAGACAGCTGCCTGAGCACCTCCTTTCTTGTTCCACAGCAGGACAGACGGACACAGTGTGCCACTGCTCCATTTCCTGCCTTTCATTTTACACAGCAACGCTGCTTCTTCGTCCAAACAGTGGTTGGATTCAGTGTTTGCAGAGCTGGCCATGCCTTGGAACCACAGCAAAGCCTCTCCAACCTCACCTCACCTGTCACTGATTGTCCTGATTTGCTGCTTGGGCTGCTGAAGCTTGGCTCTAAAGCAGACTCAGGCTTTGTGTTTACAAATCATTTCCCCTCGATTTGTTGCCCTGAAATGGGATCCCGGTATCACCTCGTGGAGCAGCTTCAAGGGCAGATGTAAGGATGTGCTTGTGTGACAGGCAGACCAGGCAGAAGCCCCCAGCAAGCTCATCTAACACCACTTGATGGGGACTTCGCTGCACTTGAGCTGGAGGGCAGGAGTGGAGAGTCTGACACACCAGCAAACACTCAATTTTGCTGGAAACCTTTCCCTTCCCTGCCACAAAGCCCTGCTCAATCTTCTGCCTCCCAAGCCAACGTCTAGATTTCAGAAACTTGAACTGCCAGTGGAAATTCCCTGCAGCGCGCTGATTATTGCATCTCCTGCTGGCACTTGTGGCAAGGGGAAAAAAAAGGTCACATGGCTTTCTGGACACACGTTTCACTAAGGAGTCTTGCATCAGAGGGCAGAAGCCAGCAGCCAGGAAAATAACTCCAATTACGGTAAATAAATCCCCAAATATGTGACAATCTGCCTTTTAAACAGGAAACAGAGGGGAATAAGCAAAGGAAGACTTTGGTCTAAACATTGCTGCCACCAGCCTCAAGAGCCCGAGAGCAAGACTCTGAAGATATGTCTGGGCCAGAATTATTTTACCTGAACTTTACTGATGTGTCTCAAGTCTGAGACAGCTTCCTTCCCTGAAGGGAAAGGCGCCGACAGTTCCCAGCAACTGTGCCAACCTCCAACACTCCCAATGGCTCAGAGGAGAAATCCTGGAGGGTCAGCTGCCATCTCTGGACACGTATGTGTCCCTTAGGAGGCTCAGCACAGGAAGTTGTGTGGCTCCTGAGATGAGCAATGCAGGTATCACTCCCTGCACCACTTCAACCCTTCTTCCTACCCACACATCTCGAGGCCTGGGCTGTGTCTGGACACAGGGAGCAGCAGATATCACTAAACAACAGGTTCAGTGTAAAAGCCCTTTGCAAAGGCAGTGGCATCAAAAAGCCAGCTCGCTCAGGAGCCTCAGTGCAAGGCAGGCAGCAAGGGGAAGGATGGACACCAGAATCATCCAGCCCTCCTCTGAGTTTCCTCTCCTAAATACCGCTCAAATGCAAAGCAAATACAAGCAGCAACGTGAAAGGAGGGGAAAGATATATTAAACATCCAGTTCCACCAAACTGAAGGCCTTGGGAAGTGTTATGTCTTAACACCACCTCGCTAAAGACAGCACTGCCCAGTCTCAGAGGGAAAGTCACAAAGCAACTCCAGGTGCAGCTGGAGATCTCAGAGCACACACCTCAGTCCACAACTGCTGTACATCAACCAAAGCCCCAGCACCCAGAGAAAGCCAGATGTCAAACTGCTCAACTCCAGCCTCCCTGCATCAAGTGGGCTTTGCACTACAAACCCAGTCCCCCAGGCAGGTGGAGGGACCTCAGGCTCTGCTCTCAACACAGCACAGGGCTGCAGATGCTCAGCGTCCCCCGACACAGCCCTGCAATGTGACATCTTCATCACCCTCCTGGCTGTTTAGCCCAAAGGTGTCACAGCCCACAGCTGAAGTGTGTATTTACCACACAAAGAGGGGAATTCAGAGAAAAGGACTCAGTTCTGCTCCCCAGACAGGGAAATATCAAGTTGCTTCTGCTGCTATCTACAGCCTAAGGTTTATTAAGCTTTCTTTTGTGCCTAATTTTAAAACTCCACCAAACCAAGGCAGTTACCCACAACACTGCTTTATTTTTAAACTTGGGCAAATGCACTGGACTCTCTTGCATTCGACTGCCCCAACCTTTTGTCAGCTCCAACATGCAAGATGTGGTTAGAGCTTCACAAGAAGACGTGGAGATGAGGCTGCCGCAGGTGATCAGAAGGTGCTTCCTCTGAGCCTGTTCTCATGCTGCAGTCAGCTCCCTGAGCAGAGCTGGGTCCGAGCGGCAGAAATGAGCCTGTGGCAATGGTCAGAGCTGAGGCTCTGCTCAGGGCAGACACCAGCAGCCTGGATGGATATTTTAAGGCTTCAGGCTGCAAGCCTGAGCAGGTGTGGTCAGCAAAGCGAGACCTGCTGTGTCCGGCACAGGGCCATGAGTAGGGTGGGATGGCAGTGGAGCCAGCTGCTGGTTACCACAGCACAGCCTCATCTCAGGGCTCTGATCTGTTCTCTCCAACAAAAACAGAAATTCCCATACCTGCTTAAGCACTGCAGGGGATTTGCACTGACCTACAGATCTTTCCTCGTGGGTATCAAGATTTGGGCAAGATCCGCATCTCAAGCTGGCATTGGTGCTCAAGGAGCAAGCAGGGCCACGTGCCTTAGCAAAGCCTTGCACAGGCTGCAGTCACAGCTGTGTGACAGCAGCTCCTCTCTGAGCCAGGCAGAGTCTCTCCAACCAGCCCCTGCAGCACTGACCTGCTCGGCCCTGGCCTGAAGACAACAGTGTGGCAAAAGCCACAGATACTGCTCTGAAGCTGCTGCTGTGAAAACCTCCCTTTCTGCACGAGCCTTCAAGGTTTCCCAGCTGACACCACCTTGCACAGAGAACCCATGTTCCACTCAAGAAGACAGACCCAGGGTCTGCAGAGCAAAGGTCAGCCTGCCCCTGCCACATTGAGCTTTCCTCACAACCCACACGAGCCCAGTCCCTCTGCCAGGGCACAGCCAGTAGGTTTTGCTCCTTGCCCATTGCCCTTGGCAGAGCAGATGCCCTATGCACGGGTCACCCTGCCCAAACTGTCACTTTCCACTTTCCCAATCCTCAGCTAAAGCAACACACTCGGCCAGACCCTCCCTGTGCCTCTGTGCCCCGACTCTGCTCGGCCCTGGGGGATGCAACTTCACTCCCTACATGTGCTGAGGATGCACATATGGCAGCCCCCTCCCCTCTCCACTTCCACCTAAGCCCGACCTCCTAACAACCTCCACACGGCACAGCGCGACCGGCCCGGGAGTGCCAGAAGGCATCCAGGTGCTGCAGCCTGATGCTTCACACCCACAGCCAGGCAAATTTGCTGGGATTTCCGGGAAGTGTCTCTAGGGTGCCCCGTGCTGCTGCACCCCCACCTTGGTGCACGCTTGTTTGGAATGCGGGGCTGTCGGGGGGGGTTTGGGGGGAGAGGGGAAGTTATTCTGGTGGTGGCCTATGAATAACATCCAGTGATTTATAGGAAGTATAATCCAATAATACAGTAAAATAAAACAGTGTGTCTGAGATGGGTTTGATTCCAGGAATTATAAAACAAATTATTAAAGAGAGAGAGAAAGAAAAAAGCCTCAGAGAGGCCAGATCGGAGTAAATTGGGCACAGATGGGCTGGGAGGGGGTTCCTCTCTCTCCACTCACCGAGATGCCCCTGCCGCAAGCACGGCTTCAATTAGTCTTTTCAGAAACCAGAGTTTTATTTCCCCAAATTACAGAATTAAAAAAAAATTAAAATTCTTGGAGTGTTTGTGGTCGGGATAAAGAGATCCAAATTTCTCTGTGAGTTGGTTGTGCAGATGGCTACCAAACTGTTAAAACGGGCCACCCCACTACGGTCCCGCCCCAGCCAGAGCCCAGGATGGCCCAAAACACTGGTTAGCTACCTATGTCCCATCCTGGGAAGCACCAGCAACTGCAAGTCTCTGCCATGTAGACTGGCCACCTCTCTCTGCCTCCCTCCCCTAGGTGGGCACTCCTTACCCCAGGGGTTTGAGGTCTGCAAGAAGCTTTTTCACACCTGGAGTGCTCCGACAGGAGGCAGCCAGGTCAGTGGGACCCTCACAGGCTGCACGCCTCCCTGGACAAAGCAGGAGCACACTGTTTGATGCTCAACAGCAGGGGATGCACTTCATGTGGGAATTCTTTGGCTTCCTCTGTCAGAGAAAACAACAGATCCAATTCATCTCCCAGGATGTTCCCAGTGCTGCCCGGCTGCACAGGCAGCTGAGACCAGCTCCAGCGTGCCTGGTGCCGTCCCCGGGGACAAGCACAGCCCAGCTGCACTGGGCACGGGCCACGGAGCCCTGCCTGTGCTCACCTGAGCCCTGGCACCCACTGCAGGGTTCAGGTAACCGCAGCAGTGACCTGCGTGGGAGGAGGATGTGAAATGCCACGTGCTGCTCACAGCTGGCTGGTTTTGAAACCAGTTTAAACAGAGCACAAAAAAAGGCACCCTGTCAGAAGAGCACACGGTGACCTTGCGGTTGGTTAGTTTGTGAAAAAGTGGCAGTGGCTGGGAGCAGAGACACAGAGGGTGTGTCACAAATCCCATAGGGGGACACGTGCCAGGACAAGGGCACCCCTGAGGGGTCACTGCCAACCCACACCACAGCAAAAGAATAGGAGCAAAAAAAAGCAAAGAGCAGCAGGTATAAGCTATCATGCATGAGTCCCAACCTCCTGTGCTGCCCATTGGCTCACTGAAGGTCTGGGACAGAGCAACCACAACCCAAAAATGGCAGAAACTGAGGCTGAGATGGGGAGGGATTGTGTTTGGTGCAAGCCTGAGGGAGAGGGAAGACGGGTGCTTAACACAGCATTTAACTGTTAAGTTTCCTTTTTCTTAATACCTGACTCTTTACTTTAAAATTCTTATTCAGGGGTTAAGAATTCCATAGAATTCCCCATATTATGACTGTTATGCCAGTGACACCACACCATGACTGCCAGCACTGCTGGATCTCGTCACCAGGGATTTGTTACACACCAGACATGGAGTAACAAGCACATTTACAAGTTTCTCAGGAGTAGTTGGGACTCCAGAGACCTGGAAATACACAGCAGGGAAGGGAGGGGGCAGCATTCCTGAAGAGAACACCCCCAGACAGCAGGGAAAAGAGGCTCAGACCTCCCTCCCAGCCCCAAACCCACAAATCTCCTCCTGCTACTGCAAACTGAGTGCCAGGCCCGTGTGATGGGAAGGACACAGCCACGCTCTGCTCCCAGATTTGCAGGAGGATTTCAGTAGGAGGAGATCTCCGGATGCTGTTTGGTCCAACTGCAAAGTTACATCCAGCTCTGTGGAGTGGACACAGCCAAGCTCTGACTACAGCCGGCTCCCCAGCAACGCTTCCTGGCAGTTTGGGATGCAGGCTGGGTGGGACTGCTCCCTGCGTCCTGCCAGCCTCCCACAGGCCCTCAGGGGCGGCTCAGCCCCCCGGCTCCCTGCTGCCCCTGCTGCTGCAGCACAGGGAGGTGACTCATGTGCTGGGAAACGCAAACCCGCACCTTCCCGACAGCGTTCCTGCCCACAGCAGCCCACACGCCGGGGAGCGAGCCAGCACCCTCGCTCCATGCAGGGGACTCCGTAAGCGTTCCAACATTCCTGCCTTCCTTCTAAACTCCAGACCCTTTGCTGTTCTGCTTTTGATTTGCATCTGCACCCAGCTCTTCCCAGAATGGCAGCGTGGGCAGCGAGCCCGACCTGTGCTGTGCCAGCGCTCGGCGTACGAGCGCTCCGAGACCACCGGGGCACTGCGCTGACAGCAGGGCTTGCTTTGCCAGCAACACTCTCAGCGATATTTCAGGGTCACCAGAGCAAAGAGGCCTCAGGGAAATCCCTGAAGGGCCCTTGGCATCAGATGGCAGCCGTGGTGCCATCCGACCTGCAGGCATTCCACGAGCACTGCCACCTGCTCCGCACGCAGGAACAGGTTTGCTTTCTCCAGAGATCCGAAAGCTGGGAGCAGCTGGCAGCTACCCACACAGGAGGCAGAAAACTCTGAGAATACTTATTTTTCATGAGATAAAAAGCACTCCCTCCGTCACTCACGCACATCCACAACTCGGCTATGGATGGACGAGCACAGCCCAGTGGTTTGAGGGCTGGGATTGCTTCCAGCTCTGCCACAGGGGCTTGCCATCCATCCCAGACAAATCTCATCCTCTCCTTCCCACCCGCTCCTGTCTGTGCCACAGACACCACTATTAATTCACCTACCAGGGGTATTATTAATATTATGAATACAATAATTACTGTCACGTAGAGGCATTTGCTTATAATCACAAAGTACTTTGCAGCTCAAAGATAAACACGGCGTCATTGGCTGGCATCTGGCAGGCAGGAGGGCACAGCTGCCTCGTCAGTGGGATTGACAGCTCCCTCCAAGAGAGGAGAGTGCCTGCAAGGCAGGCACAGCACACAGGAGCCACTTCCCAGCCCTCTGGCTGGTGCTGGTTTGCTCCATCAGCTGATCTTGGCCCTGACCACCAGCCTGACCAGTAGCCAACTGGCTCACAAGGGAGGGATCTTCCAGCAGCAGCTCTCTGGGGCTCAGCCTGATCGCCCACATGCTGGCCTTAGCTGAAATCCATCAGCTGGAGGCCTTCATCTTTGGGATCTAAATCCCATGGCATCAGGATGTGAAATGCTGCTACCTCCCACCCAGGGAGAGCAGCCCCATCCCTGCTCCCAAACTCATGGCTCAGGCAGACCTGGGTACCTGCTGCTGAGTGTGTGTTGGAGGGGACACAGGGAAAAATACAATCCCTGGAAGCATCATTTTAAACTCAGTGAAGAGGCTCTGGTTTGGTGGCATCTCTGTTGCCCAGCACATTAAACTTGTCAATGGCAGAGAACAACCCAGGCTGCTGGGTGGATGGAGGAAGTGAGAGGAGGAGAGTAATTAACACTAGATCTGTGTTTTTCTCTGCATTACCATGGGGCACAGACTCCAACCCTGCGTTTCAGAGGGTGGCATCACATCCCCCACCCACCTGCATGGACACAGGCAGCCACAGCCAACAGCTGAGGCCTCTGACACTGTCCCAGCCCTCCTGGTGCCAGCACAAGCACTGAGCAGGGCCCAGCTTAAATGCTGGGAAGGCAGAGCCATGAAGCAGTGTCCTCCTTCTGTGCTGATGACTCAGGCTCCAGGGGGATGCGATGCCTCCTCACTCCTCAGACACCTCAGCCAGCTCCAAAGGCCCAGCCAAGGTCCCTTTGTGTTGACACCCACAGGCATCCAACCACCACTCCCACCTCCCCATCTGGTGTGTCCCCCACCCTTCTCCACATGGGGAATGGCTGATCCCCATCCAGTTTCCCCTCCAGCAGCACGTGGTACCTTTGGGCTGGGAGTTGTACACTGCAAACATGTTGATGGCCACGAGCTGGAGCATGCGGGTGCTTCCGATGGGAGGGGGGCTGTGCTGCAGCAGCACCTGGAACTCCCTCAGGACCTCCTCGGCCACCACAGGGAAAGTCTCCATCCTGCAGACAGAGAGAGAGGCTGTCGAGAGCAGGCTGTGCCCCAGGATTGGGGTAAGAGGTGGGCATGGCTCAGCCCGTGTCACATCTCCTGGGACAGGGGGAATCCCTGGGGTGCTGTGTCTCAGCCAGGAGCTGTGGGGAATGAAGGTGCAGGCTGCTTCCTAAGAGAGGGCAGTGGGGGATTGCTCTGTGACCGACAGGCAGCATTCTTTTGGCAGGAAAACACGGCCTTTATGAGTCATTTCTGACCAACCATTTTTTTCTACTGACTTCTACCAATCTGGGAGAGGTGCCAAGGGGCCAGCAGCTCACTTGGACCAGGAGCAGCCCATGGGACTCCCAAGGCTGCAGCAAAATGCACACACTGGTGCCACATTGCGGATGTGGCAATTCCAGTGCGTTGAACGCCGGCCAGAGCGTGCTTCCTCCAGAACTCCTCGCTGCAACATCGGATCCCATGGCACCGAGCCCTGTCTCCCCCAGGCTAAGCACTCCCCGGCACTGTGATTGAGCCCCTAAACTTCATCACTTCGAGCCCCACAGGACAGGGACTCTCTGACTCGTGGAGCTGCTGACAGTGTCAAAGCTGGAGCGGGTCCCCGCAGCCGCAGCGCCGCTGCCGCACGTCAGGACACAGCAGCCCGCGGCTGCGGGGCCACGGCTGGGGATGGGGTGAGCTTTCAACACCACTCACAAGCACCCACGGAAATCTGACACCTTTATCCCGCTCTTCATCGCTGAGGGAATTAGCTGAGGTCACTTATCAAAGCTGTTGGATCCTCAGCAACTCCCCAGCTGAAGTGAGGTGAAAAATTGAAATTGTTGCAAAGAGCGCAGTCAAACCCCAAAAATGATTGAGGTGTGGTTGCCCACAACAGTCCTCACCTGGTGTCCCATGAAGACAATTTAATAAACAAGAAGCTGCCCAAAACCTTGGGAACTACTGAGGGGGGAGGTCCTCCTGTCCCACTGCCTCTTCTGCAGAGTTTGCTGTATTGATTCTTGTTCCTACACTAGAAAAAGCCACATCCAGACCCAGCAGACTGAATATCTTCCAGAAAGTGCCCACACCAGTTATCAGTGACATTATCAAGTGCCCACATGGGAGTGAGGGAGCCAAAATCCACAGAGGGTGAGGCATCTGGAGCTGGGGCAGGCGACCTCAGGGGCCTCCATAGCAATTTCCTCTGTCTTCCCCCCAGGAGATTCAGATCTTGTGATATCACCACGGGCTGGATTAATGAGCCACTTCTGGTAACCCACACGGGCAATTCTGCTGGGCTTCCCCAACAGACTTCAGGACAGTGACAGTTTTATTTTTAAGGACAGAAATGGCTTTCTTCTTAGCCATATTTCATGGGTGCTTTTCATCACCCGGGTCTGCCTACCAGCAGGGTACCCTCTCCCCGGGCACTGTTTGCTGGAGCAGTTCAAAGTCTCTGTTACCTTCCCAAAAACATGGGCTGGAACAAACAGTCTCCTTGTACTTTGTAGCTGTGCAGAATGGAGCAACTCCGTCAGTACAAATGCACTGCTTTCCCTGCAAAAGGCAACTTCCCTGGATTTGGGGCACAGCCAGAGAATCAGAGCAAACTGATTGCTTCTAAAGACTTCCTAATTTTGAGAAATCTCAGACCACATCCAGTGTATCCAGCAACATCCTCCTAGGGCAGACAGCACTCTGGGGATGGAGAAGCCCTTTGCAGGATGGGTTGTTACTGAGGAGATGAAGATTATTGCCATGGAATAACAACAAGAAGGAGTGAGGGCTTCCTTAGCTCCACCACCTGTGCTTTGATAGCACAGCACATCTGGAACAGCACGCAGTAACCCCACTGAGCTCAGAACCAGCAGGTCAGGAGCTGAGCGGAAGCTTTTAATAAATTGCTTACCTGTGGTTTTAGGAGCAAGAGTCCAATTAGGACAACATCATCTTTTCCATATTTTTTCCAGATAAATCACCAAAGATCCTGCCCAAAAAAGACTTGGCTATTCCTCACCTTTTACCTATTTTAAGCACGGAAGCTGTTTAGCAGGGCTGGACGATTTTCTCTTCCTGTGTCATGGTATTACTTTCTAGTTCCCTTCTAAGTACTTCAGGGCATATTGCACCATTAAACATACTTGGGTTTTCTAAATGACTGTCCTGGGAAGCAACTGCCTGAAACGCTGCATCTTAATTTCACAAAAGCCTCAGGAGCCAAATGTGCAACTGATCTCTGCTACGTCCCCATTAATCCCCTGCTGGCATCCGTTCAACCGGAGCTCGACCGCGAGCGCGGCCCCGCAGACCAGCAGCTCCCCGGATGCTCTGCCCTCCAGCACAGAGCCTGCACTTCCCGAACCTTCCGTGGGCTCTGGCTGTTCTCCTCCTCTTTTCCTGCAGGCAGGAGGACACCCAGTTCTGCCTCCTCGCTGCAGTGGGCCAGCCTGCTGGCCCATGAGTGGATAATCAGCGCCTTGCGAATCAGGGAGAGATCAGCAGTGACCCTCAGACACTGGGATCTCCAGCAAATCACCAGGCCCTGCTTCCCTGCTTTTTGTGAAGAGTCCAAAGTGCCCTTCCTGAGTGGTCACCCCTCTAAGCAAGTGCTGAGGTGCTGCTGTGTGGCAGGATCTGAGCTGATCCCAGCAGGGACAAGCTGCCACTTTGCACCCACACGGCCTGCAAAAGGCCTCTCAGCCCTGTGACCTGTAGCCAGCAGTTCCACAGGACAATGAAGGAGCCAACAGAGCGCAGGAGACTCTGGTTGCTGCTGAGGCACTGGCTCAAGCAGAGACCACCACTGCCAGAGACCCACATGGGGTCTCTCCTCAGCAGCTGCTCCCACACAGTGAGGGCCAGTCCGGACCCGGAGCAGAGGCAGCTCCATGGGAAGCCCATCAGCTGCGAGGCTGAGCTCTGCCCTCGGGGTCAGAACGGTGTCCCCTGGGCTGGGATCTCAGCCCAGGCTGGGATCAGGCTTGCTCTTCTTCAGGGGGAGCTGTTCAATTACTTGAAACCCATTTCTGACAGCCACTGCCAAGGGCACTTTGTACAAACCAGTTCCCACAGCCAGGGCAGCTCTCAGCTACGGGGCTTTCACCGAAATGGCAGCGAAGAGATGAAGGGCAAGGCTTGTTTTGTCACACTGTAGATGGCAGCTTTCAGCCAGCACATGGATCTGCCTCAATGGCTTTGTGATCCTCACAGGCAACAGCCACACAGAGCCCCAGGAGCCACCTCTGCACTGGGTGAGGGCAATGGAGGAGAGGGGGTTAAACCCAGAAATTCAAGGGAAGGGAGCACAGTCAGGTGATGGGAGAGAGAGAAAACAGCCTCTAGTCCCTCCTGTGTGTGTGAACCATTTGAGCTCAGCCTCTGCCAGGTTCCTGGGGCATGGGCAGGAATGGGTTTTGAGGTGGGGGAAAGGAAAAGCCCAAGCTCCAGCCAGTGTGGGATGGAGGGCGGGTAAGGAGAATAAGAACCAGGAGGCCAGGCCTGCAAGAATTCACACCCTGTGCCCTCAGCTCCAAACACAGCTTAGTTGCTAACAATATTAAATTCCAAAAAGACTTGTAATGTAGGAAAATAAAATAAACATCCTGCACACTTACCCAATCCTGGTAAACAGCTTCCCATGGGCATGGAGAAAACTGAGGATGAACCTTTTGTTCAGCTGCATGGGAAAAAAAAAAGGAAAAAAAAAAGAGAGAGGAGAAAACAATTAAACTCTCTCCTATTTCCTGTGAATTAAGAATGTCCCCAGTGACAGAGGAACCTGGCCTGGATGCTGGGGGTGGCACTGGAGATGGGAACCAAATGGACATGCCCAAACTCTTACAAACATCATGCACAGAGGCAGAGGCAAGTGCCAAACAGCTGGAGCTGGAAGCGGAGCTGGGAGAGGCGGTGGAGACACAGCACCCTCTGCCGGGTCCTGTGATCCTGCACAGGGCTGCAGCACCCCGGCAGCCCCAAACCCCACACCCTGGGCACCCCAAACCCCACAGCTGCACCCCAGGAACGCAGATCTGATACCTGCACCCCAGGCACCGACAGGAAAAGCTCTCCTCCCCCTGTATCATCAACTCAAAGCAGCACAGCCTAAGGGGTTCTGGAAAAGGAGTCTCCAAAGGCAGCATTCCCCAGCAGCGTTCCCATGGATGGAAAAACAGCCCCACAAGCAGCAGCAGCAGCAGCAGCCTGTTCCGTGCTCCTGGCTGTGTCAGAGGCAGAGCAGCAGCTGGACAAGGCAGACAGGGAGCAGGATGTCCTCCCCAGCACTTTTCTGCAGAGCAGCCAGCATGGAGAGCTCAGCAGCAGCACTCACACGTTTGTGCCCTGCCAGGAGCAGCTTCCAGAAGCAAGGGAGGATTGGGGTGATGCTGCAGCCCCTCATTTATCTGGTGCTAGAGACACTATTCAGATGTGCCAACAGAGCCTCTGAGACCCTGTATTTTCAACAGCTACTGAACTGCCCAGAGAAGCTGTGGATGCCCCATTCCTGGAAGTGTTCCAGGCCAGGTTGGATGGGGCTCTGAGCAATCTGCTCTAGTGCAAGCTGTCCCTGCCCATGGCAGGGGGGGTGGGACTAGATGGTCTTTAAGGTCCCTTCCTACCCAAACCATTGAATGATTCTGTGGACACGGAGCTAAGGGGACACAGGGGAGCTGGCTGTAGCACACGGTGTGAAGGCAGCTTCCTGCCCTGCTCTGGTCCCCTGACTCCAAAACCTGACTTGAATAATTACTCACTGCTGCTCCAGGCCACCTCTGCTCGCTCAGCACAGCTCTGGGCTTTCCCAGTCCTTATCTACAGGCTCTGAGGAGGGCTGTGGGTGGGTAAGCACTCCCTCAGCCTGGCCCTGGGGGTGGCTGTGTCACAGCAGGAGTGGACTGGCCTCACTTTTACCTTCCCCAGAGCAGGAGGTTTTCCTCTCTCGCCTGTGCCTGCACAGCCTCAGCGTGCTGAGAAAAGCCAGGCCCCGAGCGCTGCGAGGGAGACGCTGACCAGGAGCAACCCAGAGCACCACCACGCTGCTCCAATCCACCCAGGGCTTTTACAGCTTCAACTCCCCCGCTTCCACTCACAGGGGGAGGATAAGATCACCTGGCAGGGCTGTGGCAGTGCCCAGCCAAGAGCTGGGCACACGCCAGAGGACACAGGGCAGGCACTGACCAGTGCCTCCCAATCTCTCTGCCAGGCCTGGCTGCAGGGAACAGTTATCACTGGCATCCCAGCTCTGGTGCCACCTCCCACCCCCATTTGCTGAGCCCCTGGGCTCAAGCCATGACTGATGCCAGCTGCTCTGCACCTTCAGTGAGGTGTAATTAACCCGGCTGCGTTCCCGGAGGATCCATGCAGGAGAATGATGCCCTGCTGCAGAGCTGCTCCTGGGCCATGTGCGAGTTTAGACATAAAACCTGTCTCATAAAACAAGCCAGACCAATTAAACTGGCCCCCGCAGCAAGGGGTTCTTGCTTACTCACTATTTTACTGCTGCCCTAAAGAGCCCTTTCCACCAGAACTCAACTTGATTTGCCACCATTTTATTAACTCTGCAGATGGAACCCAGAAGAGACTGGGGAATACTGGGACAGCACAGCAAAGCCCTTATTCATTCTGCCAGTGGAGTTTGGATATAGCTGATTCTTCACCTTGGGACACTATGGTAATTGAGATCTTGAAGCCTTTAACAGGTCTCTTTTTTTTTTTGGCAACAGCTTATGGAGGCAAAAAGCTCTGGCTGAAATCACAGACCCTGACACAGACACAACCTAAGGAATCACAGCCCCCAGGTCGGTGCAAGAGCCTTGGTGGGGTGGGGGCAGTGCTCTGCCCCACAGCAAGACTCTGTGCAAGAGCTGGAAGAGGGGGGGTCCATGCTCTGCATCCTTTGAGGGGGAATGTGGAAAAGAGAAGGAGCTCATGGCCTGACCCATCTCTACTGGACAGCAACACTCGTGGGCAGGCTGCAGGTGGGGGAAAGAAGAAATTGAGGCAGAAATTTTCCTCCAAGGCCCACATTCACCCACGGCCCCAGGAGTGCTCTGCAATCCCCACACTTTACCGGCAGCAGGGGAAAACCAAAATTCCCCACCTTGAATGGAAAGTGACACCCAGCAGGGACATGCCCAGAGTGTGTCCACAGACACCCAGCTCCAGGAGGGCTTGTCAGGACATTGGCTTCACCTCCATTTTCTCAGAGCAAGTTTCACATTCAGCCTTTTCACTCCCATCCCAACCAGTCACACTCCCCAGCAACCAGCACAGAACTGGGACAGAGATATGTGCTTACTTATAATTGTTTTTAGGAAATGTGATACCTGCCTCTAGGAATGAAGCATGTTTCATGCCTCTTGCCAATTTAAATCACAACCCCAGCAAGCCCAGGCAGAGCCCCGTGTGCCCCAGCACTGTGGCATCTCAAGCAGGCACCTCACACTTCTTTCACCACTTTTTCTCTCACAGCCTCGAGGTTTTGACAAGCTCATCACTCAACTTTGGACCTTTCATCTTCGGGTTCACGCAGAGGCCATGGGGCTGCTTTGACTGGGCTTTTCTCTGGATGACTGTTTCTCTACTGACTCACCTGTCCCTCAGCCTCTGGGAGCTCTCCCAGCTCCTCCCATCAAACTCAGCTTCTCACTGGGGAGAGGGAAACAAGCAACCTCCACGAGCGGCCTGGCACAGGAGAGGAAGTTCTGTCACCTGCTGCTCTGCATTCACATGGTGGAGAGGAACACTTCTCAAATGCATTGTCAGCATGCTCACTACCCTGACAGTGCTACAACAACTTCTACTCACTGACTATGCAGCCCAAAAGCAGCCCCCTCCAAAGATTTCCCAAAAATGGTCCTCATGCCAATATCAGGATGGCAGACCAGGACTCCCAGCACACTGACACTGCTGCCCTTTGTGGGCAGCGCTGCTCCTAGGGACAGGAAACCAAATTTGGATCGTCCCAGTTGCTCACTTGGGAAAAGCCCATCAAGAAAAGCTTATACAACAACAAAACTATGTCAAAAACTGGATTTTGGCCCTTCCAGCTGAAAAGCGGGCATCACCGATATGGAAGTTATGAGCATATAGTGAAGGCATTAGTTACAAAAACAAACCAGCTGTCAAGAAGAAGAAGGGGTCCCTGCACACAGTAGTGCCTGAAGCTGAAAACAGCTGTTTCTGCTGTCATGAGTCAGCATGTGCAGACAGACTAAATCCACCTGGGAAGAGGCAACCTCACCAGAGGAAGCAGCCCAGCGCTGCTTGGGGAGCATTCACACACCTCGCCGCCAACCCAACTGGATTTGTTACCATGGAAGGAATCAACAGTGACTAACAACTTCTTGTGGAGCAGCTAAAAGAGCAGAGATAGCAACGGGGCTGAACAGCCAGCTCAAATCTCCTGGAGGCCACGGGGAGCACGGCCTGACAGCAACACAGAATCGCTCGGGCAGCTTCAGGAAAGGTCTGCCTCGTCTCCAGCCAGCAGAGAAGAAAGCAACGTTTAACCTCCAGATACTGCACTGACCAGGCTGAAAGTGGTGTCCCCCAGCCCAGCAGAGCAATGCTGGAAATGCCACAGGAGAGCACAGGAAATGGAGTGCCATGGGCAGGGCTGGGAAGCGGCGCTGCTGCGCTTGAACCCGTTTGTCTCCGGGCAAGGAGTGCACAGAGCTTTGGCACCTGAGCATCAGCCCCAGCTGTGAAGGAGGCACCAAATAAGGGAAAGATTCTGGAGAAGCGACTCCTGGGGAAAAAGCATTTCAAGTTTAAAAATTGTTACTTCAGGTTTGGAAGTAAATTCCAGGATCTGGTCTTTATCAAGCGAGGCAAACTTTCTTCAACATCAGCAAAGCATCTGTGGAGCAGAAAGCGGTGTCAGAGTCAAAATAGGCTGCAAAAGACAAGTCCATTAATCAAGAGACCAGATGCAAAACTGCCTGTAACAAATGCTCTGTCTCCACTGGAGTGGAAGGGCCTGGAGCACAGCAGGACGTTCTCCTGAGTCTAAGGGTCTCCTCAGTGACAAGGAGTTGGGATACAGACCACAGAGCCACACAGCTCTGCTCCAAAACACGTACCACACTCATCCCAAATATTTTCAGGGTTTCTTGGGCAGTCAGGCTTTTCCAGGCACAGCTTCCTTGCTGAGAACTGTGTGAAATAACATCCAGGCACTCAAAACGTGCCATATTCTCACTCCCAGCTCAAGGGTTAGATATACCACATTAAGATTATTCCTCTTTTTCCACAGGCAGCTCTCTCAGAGCACCCAGTCCAACAGTGATACAGAGATTCCTGAAAAGCCCAGAATGCTGCAGTGGGCTCGACTGGCAGGATACCAGGAGGAATTTTTACTGCTACAGGTGTAACCCCACCAAAGTGCTGGTGGAAAGGGTTTTGTGCAAATGGCTACCTACATAAAGGAGGCGAGACAAAAGGGCTGTTAAGATTGTCTGGCATTTTTGCAGTGTTTACAAGGTACCCACAGAGCTGTGGGCAAATTCCAGCTGGGCTAATTACCATAATCACTTCTCTTCATATACCACCTGCAACCACAAATGGATACAGGGCTTGCCTTGGCTGCTTCGTGCCACGTGTTCAGTGCAGGTTTCTGCTTAGCAGAGCAGTGTCCTGCCCTGAAAGGGATTCATTTCTGCAGCAGTAAAAGCAATTCCAGTGAAAATCCTGCTACTTAATATCAGACACTGCACAAACGTAAAATCCAATTTGCTATGACATGGAAGAGAGAGGGAACCCTGATTCACCACAGCCTTGAGGCATGAAAAAAATTAATTTACAGGTAAAGAGACACTGAGACACTCCTGCAGCTCCCTGGTCTTTTGCAGTGCAGCAGCTCTAGGACACATCTCATAAGGGTTACAAGCCATCAAGCCAGCAAGAGAAAAAGAGGAATTTAAGAAGCCTTCTGGAAAAAGCAGTGAGCTTTTGAGTTCTTCCTTCATCCCAGCAGGGAGCAGGTGAGAGGAGAAATGTTAAGGAAGAAAAGTATCTGCTTTAGTAACGTAAAGATCAAGCTATCGTAACTTCACTGGCTCCAGAACAAGTATCTGACTTCCAAATAAATTCAACATAATTTAGTAACGAATTTACTAGCAGAACTTTCAACTCAATGAAAGCAGGTCAAATAGAATATTTATACATGTGTTACTTCCTTTTCAACCAAACTTGTATCTAAATCTGGTTTCCATGAATTAGTAATACGCAACATTCTTGAAAAAAATATTATCATTAAATGAATAAAGTGATTCAGTAACCTCTTAAAGAGAGGTCTTCAGAGACCCTCACTGAACTGGGTGGAAAGAGGATGGTAGAGACTCACTAGCAACATTTTTGATCAACAAAAGGAAATTCTGCAGTCAAACTGCCCGTTTGGAGCAGTAAGTAATGATGGCTACAGAACATTCACACAGGGTTTATTATAACAGCTCCAAAATCTGGGGGTTTCCAGCATCAAATGTCATGTTATTCATCTGGCACCACATGAAAAATGAAGTCTCCAGGAGATCGTGCCCAAGGCAGCTTCTCCACAAAGCCTTTAGGGACCACAGTGGCTGAATTCCCAATGCCATGTCCAGCAAAAAGGATTAAACACATCCCTTGGATGTGAAAGCAGAGCAGGGACTGGACAGCACATTCACATCTAAATATGGCACCACGGGGATGACACTGAAATACTGCACCCAGCTCCAGTGCCCTTATTTTTAAAAGGATGCTGAAAATTTGGTAAGGATCCAAAAAAACAGCCATAAAAGTGATTCAAAGGCTAGAACTGACGGCTTGCAGTGAAAAATTTCAACAGCTCAATCTGTTCAGTGTTATCAAAATAAGACTGGGAGGCGATTGGATTGCTGGGTGTAAAGTGCCTCCGTGGTACTTAAGGGTTCTTTACACTTGCAGAAGAGCAAAGCATGAAGACATTCACTCTGTAAATAAGGTAAAAGCGTCTCAAAACCAGTGCAATTATCACTGGAATGAACTCCCCAGGAAAAGGGTGGATTCTCGAGGCTGGATGTCTTTCTGGAAGTACTGCTTCAGCCAAACACAAGTTATTTGGCTTCATATAGGAGTAGCAGGGTGAAATTTAAGGACCTGTGATATACAGGAGATCAGAGCAGATGATCTAATGGTCCCTGCTGACCATAAACTCTCTGAATCTATGCAAACACGCCAGAGAGTCCTCAGCTGAGATATCAAGTTCACTTTCGACACAAAACTTTTCACAAATTGGCTCTGGTGCTGCAGGTCGTTTAGGATACAAGCTCAGCTCTTCAAGGCTGCATCTGGTTAAGCACTGAAAGCCCAGGCAGAGCTTTCTGTGTCCAGCAGGTAAGGGGGAGGCCACATGTGCACTAAAGCAGCCCCAAGAAAAGCATCTTATACTCAAACACTCATTGTTTGCCAGGAATAAACAGCATTCACCCTCCTGTGACAGAAAACTGACACAAAGAAATGTGTGATGAATTCTGGCCATAAGAGATCAGCTGCTAAGGCAGCTCAGAGTGTTGTCAGCCGTCTTTACTACTCCAGAGTAGATTATTCGTGGGGTTAAAGCACAAAGGAGAGAGATAATATGAGAAATTAAGAAGGGTGAAGACTGAAGAGATCGAACCCTGAAAGGCTTAGCATGGAGTTGGGCCAAGAGAGGAGACATTTGGCCAACAGGCTGAGCAGAGACAGAGCCTTCCAGAAGGATGACAGCATTATCTCACGCAACCTCCACATCCCCACTCTTCCAGCCACGCTCCCCATCCGGGACACCAGGAGCTGCTCCCAGCCAGGCTGTGCCCCAGGCTCCCACAGGTGGTTGTCCACCCTGCTGCATCTCCCTCTCCACTCTGAATTAGGCAGCAGTGAAATCTGCTGGGGAGGAAGAGTAGAGCCAAGGACAGAGGAAATGACACAGACTCCAGCAGGTCCCACTCCCTGATCCTCCGGAAGGAAATTTCTTTCCTAGTACCCACCTCCACAGTGGATACGAAGCCTGTCTGGAAATGGCTCATTCAACACTGAAGAGGAATAAACATTCCCCATGGCAGAATTAAGAGGTTTGGTTGTGGAACACAAGGTGCCAATCTCAAAAAGTCTACAAAAGACAGCAGGAAACGTTGGCCTGGGCCAACTTCAGACAAAGATCAAGGTTAGACTAACAACAAAGGAAATCTCAAGAGAAATCTGTGTCTACAGCCTTCACCCTGCTCTGGAAAGTCTCCCAATCCTGCTATTAAGATATTTTACTTCCTTTACCAGTACTGCCAATTCTGGCAGCATTCTCATCTCAAGTGCAAACTCTCCCTCCCAACACCACTGTGCAGCACCAGGATCATCAAACCCACTGCTCTGAGAAAGGCCTCGTGTGCAGCAGCAGGAGGGGGTCTGGTTACACACAAATCCCTGCCTGATCAGCACCAGCAGGAGAGGAAATGAGGGAAGAGTGACTGACAGGGAAAGGCGGTTTCTGGATGATTGTACTTGGTTTTGGGGTATGAGAAGCTTGTTGGAACACGAAGTCTCTCTCCCCTCACCGCAGCCTCTTTGAGCACAGGGATAGAGCAGAGCCCCTCACAAAGGCACAACTCATTGATGTCCTTGTAGTGCTCCCACCTCTGATCCACCACACACATTAGCACCAGATGCCTGCTGCCAGAAGGAGAACATGCCAGGGTCTCTCCCATTCAGGCAACATTAGTCCCTGCCTTGTTCTTCACAGTTAAATAAAACCACCAACTAAAAAGAAAAAAAAGTGGGGGGGGGTGGAATATCAACACCAACTTCTGGAAACTGTTACAAATAGCTCAGTCTTCACTTTCTGGGTAGTGACAAAAGGTCAAGTTGTGCTGGAAAGGATCATTTGGGTTCTACATGACATGAGTGCACAGGCTGAATGGGGCTCTGGTGGAGCAGCACTGAGCATCCACAGAACATCACAACCCCAGCAAAGTGGAAACAGCGTTTTCTGGTTGGATTGCTAACACAGGAATTGCAGCTGAGAACGTTTTTATCAGCAATTTGAAGTGAAAACACAATTTATTAAAAAAACCAAGTGCAAGCAGGGATGGTGCACAACTGGCAGGCAAAAAAAGCCAGTGCTGAACTGCATGGCTGAGTGTCACGTCTCAAACCCAGCAAGACCAGGAGTGTGGTTTTGGTGTTTAACCAGCTTCAACTGCAGCCTGGCACTCTTTTACTTCCTCTGCAGAGAACTCTTCTCACTGCTGAGGGAAAGAAATCAAACTCACCACGCGAAACAAAACGGCTTGAGTAAAAACAAAGCCCCAAGGTGGTTTGGTGGCTGAGGTCATATCAGGAGGCAGAGGGGTTGCAGACAGGGGAAAGCACTCAGAAACACTCATGCTGCCAACCAAGAAAGAGATTACAGAAAAGGAGGCAGGGCAGAAAATTAATGCAAGTCCAGCAGTAAAGAGGCTGACAAGCCTCTTTCACACGCCACCAGCTCCCCCGTGCTCAAAACAGTTTGTAAACTGTTTCCTAAACACAAAGGAAAAAAAAAAACCCAGACCTAGTGCTGACCTCCATGAATGAGTAACCAAACCCAACAGCTTCCTGCAAGCTTGCGGGGGTGAGGAAAATGAGGGCAGGACAGAGGGAACTCCACACTTCTCCCTCTCAAGTCTCGCTTTGGGCGCAAAGATTAAAGATGCAACAGCTTTTGCTGTTCTCTCACGTGGGCAGTGGATAAAGGCTAGAAATATGGGAAGGCAGCCCTTAGCTGACTGCTGGTGCCTGGCATTCCCACCCCAGAGAGCATCTCTGCTTCTTGTCGTGCTGCAGGGGAGGCTCAGCAGGGGTGGCAGCTCTGCAGAGGTGTGGATCAGGAGCAGGCTCGGGGGAAGCAGTGCCATCCTCTGACAGCAAGGACAGCCCAGAGCACAGCACAGACAGGATCACTCACTTCCAACACTAGAGAGCCTCTAACACAGAGGGGACAAACTTCCTGACACAAGCCACCCTCCTGTGACAAGGTGCTGATACTCTAACAGTTTGTGTGTATCCCACTGGTTCCTTCCATGAGAAAAACCTTAGGGGACACTCCCTCCCTTTGGGGACACATCTACACCACTGCTCTGGAGGGGCTCAGATGTTTAACTGGTGTGGGAGCAGCTCCAGCAGCAGCACACAGGGAATGTGCAGGCACTGCTGGGCTAGTGGGTCCCATTCCCTCCACTCTCTGCGCCAGCATCTAGTTTTGGTTTAAAAAACCCTTAAAAGCATGCAAAAGTCAGCACAGGACATCATGTGTAGCCTGCAGGGTTACCTTTCTGGGGAGCCACACCCCAGCAGTGGGAGGAAGGCAGCAAGTCTGTGTTTTCACTCTGCCCATCTAAACCACAGGCACAGCCCCAGCTGCCTGGGCTCATTTTCCAGATCACAAGATCCTAAAATGGACCATTCTGAGGGCTTTGCCCACCTGACACCACAGAAGGACCAAATGAGAGAGCCCTGCACTTCATCCAGCAAAGATTATTCACAGGAGTCTGCAAAGAAAAGATCAATCTTTCACTGTCCTGAGTGAAACCACCCAACCATGCTGGCAGGGAGGAGAAATGCTCCCACCAGCCTGGCAGGGATGCACCAAAAATAATGAGTTCCCCAAGCAGCCTCTTCACTGTGCATCTGTATGGAAGAACAACCATCATTACAGCAATACATCATTTCCACTTCTGCCTGTCACTTACCTCTAGTCATGTGTAATGGAACAGAGTAACAAGGTGAGGGCAAGAGCTGAGAGTGGAGGAGGAAGCTCTCACAAACAGGGGTGTCTGTGGGGTGTATTTGCATGAGCAAAGTTTGGCATTGCTCAGAGACACCCAGCTCACACCACAGCAGGCTCTGAACAAACCAGACACTCCCAGGCAGCAGAGGCAGTGACATCCAGGCAACCCTAACTCTGAACACGGGTCACTTCTGGTCCTGTGTGTGACTGGTGCAAGCAAAGGCCAGGCTAAAGGAGCAGAATGGTCAAGAAACCCCCACCACAACTGCAGCCAGACTAAAATCAGTTTTTATCCCTCCAGGTGTAAAGTCCAGGCTCCACCAGATGAAAAACTGCATGTATTGAAAGCAGGCAGGAGAAGGAGCCAGCCCAGTCACCCAAGTGGCTGCTGCCCAAGAGGAACAAGGGCACAGAGCAGGAACAACAAACATCCCCAAGGAAAAACGGATGTGAAACATGCAGGAGCAGACTGGGACAGGGACCTTTTTCACCAAGGACACAAGGGCTCTGTTGAGGAAGCAGCTTGGGCAGCCCCAAGCTCCTGCCCATGCTCCTGGATGCACAGGCATTCCCAAAATTACCTCACGGTGGTATTTACTGCTCACTCATGGAAACCCTGGTGCAGTTTCCACACTCCCTGCTGCAACAAAGTCTGGGTAAAGAAATGGAACTTAAAACCTGCACAGAATTCACCCCAATTTCTCTGCCACTGCAAAGGAGCTGTTGCTCCATGGGCACCCAGCACTAGGCAAATCCAAAACCTCTATCCCTGACCAGCAGGCTGGAGAAAAATGGGAATGCTCCTGCAGCTGATGCACAGGGCTGTGACAGCAGATCTTGACTCTGGCCTTTGCTTTCCCAAGAGCTTTTCTGGTGGCCTTACCAAACTTCTGATGGTTCTACAAGACTGACCTCTCACAAAGAGGCTAAGAGACTTAATTCTTTAATGATGATGAAGTATTCAGACATCTGGAGAGAAGTATTATTCAATTACTGGCCTGCCAAGGGAAAACCTCTCTTCCCTAATCTTAGCTGCAGCAATCTTTATTAGTGCCTGCATGCTGCGTGGTAACACAAGGAAGTGTCTACTGCAGAGCACAGGCAGCAGGCAGCAGCAATTGTGAGAACTTTAACTCAGCATTTCCTGACAGGAGTGATTAAAATCTCAAACTCAGTGTAATATTAGCACTTTCTCAAGAGACTGACAGCCCGTTTGCCCTGTTTACTTTACCAATTCACAGCCTGCAGAGCAAACTGCTTACGGTACTATCAGATTTAAGATGAATACAGACCCATGGCAAATGAAACCAGTGGCAGAGAAGAAATCGCAGAGGTTCAGCTCACCTGCTCAGCCTCCTTTTTTAGCATTTCTCATTGGGACTGCACACAAAGTGACCTGATATTGCCAGGTGAAGGGTCAGCCTGGGCCCTCCTGCCCCTGCACACCCAGAAACATGCAACGTACAAGAGACCACAGAGAGCAGCTGTTCACAGAATGAAACCCCAAAAGGCTGTGGCCAAAACAGCCAAACCCCTGAGCACAAAACAGCCAGGCTGCAACTCAAACACCTCCTCAGCTCGCTCTGAAACTGTCCCTTGTCCTGTGTGCCACCAGTGCCAAATCCAGCGATGGGGAAGGGGCCAAACACAGATTTACACCCCTTGGTGTGCACAGGTGGTGTGTTCTTCCAGTTCTGCATCTTCCTAGAAAATGGGATGGAGCAAACTGTGAAACAGGCAGCTGTGCCAAGCCTCTACCTAAAAGCACAGTGCAAGGCAAACTGCCAGCCCTACATGCTTCCCTCATCCCAGAAATGGCTGCAGTTTGAGCTGGCCTTTTCACTCTTGCCATCCCACATTACTACCTCCAGCCTTATGGGCCCCTGACCCTGAAATAAAGCAACTTTGGGATCTTTGCATAGAGCTGCATAAGGGAGAATGAAGTGAGTCCTGAGCAGAGATGTGTAAGCATGTGCTGACAGGGACAGCACACACACCAGCACCTCCCTGCAAAGTGTGTCACAGCACAGGACTGGCACCTCACCACCTGCACAGTGAAGAGAGTGACTACTGAGGACAGAAAACATCCCCAGTCGATTTCTTGCCACCTGTAGAACAGCCAGCACCCTCACAGTCAAATCACCTGTGGCTGGGTTTGAAACAACAGCCTCTGGCTGCAGGGTGCAGGCAGCCTCTCTCTCCCACACCCTGCCCAGAATGCATCCAGAGCTGTTATATCTCTACTTGCAGTGCTGTATCTGCTGCTGGCATCTGAACTCACCCATTCTGCCCTGCAAAATCCCCTCCTCTGGCCCAGAAACAGCTGCCATAAGGCTGATGCCTCTGCTACCTGCAGAGCACAGCTATCAGGGCCAGCACAGAACACAGCCTGCCTCTGCCTTTTCAAGGGCTGAAGCTGGCAAGGAAGGGACTGGGCAGGCAATGACACATTTAGCCTCATTTCCCCAAAATGACACACAAACACTGGCACACGTCCCCTGGGAGCAGAGCTGTTCCCTTCCGGCCGGCCGGGGATGTGGGGCAGAGGTGCTGCCAGCACCGGGGCTGCGCCTGCTCCTGTCCCTTCCGAGGCCAAACAGTGCCACACAGCGGCAGCTCGGGGCTGTCGGCTCCTCTGCAGCCAAGCAGCTCCAAAACACCCGGGGATGCTGCGAGGAGCAGGCTAAGAGGCTACAGCTTCTATGAGGAAGGAGGCCAGAGCTTCCCCAAGAGCTGCTGTCTTCATCCAGCCCACGGCTTCGCAGCTCGGGAGCTTTGGCAGCGACGCAGATTTAAGGTTTCCTTTCCACGTGGTTATTTTGGGTGATATGGCCCCAACAGCAGTTGTGCCAACTTGAGTGCTGCCCCACAGCAGGCACAGGCAGCCTGAGAATAAATATCTTGGCTGCCAAAGCCAACAGTGCCCAAAGCCAGGCCCTCAGCTCCCTTTTTCTTGATGGTGTGGCTTCTCCATGATCAGAAAGCTGGTATTTTTCAGGAGCCAATGTTTCAAACAGAAAGAAATCAAGACTAATGGTAAATATCAGACAGTGTGTACAGAGTGCCAGCAAGCTGCATTTCAGAGAGCACAGACTCCACTGAAGCAAGGGGAAGCTCCAGCACAAAGTGCTGCACTACAAACACATCCCTGCCTCCCACTTTGCCAGCTGCTACATTGCCTCTTGTGACAGCACTGCAAAAGAGAAACCCCCACCAGTGCCCCAAAAACACTGACAGCATCTCATGCCAAGCAGTTTCATCTGTGATTGATGGAGAAGTTAAAGCTTGGCACGTTCCTTTCAATGATGCTGAGGAAGCAAGAGTCCCCAGAAGAAAAGCTGAGGCAAGGGAAAATAACCAAGGGCAGGAACATCTGAAAAATGCTGCAGTAACGTGCCAGAGCTTATCTTTCAAAGCCCCAAGACTTCACCCCAGTTCCACCCAGCTGAAGTCACAAACTCCTTACAAAAGCACAAATCCAAGCAGCTTTGAGCTCCACAGTGTGCAGGGAAGGTTTTCCCAGCTCTCCTAAACTCCCATCCTTAACAGCCATTTTAGGACAGGCAGCCCAGAGCTCCCTGGCAAGTCCTATTGCAAGTCAAATGTGCCAGAGCAGTGCAAAGATTCCTGGAGGATGAGCTCCCAACCACTACTGCCTTTGCCCACATTCCTGGGCCTGACAAACAGAGCCCACCCGTGCTCCTCCTGCAAGGTACAGCTGGACAGGCTCACAGGAGACACCACCAATTAATTACATTTTTAATTCTTGCAAAAGAAAGGTGCTGGTCTGGCCTCTCAGCACAGCAAGTTATGCAAATGTAACACCTACACTGGAAATTGAAACCACGGTTTTCACATTTTCAGTGCAAACCTCCAATCATCTGGCAATGGGACAAGTGACACACTTCCAGAACAAGCCTCAGAACTGCCAGGGTCACTGCTAACCCTGGTCTCCAGCACCTGACCTCACTTCCCACCAGGAACCTCACCCAAGTTAGAGCCCTCAGAGTAGAAGCATTTTACAGCATCTTCTGTTTGTGCCTCTCTCCTGTTCCACATCAGCCACGCCAGCGTGCGCTGCCAAGAAAGGGATGGTAACAATATGCCTTAAACACGAGAGGCACGAGGTCACCAGCTCCTCAGCCTGACCCAGGCACAGCTCCCACAGGGAAAGCCAAAACACTGGATAATTTAGCAACAAGGAAAGCAAAACAGATCCAGTGTCATTCCACTGCATTCCAAACACATGAGACCGAAGCCGCCCGCCGCCTCCTGCGGTACTCACGTCGCTGGGGCTGAGGTTCCCAAGCCCGTTGTCCTGCTCGGAATCTCGGCTGGACTCGTGGCCCTGGGAGGAGCGGGGATGGGAGGGATGGATCCAGATCTCCAGCCTGGTGGCATCATCTCCCACTTGTCGCAGCGTGGATTTCTTGCCCTTGCCCCGGCGGTTGGGGCTCACATCCAGCACCTGATGTTTCCTCTGCTCCATCTGCTCGGACTGGGCACACAGGACACATGCACATCACTCAGGGATCAAGGGGCAGGGGAAGTGTGTCATTTCACATACATGGAAAAGTCAGCCCTTTCCCCTGCCTCACAACAACAGTAACTCAGGGACATGTCCAGAATTTGGTTCTGACTCTACAGGACAGTGCAGGTGAGCAGTTTTCAACTCCAGCTACCCCAGGACAAGAAAATGTGTCCAGTCCCAGGAGGGTGTGGCAGCCCATGTGCTGTATTTGGGGTGACTCCCTGGGGCACAAAGGCACTGCAGCCTCCCTTATCCATCCTCACAGGTGTGGGGCACCTAGAGAATAAAGCAATGACTGCATGCCAAGGCCATGCTGCAAACCACAGCAACTGACAGCCTTTGCTGAGCTCAGCTAAATCAGTCTGTGACCCAGAAACAAGAGATTCAGCTGCCCAAACCACCCCAAAACCATCATTCTGAAGGCTGCCTCTCTCATGACATTTCTTGTAAGTAGGTAAGGAGTATCTCCAAGTCCAAAAGCCACATTCTCCCCATGCTCTCCAGCACAGGATAGGTAGCACAGGCAGATGCAGCCTCCCACAGCCCAGCTCCCAGACTCACCTTGCGTTTTGTCTCCTCAAACAGACTCATGAGGCTCTCCTTGGCAGTGAGGATGGGGTTGCTGGCAGCCAGGCTGCGCATGTAGTAGTACACAGCATCCAGCTTCCTCCTCTGCAAAAAACACAACAAAACAAAAACAAGTGGCTCAGAGCTGCCACTCCTCTGGGGCATTCAAAGCTCCAGTTCTCCCATGTGTTTCCCCCTCCCTCTCCCTCAATACTGCCTAGGACAGACGGACAGACACAGTGAGAAAGGTCCTTCCCAGCCATGAAGGAAAGGTGCTTCTGAACTGCTCTACTTTAAACCAGCATCTTCCACTGTTGGGAACTGGCAGATCCGTGCCAGCCTCTGGGCCCCAGCATGATGCTTCCATTATCTATTGCCACATCTTCCCTGAAGCCAGTTTTCCTGCATGGCTGGAGTAGCCAGCACAACTGAAACCCAGGGAAGTCACATGTGGGTGTTGCTCAGACCAATGCACACAGGTTCAGTGATAAGACAGCAAACAGATGGCTCTGAGCACAAAAATCTCATGCAAAAAGTGGGCTGTATTTTCAACTTTAAACAATTACAACAGCCCACAAAACAGTCCCCAAAATCCCTGAGGGAGAAGCGTGTATCTGACAAAGCTGCCTGAAGCCACAGCAGCTGGAATCCACACAGCACATCCTGCCATCGGCCTTTTTGTTCTTTCAAGAAAAAACCCAAACCATCTGAGCACTGCCCTAAACAATGCCTTTCTCCACCAGATGGAATCTCCCAGCCATCCCAGAGGCTCTCCCTGTGCCTGCACATCCTTGCATGAGGAGAATCTCACCGTGTAGATGGCCAGAAGTGCCAGCTGGTTGTATGGGCGGCCGTTTTTGGGAGCAATTTGCTGAGCCTTCAGGTACCAGCTGGGGAAGAGAAAAAACAGAGAGTAAGGGTTACTGAAAGGACATCAGGCTGCCTTCCTTGTCCTCAAGGGTGCAGAACTCCCCTTGGAACTGGCATTTCTGCAGGGAACTGGCCCTTCCCACAAGTGCCCCCTGCCTGCAGGAGTGAGCACAGACAGTGAGCTGTGCCCATCCTGGGGAGGGATGGGGCACTGGGCAAGAGAGGGCAGATCCAGCTGCAGAAGGAAATACCCCTGGCTCACCCCACAGATGAGCAGGGGGTAACAAGTGCAAGTGCTGGCAAGTTCTGATGGAGAGGGAGCATATGGATGCAAAAGCCACCAGAAAATACAAGAGCAAATCTGCCAGGCTCAGTGGTCTAAACCCTCCCTCCCTGTTGCAGGATCAGCACAGGACAACTTCCACCACCTCCACTTCTAGATGGAGGATGACTGGATCTGCTCTCTGGAACAGCAAAACTCAGCTACACCCTTCAGCTTTAGAGGACTGCGATACGACAGAGGAGTGGAATGACTTTAAAAAGGAAAATAAAGACTTCTTTGGCTAGAGGCACGCTCAGGGATGAAATTACATCCATCCCTGGCATCCAGAAGCAAAGCTGTGCTGGAAGGACACAGCAGCTGAGTGCCTACCTGCGGGCCTTGCCGTAGTTCGCCGTGTCGTTGGCCTGTTCCCTGTACCGGCAAATGTCCCCCTGGCAGATCATGCACCTCTGGGCACTGATCAGGGCGTACTTCACCTGCAAAGGAGCAGCCATGGAGCACCTGGGGCACAGCCTGACTCACCTGCAGACCCAGCGAGCCCACAGGGGTTGTACAGAGCCAAGAGGAGGTCAGTGACACACTGAAGGTCTCACAAAAGGGCAGCAGAATGAAATGACAAGGTTCCATTGCACCGGTTCAGCATTTGTAGGGGCAAGCCAATCCCCAAACCACCTCCTCTCTGACACAATATCCCACCTCTCTCCAGAAGGGGGTTGTTCAGTCCATGACCAATTTGAGGACAGCTGTTAGATAAACACATCTCTCTGGGAATGGAGCTGGACTAAAATATCCTTTCCCAGCTGTCCCTGCACCTGCACTCACAGCTCAGGGCAACACGTCAGGGAGGCAGCACAACTGCCAGCTTTCCCTCATTATTCTGGATTCCACAGGCAGAAAAAAAACATGTTCAATATCTCAGGAAAGGTCAGGGAGCCTTTGGACACTTCTTTCCTTTATTAGCTCTGGTTACAGAGCTGGTACAAAACAAGTTCTTTGCAAAGGAAGTTAAGAAATGTTACAGACTGCAGAGTTCTCCAGCAGCTGAGAAAGATTCCCTGCAAACAAACTGGCTCTGTTTGGAGTACAGCTGCCTGCCCCTTGGCAAGGGCAGCACACTGAGTGCAGCACCTTGCACAGGATTACCAGGATGAGGAGTCCCAGGAGGAAGCCAACCTACCATTTTCCTGAGAGGTTTACTGCGGATGGCCATCCCATCCATGTAGTCCTCCAGCTTGAACTGGTAGGACACCTGCAGCTTCTGGAGGAGGCTGTCAAAAAAAGAAGAGCCCTGCAAAACACACACACACACTTGGATGTTATGATCTTTCTAAGGACAAGCACAGAATCACCACACCAGCCCTGCCACGTGCAAGAAAGGAGCTTAATCTCCCTGAGGTTTGGGCTGCTCCTCTTCAGAACACAACAAGGAGGTTGTGGGACCTTCAGCCCTCAGAGGTTTTTAAGACACAAAATCAGGACTGCCTTGATTTAGGGTTTAACAAGTCCTGCTTTGAGGAGGAGGGTGGACTAAAGGCCTCCAGCAGTTCCTTTTCTCATCCCAATTCTTTAAAACACATCTTCTCAGGTCTGTCAGCCTACCTGGTACAAAGACTAAACTGAGCTGCAGTTTTATAGAATGACTTCCAAGCAAATTTGGTAAATTTGCCACAAACACCTCCAGGAATGCTTCTGTTTAGCTTCACTTCAGGACATTCATTTTATTTTAGCTTAAATCAATTTCTAATTAACACAAACACACTAAAACAAACCTGGTTTAAATTGTAACAGATGTCTACCTCAACCTACACCTGTCCCACTAAACCATAATGTGTCTGAGCATCCCCTTTGCATGAGGATGACCTAAGGCACATGGAGACATGAATAAGACCAAGATGACCAGCTGCCCCATTACACCATCACTTTCTAAAAACCAGTCAATCCCACCCAAAGGTTTAGTGGAATCTGGGGATGTTTCTCTCTTCTTACCTCATCTAGAAGCAAGAGCAGTTTGTTCCGAATTTCTTGGGCATTTTCCCCCTGAGGGTCCTTGAGGAGCTGCCGGAATTTCTCAATCACCTGGTAAAAAGCATTTTTCCACAGCAACTGGTCCACGTTCTGGGTGTCAGAGAACTCAATATCCATCAGGATGCACCGTTCATAGAGCTGCAGCATCTCCACCCTACAGCAAAACACAGCCAGGGAGGGGTCAATGCAACAGCAACTGCCCAGGAACACGTGCTGAACCACCTGCTGCTCACATGCAGCTGCCAGCAGCACTCACTGCTTCCACACACATACCCCAGGGAGATGGGGGCTGCTGCAATCTAACACCCTTCCTGCTCCAAGAGGGCAAATCCAAAAGGAGCATCTCCCTTGCACAGGTGACTCAGAACGGATCAAGAGCAAGGAGCAAGGCACAAGTGTCTCCTGAACCAACACAGAGAACACACACGCTGCCAGGCTCTGCTCCTTCTGAGCACAAGGTCTGGGCCAGGGACCAGAACACAAAGAACCACAGGGCAACAGAGATCTTGCCATTAAAATTATCCCCACTCCCCTTCCATCCAACCAAAATACACAGGCCCTGATCCCTCAAAAATGAACGAGCTGGGAGCAATGGAAATAAAGCCACGGAGTCCCAGAAATCACATTCCCCTTCTCAGCTGCCTACAGCCCTGCCTGGATGCTGGACCAGATTTAATAAAATAGCTTCAGGCTAGGAACAGCTCTGAAACATGTGGGGCAAGTTAATGGTAAAGGGGATCCCTCAGCTGCTCCTGCCTTATTCCTTATAATCTTTCAAGTCCCACAGAAACAGTAGGAGAGCGTGGATGGTAAAGCCTGGAGTGAAGCCAGATGGCAATGCCTGGAAGAGCCTGACAGGATAAGAGAAGGATGCTGGTGTGTTCCTGAACAAAGCAGAGCAGGGATGGGCAGCCTGACCCCACACAGTCCCAAACCTGCACATACACCTGGACAGCACAAACACCAAGGGAACTGGACATTTCTGCAGATGGATGGCATGTAAGAGTCCCCACACAGCTGGCAGCAGGCCTTGGACACGGGCAGGACACAAGGAGCACTGCCAGACAGGATGGGGTCAACTGTGCCCACATTCCCAGGGCAGGGTGGGCTTCCACAGGCCACAGCAGCACCCCAGTGTTTCCTCTCTCTCCACACAACAGCTCTGGGTGATCTCAGCACCCTGAGGAAGAGCTGAAACCTCTAGTGGCACTTCAATCACAGACATATCCCGCCCCGTGGCCTATAGAGCAAGCGCCCAAAACACAGAACAAGCCCTGAAATGAGCTCACTTGCTAGATTTGCTGCCTGTCAGCTCTGAAAAACAGCCTCCAGAGAAGCTCTGCAGACACAGAGCTGACAAATAAATGTAGAAGATGCCAAGTAGAAACTTGTTACAGCCATATTAACCACCTCCAGAGCAACAGTGTTACTTCTCTCCTGACAGACTGGCATCACCAGGCTACTCCCACTGGAGTGCCACCACGCTGAGGGGCATCAAGAGCAAAACTACACAGCACTGGAAAGGCACTGCCACTGACAGCACCAGGAGCACACAAAATGCTTCCTGAGCACACAATAAGGACAGGTAAGACAGCAGAAGTCTGACAACAAACACTGAGAGCACTGGAACTGAGAAACATCAGCTCCAGCAAGAGCCAAAAATCTGCAGCAGGTGCTTGTCCTGCTCCTCTGTGTCCCTGCAAGGCATTCACCAAGCACAAGAAGCCACAGCTTAGCTCCCAGCCCAGGGAAGTGACATCCATCCTCACCCACTGTTTCTTTCCACCACCCACACACCACCGGCACACAACAAACAGATCCAGCACACCAAAGCCCAGCAACCCAGTGCCACACCTCCCAGCCACTGAGACAGAGACCCCCAGGAGACACCATTCTCCTGTATTTCACCCTGCAAACGACTCACTCCCCCCTCTAGAGCCCACCCACGAACCTCAGCTGGGCCATCTTCTCCAGCCCCTCGGGGCTGATGCGGTCTCTGGACAGGAGGTTGCTGAGCTGCTGCTCCTGGTTCCCAGCCTCACGCAGGAGTTTGCTGAGCTCCTGCTGCTGCATGTTCCTCATCTGCTGCTCCATCTCGGGGCTCAGAGGGGTAGGGGGGAGTGGGCCACACAGGTACTGCCCTGCCTGGCCAGGGTACCCGGGGTAATAGGCTCCTGGGTACACCCCGTTGGTTGGACCCATAGGATACTGCAGGGAATATCCACCGTAGGGATACTGGGGGCCTTGCCCGGAGGCACGAGGGTAATAATAGGGGTTGTCAGAGTTTTGGAATTTATAGTAGGAGGGTTGGGCCTGGCGGGCTTCCCCCCAGGAGGTGGGGCTCACTTCATCATCCGTGTCTAGGAAGTGAAGCTGAGCAGTCTGGCTCTTCAGGGCAGGTTTTTGGTCCGGATTGTTTGGGTCCCACAGCCGGCGGGCAGTGCCACCTCGGCCCCGGCTCCGGGGGCCTTTGCTGCCAGCCCCGCCCAGCAGGAGCCTGGGCCCGGGGTGAGTGGCTTCAGGGACACCCACGGAGCTGGCAGAGAGGTCCGTGTTGGCAGGCAGGAACAGAATCCCACGGCCCCTCCCCTGGGGCTCCCTGCTCTGGCTCCTCCCCTCTGAAACCTCTGAAGCCTTCAGGGACTTTTTTTTATCTAGATCTGCGAGGCTGACGTCCCTGTTCATGGTCCTGCTGTCAAATGTCACTCGAAAGGGTCCCTTGACTTCCCTGCCATTGCTGCTCCACTCGCTCTCGCTCCTGGAAGCTCGGCTCTGCTCCGAATGCCTCCTCCTGTCCGAACTCCTGCTGGAGACGTACACCTCTGCCTCATCAATCCTGTCATCGTCCAACGAGTCGGTGGAGGACACGGACAGCTGCTTCCTAGGCCGTATCCTCTCCCTGGCACGCTCCTGCCTCCTCTCCACCCCATCCACGAGCAGGGCTCCGTCCGTGCTGTTGCTGCTCCCAGCTGAGCTGGTGCTGCAGGTGCGGTAGCGGCTCCGCCGCTTGTCCGTGCGGGAATAGCGCTTGGTGGAGCCCAGCTTCCCCGGCAGCGCCTCGTCCCCCGCCCTCCTGGCCCTGTCACTTCGCTCTGCCCGCCTCCCTTTATCCCCCCTGGAGGCTTTCACTGCTTCCCCTGCCTGGCTCCCCTCTCTGTCCTCCTTGCCCGATTTGATTTTCCTGCTGCTGTCTTTCCCAGCGCCTTTCTCAGTCTCTTCATCTGCCTCGACTTTCAGCTGCTCCATCCTCCCGGTGATTTCCTCGCTGGCCAGGGAGGGCTCTTTAGCAGCGGAGTGCAGGCGTTTCCCAGGCTGGTAGATCTGTTGGTCTGGTTTCTTGGTTCTCCTGGGGGTCTTTGGACACCACTCATCCACAATGGGCTGCTTGGATGAGTTTTCCTGGCTTTGCAGGCCACCTTTGGTCTCTGTTTCTTCCTTTTCCTGTGAAGGACCGTTCTGCTTGGGGCCATTGCTTTTGTCACAGTCCTCCACAGCTGCAGCTCCCACTCCCACAGAGTCCTTGTCCCCAGCACTCTCCTCCTTGTCCTCCTCAGCTCTGCTCCTTTCCTTCTCCAAGACCTCTTGCTTTGGTGACACAAGTTTGCTCCTCAGTCTGGAGAGGCCAGGCTTGTAAATCTCCTGGTCTGGGCGCCTGTTGTCTTTGCGATGCCTTGGCTCCTTCACCTCCTTCATATTTTCTGGGGAAAAACAGACAGAAGACAGTTATTCCCAGGGACCAAAAAATACCATGACAAATATTCAAGTCAAGGCAAAGAGCCTGCCACCCTCAGGGCAGGTCCAGGAAGACATCTGAAAATCTATGTCAATATTTACAGAAAATCACAGAGTAAGAGTAGAAAATGAGAAAGTCTAACAGAGCTGACCAAATCCTTGGCCTGATCCACTTACAAATCCCATCCTGCAACAGGTTCTTCCTTAAAGCACAATACCAGACTTGAGCTCAAGTAGCAAGAGTAAAGTTGTATCACCACAGGTTCAGCTGCAAACACCTGCCTGCTGTTGGTGCAGGAGCTGCTCTGCCACCAGACCGTTTGAGTCAAAGACGCCTTTCCCCCTTGCCCACAATCCGGTAACGTTTCCCTCCTACTCCTCCTTTAACCGTATTTACAAAAAAAAAATCGTTACAGAGCCCAGGCCGGACCACGCACGGTTAAACGACACACAAAAGCCAGGCTGCTCCCCGCTGCATTCCCTAAACTTTCTTCTCCCTGTCAGTACCGCGCACCGGCCGCAGCCCCCAACCTCCGCTGGTACCGGGGGCTCGGCCCGGAGGACCCCGAGGGGCTGGGACCGACCATCCCGGGGCAAAGCCGCTCCGGCAGCCGCCGCCCGTCCCGCAGCCTCCCCGCTCTCGGTGCGGCGCCGGCCGAGCGCTCCCACCCCGGACAGCCCCGNTGCGGAGCGGCGGCTGCGGGGCCGCATCCATCGCACCCCGCTGCTCACCTGCGCCGGGCTGGATCGTATGGCCGGCCGGAGGCTGCTCTTCAAGTGCGAGCTCTTGCAGAGGACCGGATCCTTCAAGGTGCGCGGGGATGGCGGCACTGCAAGTGCCCGGGGCAAAGGTCGCTTTTTGCAAGAGGGAAAGTCGCGTTCCGCCGACACCCACCAGCTCCTGCCGCCCCGCACGGGTGCTGCCCGGGACTGAGGGAAAGGTGTGAGGACATCCAGCCCAGCACACACAGTCCTGCGCTCTCTCTGCAGATCCGCGGTGCCCTGAACGCGGTGAGGAGCCTCGTCGAGGAACGCCAGCGCACGGGCCGGGAGCTGCCCCGCGCTGTGGTGACACACAGCAGTGGCAATCACGGGCAGGCACTCGCCTGTGCTGCTCAGACAGAAGGTAACCTTTACCCCCGACCTCCCGCCCAGCTCCAGGACGCAGGCACGGGGTAAATGCAGAGCTGGTTCTCTTGGAGAGGACAGAGATCCCTCTCCTGAACCCATGCAGGAGCTGGTATAGGCAAGGCATTGCCTGCTCCTGCAGTTTGAACTGGCTGCTGTGGTTTTTGGGCTGTTGGATTGACTTCTCCCTCATCCCACAGGGATTCCTGCCTACATCGTGGTGCCCCGGACAGCCCCGCAGTGTAAGCAGGATGCCATTCGTGCCTACGGTGCCACACTGGTGCCATGTGACCCCAGTGACAATGTAAGGTACAGGGGAGACTGGCCAGGGACACTGCCCAGCCAGAGTGAGAGGTGACTGCTGTGCTTTCCCTTAGTCCAGAGCCGTGACAGCAGCCAAGGTAGTCCAGGAGACAGGAGGAGTCCTGGTGCACCCCAACCAGGAGCCAGCAGTGATTGCAGGGCAAGGCACTATTGCCCTGGAGGTGCTGGAGCAGGTGAGGCAAATGCTCAGCCCAGCCCCTGCAGGGGCACAGCAAAAAGGGGGACACAAAGTGTCAGAAGCCCTCACGTTTCCTTTCTGCACAGGCACCCCACATAAATGCAGTGGTGGTTCCCGTTGGAGGTGGGGGAATGGTTGCAGGAATGGCAGTCGCCATCAAGGTAGGCAACAGCTCATCCAGGAATCTCCCTGTGGGAGGGGAAGGGCTCTCAAGGCAGGCAGCAGCTTTTCACTTTAGAAACAGAAAGACCCTGCAGTGAAAGTCTCTGGGTGCCTGGGGGCTGCATGGCAGCAGGGCTTGCTTAGCCCCCTGCACTCCCAGAAACAGGGGACAGGCACATACTGGGTCACCCAAGTGGCTCCTCCTGCTCTCCCCAGGCTTTGAGGCCAGATGTGAAGGTGTTTGCTGCTGAGCCAAGCAATGTGGATGACTGTTACCAGTCCAAGGCCCGCGGGGAGCTGACCCCCAACGTGCAGCCGCGGGACACCATCGCGGACGCGGTAAAAACCAGCATCGGACCCAACACGTGGCCCATCATCAGGGACTTGGTTGATGATGTCCTGACAGTCTCAGAGGAAGAAATCAAGGTAAAAGCTTCCCAGCTCTCTTCTCACGGTAGCTGCCAGCAGGCAGCTGCCTCCACCCCCACCCTGCCCCTCTGCTCTCACCCCAACACACTCCCAGAGCAGCCAACCCCCTGTGCACCACTGCAGCTGTGACACCCACGCTGCCTCCAGCTGGAAAGGGCTGTTGGGAGCTCTGCCCTCCCTTCCCAGAGTGCTGCAGGGATGCCCTGGAGCAGCCTGTGCTGGCTGCTGGGCTGACAGCTGCTGCCCTGTCCCCACAGCGAGCCACGTGGCTGGTGTGGGAAAGGATGAAGCTGCTGATTGAGCCAACAGCAGGCGTGGGACTGGCGGCTGTGCTCTCGGAGCAGTTCCAGGCAGTCCCTGGAGACGTGCAGAACGTTTGCATCGTGCTCTGTGGGGGAAATGTGGACCTGAGATCCCTGACCTGGCTCACAGACCTCTCTGGGAAAGCAGAATGAGGATGGAGTGGTGCTCCAAGGAATGAAAAGCTCACTCTGAATTTGTGCAGTGCTTTGTGCGCTACTAAAAACAGATCAAGTCCAAACATTTGGGAGTTTTTGTGGAGGGACAAGGGAAGCTGGCATTGGTCTCTGTGGGGGGGCTGGAAACAAAGCACTGCCTGTTCTCTCCTCCCCAGCTGCCTTGCCCTGGCCCAGGCCTCCAGAGAGCTGCACTCAGTCACCCTCCCCAGCTGCTACTTGGCTCTTCTTTCTCAGCACCACAGGAACTGCCAGCAAACTCCTTCACACAGCAAAATCCCCACACACCCCACATGGCAGGGCACGAGGGACTGAAACAATCCCAGTGGGCCAGGGGTGCACACAACCTCCTGGCCACCACCACGACAGAGGCACTTAGTCATTTTTGACATTTTCCATTAAAATAAATAGCTATAGCTGGTACCTGAGCAGCAGCTGGCGATGCAGCTGCCCCTGAACAGACCCCAGCAGTAACACGTCCAAGGCATCAGTGCTGTCCTCACAGTGCACGGGCCAAGAACAGCATCCAGGGAGCCAAGGCACAAACTCCAGCCATGCTGGAGACTCACTCCATCTCCACCTCCCTCTCTGGCAGTGCACTCTCACTCCTCACCCACGGCACAGGCTCTGGGACATGAGGGTCATAAGTCCATTTGGGAAAAACGCGCTTGTAGAGGTTCAGCAGCACCGTGTCCTGGGACTTGAGCTGCCCATCAAAGTGGCACTTCATGTGGCCATGGGTCCCTAGGCAGAGGGCAGAAAAGGCCATTAGCAGTCTCTCTGGCCCAGTAGGACCACACCATGCCAGCAACACAGAGATAAACACCAAATCAAACCTACCCAATGGCTCCTTGATGTGCCCTCTACGTCCCCACTTTGTCCTCAGCTCCACGGGCTTGAACCACATCACATCCTCTGGAGATGGAAACATGAAAGGCAGGTAAGGAACAGGCTGTGCTGCACCAACATAACCACAGGGACAGAACTTCCAGAACCCCTCCTCCCACCAGAGACCAGCTGTACCTCTGTTGAAGAACATGTATCGCACGACAGCCATCTTGGTGAAGATCTTGAAGGGGTGGCCACTGAGCACCAGGCGCTTGATGACGATCCTGTCGGGGTCCACGGAGAGCAGGGAGCCCGTGGCAATGAGGTCGTGCATTCCTGCCAGGCAAGAGTCACCAATGCACCAGGGCAGGTGCTTCCATCACCCTTTCCCCACCACAAACCCCTTCCCTGAAGGGCTGCAGGCCCAGAGCAAACCCACAGCAGGGACAGACAAGTGACAACAGGGAGGGAGATGAGCTCATCTCAAACAGCAGGAAGGGGACAGCTTTTTCAAGTCATGCTTTCTGGAGAGGTGCACTTGTAAGCAGGGTGTGGGGACAGTTTGTTTCCCAGACACCACCTCCTTAGCATTTATCAACTCACCATTACTTCTCTGTTTGAAAAGCAGCACTGAGGCAGGAGGGAAAGTGATGGGAGCGTAGACAGTCACCACCAGGGCAGCATCTGGGCGCAGGAAACGCTCCAGCTTGTGCTTGTCAGCTAGGACAGAACAGCAAGGATCCAGTTCAGGCCAATAGCAGTCCTCAGAGCTGTGAGAAACCCCAGAGCTCATTCTTCTCTGTTCAACAAACACCCTTCCTCTGCTGGCACTGAGTATCTGGGAATGAAGGTGATCCTCTGGCATGGAACCTGGACCTTGCCTGGATCAGTGAATCACCTTTCCCAAGATATTCTACTCCCCATGATTTAGTGCCTGCCCTGGAAGCCTCAGAGCCTAGGAGTGAGTCTTCACAAGAATCCTTCAGCCAGGTTCAGACACCATGGCTAAGACATCACAGGCTTCCTGCTCCAGAATTCCCAACCCCACTGCTGCTGTACCCAGTCCCTGACAAACCTGAGGTGTGCTGGGAGAACAGGGGGGATGCTCGGAAGCGTCTGAACCCGCAGTGGAAGATCAGCTCCTCCTTGGCCCTCACTGGCTCGCTGTTGCCCGGATGCCGACGCACCAGGAAGTTCAACACGGACATCTGGAAGAGGCAGCACAGTGAGGGGCTGTTGGCAGGACTGGCAGGGGATGGTGGGCAGCAGAAAACAACAGGACATTGCAGCAGAGAGGAATGTTCTCAAAAATGGGGTTCCAAAAGGTCACTGGTCACCAGTGCCAGGCTCAGACACTTTCTCCTAACCACCCCCCAGCAGCTTCTGCATGCTCTGACCTGCTCTGAAACAGGAGCAATGTGGGGAGATTTCAGCCCAAACCCTCCCCAAGCCATGCAGCCTGAAGGAACAAGAAGCTGCACATCCCTCCAAGGGACCATCCCTTTTGTTCACCTTTTGTTCGTGGGGAAGCAGTGAGAACAGGACCAGGGGTTTCCCTTCCTTGAAGCTCTCCATCACCGAGACAGGGACATTGCAGACATGAAGTGTAACATACCAGCCCACCTGCCAAGACAGGAGCAGCTGTGAACACTTCTCTCAACAAAAAAAAAGTGTCAGAAGATGGGCCTGGATTAGGGAGGGAATCCAGGAAAAAATTGTCTGAACTTAGGGCTTCATGCTAAGAACCAGCTGGCTGAAAGATCCACCCAGCCACCTCCCTGGTAAGTCACTCCTATTGGGAGCAAAGGAACACAACAGGAAAAGAGATCAGCAAAAGGGAATTACCGAAGCTCCTTCAGTCTCCTCCTTCTCTATTTGCCTGAAGAGGTTCTTTCTGGTCCGGGAGAAGTCCTGGAACTGGAAGATCCTGGCATAATCCCTTGGAAGATTCTCTTTGGGGTCCCAAGGAGAAGTCCGGAAGCTTTTCAGCCCCCTATACTTCTGGAACCTTGACAACAGAGAGCAGGAAATCAAATTACTTCACCAACTGAGGTGAATCCCATCCTTCCCCACCACCTGTGGTCTGCAAGGTTTCACATCTTCAGGGAAGGCAAAGGGTGCAAAGCAAACATTAGCCCTCAGGAAAGATGTTGGTGCAAAGAGAGCTAAAACCAGCAGCCAAATCCCCAAACAACCTGTCCTTGCCTCAGGGCCATCCTCCTCTCTCTCCCAGGTGAGGATCCAGCTCTCCCTGCCAACTAGTGCCTGCTCTGGAAGCCTCAGAGCCAAAAAGAATCTTCACAAGAGTCCTTCAGCCAGGTTCAGACACCACGGCTAAGACATCACAGGCTTCCTCAGCAAATTAAACAGAAAGGCACCTTCCAGCTCCTCTCCCAGCAAAGCATCCCATTTCTTACCTGACTCTGGCAGGCACATCCCGTGGCGTGTCCACCTCATCTGGAAACATCTCATCCATTCTCTGCTGTTTGTATCTCTCCAGCATCTGCTCATCCTCCTCCATCTTCTCGTCGTACTGGTCGTCCCGCAGGCACTCGGACACGGTCATGGTCTCGCTCTCCTCCTCCCCAGCCTCCTCCTCACTGCTCTCCCCCTCCTGGCACAGGGCAGCACAGAGCCTGTGAGCACACAGAGCCCTGCATGCAGCACTGGCACCCTGAGTGTGCTCACACGGTGGGATTTGGGACCCTGGCCCATTATTTTGGGGTCCAACAGGCCAAAGAAGCAACGAGATACATGTGGGGATTTAACAGTGGAGATCCAGGCAAGTCCTGGCTCTGCATCATGCCCTTGCAATAGACAAAGCAAGCTGGAAGGACAGAATCTTCCTAGAACATGCAATAATGACCTGGAGATCACCTGCACTATCAGCTCTTGGAATTACCTGAGAAACTGCCTCTTCCATCAGATCATCATCCATGTCATCATCTTCGTCATCATCATCATCATCCTTCTCACTGCCTTCTTCTCCATCATCCACAATCCAGGCAGCCTGGTACTTGGATGTGCCTTTGGGGACCTTCACCACCCTCCTGTTTGCCTTCAGAGAATCTGTAGGATTCCCACCAGTGGTTAATACAGGAGCAGTTCTCCTTCCCCTCAGCAGCATTTACACCAGGACAGCCAAAAGCAGATCTAGACCAGAACTGCTATTTTCCCAGCAAAGAATTTGTCAGGACAGCCAAAATCTGTTAACTTGCCAGGCAAACCACACAGCCTGCTGGCCACCTGATGGGACTGGAAGCCATCCCAACTGTGTTTCTTCACAGCCACCCTGGTGACAGAAGTTTCTAACAACCCTCCTAAGAAGAAGGAAGAGATACAGAACTATTGCTTCTGCTCACCCTCTGCTTCCTGCAGTTCTTCTTCAGTGGGCCATGTCTGCTCCCCTTCCATGGGATCAGGAACCACTTCTGACTGCAGAGACTCCTGCTTGCTTGGATCTGCCTTCATCAGCACCTTGACATCTTCCTCCATCTCATCAGCACCATTTCCAGAGTCATCCTGAAGGGCAGGAGCAGAGTTCCTAGAGCTGAACACACCTCACTGAAGTTTGCAGTCAGTCTCAGGTGTAACTCCCTTCACAATGTCGTGACATAACTTCCATTACATACTGCAGGCACGGAACCTCAGCCCAGCAGCAGAGCACAGATGAAACTCCCTTTCCCCTCTCCTTGCCCCCATCCCCCAGCTGTATTTTCCCCAGTGAAAGTTTAGAAACCTTGTGTTCTAAGAAGACTGGCAAAGCTCTCACCCCACACACCTGAACCTCCATGTCCTGACTCCTCTTCTGTCCTTTCCCCACTCGTGGGTTCAAAGAGAGCGGGTCAGGGGGAGCATCCACCTGGCTGAGCTGGAAGTCCCCGTGCCCCACAATGTGCACCAGGCTGTTCACGTCGAGGCTGCGTCCCCGGACAAAGCCAGACACCTTCAGGGTCCCAAGCAGGTGGCTGTCCTGGCTGGGCACAAACTCGGCAGCACGGGCCAGCAGGTGAGCGCGGCGGTCCCGAAAAGCCAGGTGCCTCTGCTTCTGGGAGCTGAGGTGCCTCAGGAGCAGCGAGGATTCCTGCTCCGTGTTCAGTGGGAACAGCTTGGCCTCGGGAAAACGCTTCTCAATGGATTTGGAGAGTTTCTTCCTGGCATCTATCCTCTTCTTAGGGGGCAGCTCCGTGCCTCCCGGGACAGCGAGAGCTGCCGAGCAGAGAACAGAGCTCGGATCGGATCCTAAACCTGCTGGTGTTCTTTTTACCAAACACAGGCAAACACCTGGATGGCAGCAGCCCAAATGGCCAGATTTGCACCACAAAGTACTGTGGGAATGCTCCCTGGGGGCCCTCTGTGTGGGAGACCCCAAGTAAGATTTGCCTGAAGACAACAGAACCCCGTGCCCTGGGTTCCAACAACGTACAAAGGGAGGATCACTGGTTTCAGTGGTGCCCAACAGGACAAGGAGCAACAGCCATAAACTGAAATGGAAGATCTTTCACCTCAACATAAGAAAAAATTTCTTTTCACTGAAGGTGAGAGAGCCCTGAAATCTAATTACTGTGACAGTCAATCTCCATGAAGCACCCCCAGAAACCCAAAACATTTCTCACCATAACTGGGGAGCCCCTGTGCGAAGAGGCAGGAGAGGCAGTGCTCCCCTGCACTGTCCCAGCCATCCACAGGGTCCAGGATGAACAGCAGGGAGTCAGCGACCTTGGCAAGGTCTAAAACAGCGTGAAGATCCCCTGCAGCCAAAACACTCCGTTAGTGGGGCTGCCAGAGGCACCAGAACCAAGAACCCAACCAAGAGCGGCGCCTCCTCACCTGCCTGGGTCGTGACAAAGCGCCAGCGCTGCCTGAGCCGCGGGCAGAGGAGGGCAAAGCCCCCAGCTCCGCCCTCATCCGCACGGACAACGGCCGATTCCTGGCTCTGCAGCAGCCGCAGGGAGTCCTGGGCTGCGGCCCTGCTGTGCAGCAGCACCACAACCACGAGGTGCGGGGGCCCGTCCCTGCTGCCAAGGCTGCGCTTCTCCGCCAGCACCTGCGGGCGCCCGGGCAGCGTGTGAGCGGCGACCCAAAGGCGGCTCCCGTCCGGCCCGGACCACGGCCAGGCTCCCCCACAGCGCAGCCCGAGCACAGCCGGTCCGGTAATGCTCCGCTTCACCCGAACCGAACCGGGCCTGGCACCCGCTCGTTTCCTCCGCAAAGACCGAAACCGGTTCGGCTGCACCGCCCACGTCGAGACCGCCCCGGCCCCAATTCAAGCCCTCTCCGGCAGAGACTCGAACCGATCCGTTTCCAGCGCCCCGCAACAACCGGCCCGACCGCGCCCGGTTTCCCCGGTGCCTCACCGCTTCCTTGCGCTGCCGGCGGAGCTGCAGCGCCTGATGCCGCCGGTCCACCCTGTTTAGATCACGGAGCCGCCGGCGGGGCTGGGCCTTGACGGGGACGCGGCCTGGGGG
>VWZV01004171.1:156158-246686 GCA_013397155.1 Irena cyanogastra | reverse complement strand
GGGGGGGAAGAAAGAGAACGGTCAGGCTGGCCGAGAGCGGCGGGGAACCCGCGGGGAGCCCGTCCCGCCTCACCTCCAGCGCGGCGCTGCGAGGAGCCGCTGTGCTTGCCGCCCTTGTGCGCCTTGTTCTGCTGCTTGAGCGGCCCGGGCCGGTGCGCGCCCGCCGCCGCCATCACCATGCTGCCGCCTCGCTGCCACCGCCTCGGCGCGGCCGCCCTGCGTCACTTCCGGCGCGACGGGGACTCGCGGGGGCCCCACGTGGGCAGCGAGGGGAGGGGAGAGGAGAGGACGGGACCGGGGACCGGGACCGAGCCCCGGGAAAGGGCAGGGGCGAGCCCCGGGGCGGGGAGGGCAGAGCAGCGGGGTTAGCAGCCGTAGCGCCGCTGGGCAATGAGAGGCGGGAAGCAGAGCCGTTCGTTCAGCGCTTTATTGGTTGGTTCTTTGTACAGGTATTTACACAGAGAGGGGAACGGGGCTCGGCCGCGCTCCGGGAACGGGCCGGAGGGATGAAGCGGTTGGGAAAAGGCCCCGCCGAGCCTCTGGCATCGCGCCCAGGAGCGAGGGCAGGACGGCAAAGCCTGCTGGAGCGGAAACATTCCTCCCGTGGCCCGGTGTTACCGCAGTGACCTCGGTCTTGCCAATCATTATCCAGGCAGGAATGTCCGTTCCTAGGCAGAGCCTCAGCCCCGATGGGACATCCCAAACCCCGGCAGAGCCTGCCCCGCGATCACTCCATCCCTCAGGGGTGGAGCAGCTCTCTGCTGGCTACGGGAAGCATCAGCGCCGCAGCACGCAGGAACGCGTGGGTGAGCAGCGAGGTTAAACATTCACCGGGGTGTTGCAATCGCCAGGAAAGCTGAAGCAACCCGAGGGAGAGGCAGGGCAGCTGCATGGGAAGGGAAAAGCAGGTTCCTACAGGTTCCTGCTGCCTCTGAACTCGAGGCATCTTCCCACCTCCTCCTCCTGAGAGGAAATCAGCATGACAGCAGCAGTGTGGGGTTGTCAGCTGTGGATGGTCTTTAGGGATCCTTTTCTACCCCTAAAAGCAGACTGGCTGTTTAAACCTTTGAAACTCTAAATATGAGCACGTGTTACCTGAGAGGAAGGAAGACACAAAATTGAAGAGACTGTGACAGATAAACACTGCAGTGATTAAGTCTCTCTGAACAGGAATTACTGGTTGTGGGACAGCATGAGAGTCTCCCCCAAAGGCTGTTTGCCCACAGCACTGCCTTGCAGAGCCAAAGGCAAACAGGTTGCTCAGAGGGGGTTCCAGGGAAGAGGGAATAAGTGGGATACTTCTAAATCAAGGAAAACATCCCGTGAGTTAGTTACAGCTTGTCATTTAAGCAAGACTAGGGAAAGGAGGAAGGTTGGGAACTCTGTCCTCAGGTTATCACAAAGCCAAGTACTCCTGCCTCTGAGTCATGCAGAAGCCTGGATACCCAGAGGCAGCCAGAAGGGCCCCACACCATGGGGGCTGATGATCTTGGCAATCCTCAGAGCTGCTCTGGCTTTCCCACACATCCATACATTGTCATCTTACAGGGATTTCACTGACCTGCACAGTCCTGCAGGGCCCTCCAGACACGTGCCACCAAAAAAACACAACCTGCCAAGCAGAGCAAGCAGGAGCAGAAAGCCAAGCACTGCCTCACCAGCTGACAGCATTCCAGGTGAAAACAAGCACTCCTGTCAAAGCAGAAACTACCAAGGAAATATGGATGCAGCCACAGTGTGAGCAGGGAATAACCTCCAGCAGCTGAGGTGAAAATCCCTGCAGCAAGGCAAAGCCCTGGCAGGGAGAGGGCTGCCCTCAGCTCTCCTGTACCATCACAACACAGAGCTTGGTGCTCTGCACACACAGGACACTGTGACAGCACCATATGTCACCCACCTTGTCCCCTCTGCACCCTCTTATCCAAAAAAAAAAAAGGCTTTGTATCACAGCACAAAGCCCAGACAAGCTGTGCCATGCATGGAGCTCACAGGCTGCTCCAAGCCTGGCTGAATCCCAAAAAAAAGCTGAGCTCACATTCCTGTTCCCTGAAGGAGGAGCAGCTGCTTCTGGAGCAGCAAGAACTCTGGGCTGACTCCACACAGGGGGAGCAACAAGCTGGGACAGGCTGGATGCAAAGCCAGAGCCTTGGCTTAGGAAGGAAGACTGGTTGCAACTGGAAGGGCCAGTTTATTAGAGAAACCTCACATTGCAGAGAAGTCACAACACATTGGAAAGGGTCCAGGCCTGCTGAGGGGGGGCAAGTCTTCTGCAGCAGCACAGATCTACATCCCCCAGCCCCAAAAAACCCAGCAGGTGCCACAGAGGGAAGGGTTACCTGGAACACAGCTTATGTTTTACAAGCAGCCTGAGAGAAGAGCCAGTAGTAAAGTTCCAAAAAAAGCCTCCCCGGCAGACAACAGTTAAAACAAAAAATGGTTTAAAATGTTTAAAAGCTCCGTGTTCTTGGCTGCAGCATAAAGGGGAGGCAAAGGTCTACAACACACAGAGGCCTCCGTGGCTCTGGGCACTTGCTCTGATCTACCAGTGAAGGCCGGAGGGAGGGGTCTTCTCATCTTTGTTGCTTTCCAGGGAAAAGGGTGGGATTCGGACATCAAAGTGGGAGCCATCAGGCCTCTCAAATCGAAAAGTGCCCCTGCAAAAATAATGGCAGAGATCATGCTAAGGCCAGGGACAAACACACCTAGGAAGCATCAGCAAAAAGGTAAGATCTGAGCTCTTCCATATCCTGGGAGTCCATCTGCAAGGCTGGTCCAGCAGCAAGGACATGGGCTCAGCTGCAAACATCTGCTGCCAAGATAACTCATTTATGGAGGACTCCTGGGCAGTTTTACATCACATCCCTAACACATTTCCTGCACAAGCTGTGATGATTGCAGCCCACAGGAGTCAAACACCCTCCATGCACCTGCAGTGGTGTTTACCCAACGCCCACTCCCCAGGAGACAGAGCTATCTGAGCTATTTTAACAAACTTGTTACATGTAAATCAGATTTGTATTTCTTGGCAGGAGCTCCACTGGTTGTCTGTGACATTAAGAGATCCCATCACAGATGTAATTTGGAATAGCTTCAGCTTTGCATTTCAGAACTGAACCTGCCTGTCCTGGTACAACCATTTGTTTACTGCTCTGAACTACAGAAGACTGTACTGCAGAACACACCACAGGCAAGAGTGTGGTGGAGATAAATTAACAGGTTCTCAGGACAGAGAGGACACAACTGAATACCAGAAGTCAAGCTGAGCAGCTTCTGAGCTGCAGAACCTTTGTCTCTTAGTCTAGTAGGTTTTCCCTCTCTGCATACATCCTGGAGACAATCTGGTTTTATTCCCCAGGGAATCCATTCAGGCAATTCAAAACACTGCACATAGAAAACCAGGTACACCCTATATGCAAAGAGCTGCTCTCCTGCTTTTCCCAACTCAAAGGCAACTTAACTTTGAAGGAGATTTCCTTAAAAAAAATGCAGAAGGACCTGTCATACAGAAGGCATGAGGTGGCTGTGCAATCCTTGTCCACACAGAGATGCCACTAAATGTGCTAACCCAGCCAAAAGGCAGATAAAGGGAAGCTGCTTTAACCCCAAGGCACAGGAAAAGAACAACTGAGCTGGGCACTTCCCTCCTTGCACTTACAGAAGAAGAAACTCAAACACCAGTTAGACTGAAGGCCTTACCTGGTCAAAACTGGAAAATGCCCTGCATGCCAATTCCTGACACAGAAGTGCACAGACATGGAGTGAAAGCCCAATCCTCTCTCAAGAAAGGAAACAGCAGAGCACACATTCCTGCTGCTGAGGGAATTACCAGCACAAGGCCTTGGCTCTTGCACCAAGGACAAAAGGAAGAACTGCTTCATCTCTTTAAATCCAGTCTAGCATAGAACACAGCAAGAAGGATGAATTATCCTGGAACCCCTCCTGGTGCAGACAGCCAACAGATCATCTTATCACTAACTAGGATACAGCTAGAGAGAAGCTCATTAAATTTTAGCTACCAACTATGCCCTGTCCAGTCCACTTCTACCCAGCTTTCAGCCACAACCCCAGGCTGCAAACTGCACCCCAGCTGGCTGCTGGGGGGTCCTACACCCAAAACACTGCTGCAGCAGCAAGGGCTTCTTACCACATGTGACCACTGGATGCCTGCAGGGAGACGTGGCTGCTGTACTGAAATGCTGGCTGTTCTTTGGACAAAACTGGCTCCTGAGAAGACAAGAGAGCACTGGGCATCAGCAATTCTACCACAGATAGTCATCAACAGGAAATTAATATAGCATAAAAAAAAAACCAGAGACCTGCATCCCAGCACTTCTGCCAATTACACAGCAAACAATCTGTCCACTGAGTAGCACCAGGATCCCATTATTAGCCCAGTTTTCCAACCATTTAGGATCATCCTCTAATACTCAGTGTCAAGTTTCAGTTCATGCAGACGAACAACAGACAAAAAGCTCACGTGACTTTTTTCATTGCCAGTTTCCCACTCCATCTATTTCAAGTGCCCACTAAGCAATTTAGTGGCAAATCCACACAACCAAGTGAGAGAATTCCAGCAAAGGGCCGTGTTTCCCAAAAAAAAGGCTGCATGGTACCTACCCTTCCTACAACCCCACGGCCCCGGACCGTTTCCAAGGTGCCAGACAAGCTGAATATCCTCCAGTGCCGTTCTCGCAGCTGCACCACCTCACTGTCCAGGTTCTCCAGCCGAATACAGTACCGCCACTGGACAGAAGAAAGACTCTTATCAAGAGCTGGAATCAGCTGCAACCAGTTGATAACCTACAGCTGGTACTGGGAAACAGTTGCCAGGCAAAGGCTGTTCTCCCTCAGAGCTTATCACAGTGCAGTGATGCCACAGCGAATTAACTCCTTCCCTTTAGCTGCTCCGTGACACAAAAGGCACTTACCCAGTAGACATGGGAATTCTGGGCTTCCTGTCAAGAGAAACAAAAGACTTTAGCAGCTGCCCTTGGACACATGGTGCCAAAAAACCTCTTCAGCTGTCGGCACAGCACCAGTACAGGGGCTCTCACTCTGTGCCAGGGTGACGCAGACAACTCACATGAGCACAGACAGCTGCTCTCTGAGGCCTTCCATCAGCAGAGCCTGGCACTGGCTCTGCTCTACAGTAATCATGAGGTGGGAGATTTGCAAGGATCTCGTGACAACCCTCAGAGTTCATCTCCATGTTGATTACGCACTTTCTACAGACACAGAAACACCCCTTTCCTTCCCTTTGGGCACCTGTTTTCCTGACAAACATCAGCTGGACTCCACAAAAGTTTCAAATCCACACCAAAACATGCACTTGCCACAGCTCAGGCTCCCTAACAGCAATGCTCAGAAATCACAAATCACTGTGGGAGTTCCCAGCTCTCCCACTCAGGAGTCTGTTGGAGCCACATTATTTTGGATGGTCCACGTGAAGTTCTGTGCTATAAAGAGCACATGGTTATCAGCTAAATACAGAAGGCTTTAGCCAAATGCTCCAAACCAAACTAGAGGCAGGAAACAGGCAGGAAACAGGCAGGCAACAGCAGCCCATCACTGGGCAGGATAACAGATGTGTCTGTTGTTACAGAGCAGATGGCACCAGTGTCACCTCACGTGACTGAGGCAGTAACAGGACCAAGTCACAAGTCCTCCCAAATATCTTGCTAGCACTGTAGGATGGTATTAGTAGGATGAGAAATAAACTGCTAGAACATTGCAGGTTATTTCTCATCCTACTAATAACCAGCAAAAGCCAATACGCAGGAGCTGTTCTCCAAAAATATATGACAAAACAGTTTCATGTTTATGAAAATGGCAACTGTGGTTAAATGTCACTTCTCCAGCAAGCAGAAGGTACCTTCAGGCAGCAAATCAATCTTACAAAAACAAGCCAGTGAAACAAATGGCAGAATTAGCAGAGCAGCACAGACTTACCCTCATGCCCATGTAGAAGGGGATAACAGTGACACGGATGTTCTCTGTGGTTTCTCGGTGCACATCCGAGAGCTCCAGCCAGGGGTGGTTCTTCTCCTGCCATGCACACAGAGTATCCCTTGCTACAAAAGGTGGGACTGTAGAGAAAGGTGAGAGGCAACACTGTAGCTGGAGTGCTCTCCCCTCAACACAATTCCTTTCATATGGTTAAAAAAAATATTCAAGGCAGCTTCACTGTAACAAACCCCAAGCTAGACACGATTTTTATACCATGTCCAAGATGATGGGGTGTGGGTATTTGTTACAGAACAGTGCAAGCATATGGCTCTGAATAATCCCTTGTGAAGGCAGAATTTACCTTTTGTTTGGTCGTACATGAGGAACCTCTCAAAGAGCTCATGCTGGATGGGCACTTGATCAGTGGAGCTGTAGGGAAGGATGTCTTCATGGCTTACGTAGTCTAAACCTGAAAAAGAAACCCCAAAAGCAATGGAACTTCCCCAGCAAAGAGCAGCTCAGAAATCTCCTGCAGAAAAATTGATCACTCTAGTGAGAGAAAAGGACTTTGGCAGCAGAAGCCAAAGCTAATATCACAACTGCAAGGAAGAATGGAGGAGACGTGCCAGGAATAACTCTTGGCAGTGTTCTCCTGTGGGACTTTTCATGGAATGACTCCTCTGATAAACACACACTGCCCTGCAAAGTACCTGCACTGCCACAAAAGCACTCTGGGCAGGAAATGCCCAGGACAGGAATAAATCCAGCTGTCCTGATGACAAGGTAGAACAGCCATATACAACTTGGTATGGGATCTATGTCTCAAGAGCTCAAATCAGACATGGCTGTGTCTAATCACAGAGGGCCCAACTTCCAGCTATCCAAAGGGCTTCCTGTACTTTAGTCACTCTGTTGTGTCCAGCACAGCCTTAAGCTATGGACAGATCCACTACAGAATGTCCTGTAGGAATTGCTGCTTCACTGGCAGGGCTTGACCACTGATACCTTTTCTGACCTCACCTCACAAGCAGAGGCTGCAGGAGGATTTTACTCACCTGGGATGGCATAAAGGGCTCTGCTGTCATCATGATTTGCCAGGAACGTCACTGCCTCCGTCTGTGATCTCTGGGACTAAGAAGCAGGGAGGTTTATGTTTTTGTGTGCACTGCTGCAGGACAGTTTCCAGTCACATTTCAGCTCATTAGTGTGATTTATAAATCATGTAATGTTTATTTCATTTAACCAATTCATCTCAGAACTTCTCTCCCTTTAATTCCTCTGGGCTAACTCCCCACTCAGAGAGGCAGGGAGCATTTCCAGTGCTGTAGCCCACATTCCTAATGCCCTGTGTGCAACACTGTGGGAACAGCACCAGGAGGAGGAAAGGAGTTGGAAAAGAGAAACATGATCCAGAAAACAGTCGTATGACATTCCAGATGATCTCTCTCAGGGAAAATACTCCTTGAAGAACAAATTTATCCAAAAATCCTAACCAATGCAGTTAGCCACCAAAGTAATTTTCCTTCAGTGCCTGTCCCTCTGAACCACTCATGTAGGAGAAGATACTCAAGTTTCAATACCACGATTACTCATTACTTACTATATGTGGACAATCCCGGGCATCTATTAACACCTGGTAGTAAGTGTGTGTTTTACCCTTGACCTCTTTGGAACCATGGCCTGCCACATTCTCGCTCCTAAAGAGAAAAGCAAAGCTCTGAGCTCAAGCCCAGGATGGCACCAAGTACTTATAAACAATGATTTTTTTTAAAGCCACATTTTGGAGCCTGTAATCATCTGGCTGCACCCAAACCAAAGCCCCACGAGCCACCCACACCATGACAGTTGAGCTGAGATGACCATCAGTGGTGTTTGGCACAGGCACAACAGCTCAGAGGTTTTTCCTGCTCCTCTCTGGGGTGGATGTTCCTACTGCCCTCTGATTTTCTCTCTGCTCCTCACTCCTTCCCAGCACAACTCATCACAGGCCAGGGGAAAAACAGATGTAAGAGGGGAGGGAACTGAACAGCAGCTCAAGAAGTATGAACTTGGCTTAGTGGGTTGAAGTTGAGGAGGAAGCTGATAGACCCAGCTCACTGGCAATCTACAGCAGCCTCCAACTGTTAACACAGGAGCCTGGATCTCACTCAAAAAGGGTCTTTTTGTGTAACACAAAATGCCATGAGCATAATTTTTAAATTTATTTTTATTTCCTCCATACACACACTTTCATCCTTCATACTTCCACCATGTCTCTAATTAATACTCAATAATGAAGTGTCTCCTCTTTAAGCACCTCTCCTAGTTTACCCTCATGCAAACAGACCCATGCCATTAAAAACCCATCCTGCTTAAAGACACTTGTTTACCCCAAAGAGAAAACTCACTACAACACGTAAATCTAACAGTCCAACAACACAAACCAGACCAAATCCTGAAATCCTTACTTTTCTGTGACAGGAGAAGCCACATCCCGATCATAAAGCCTGGCTTGCCAGGGAAACAGGACTATTCCTCGATAGCCAAACACACTGTGAAGGAAGAGCTGGAAGGAACAAATAATTGCAGCTGAATTATTTTAAAAATCCGTTATCTGAGGTAAAACTACAAACATTTACAAAAGGTTTAATGTGTGGGATGGGGTACAGGGAGAATCACCACTGTGATGACCCAAAGCAGGAAGAGGGGAACAGTTTGGGATGGGAGAAGAAATCCATGTCATCTCTATCCCATAAAAGGGAAGGACTAAACTAGTAATGCAGTAGTAGAGCAGCAGAAAGGAGAGACTGCTCACAAACAGATCTGAGAGTTTTAAGGACAGGAATTACAAGTTTAGTTCTTATTTCTCAAATTCACTGACTGTCTCTTTGGATCCTTGAGGGAGAAAACCCCAAAGTAAGACAGTGGAGCAAGTGCCATTGTACAAGAGTTGTGTTGGGCAGCAGATTCTTATCAAGCTGCTATTGTCAGATGACTGACAAACTGCAGACACAGCACAGACAAGGAGCACCGAACTGTGAAACTCCCAGCCTTCTGCTGCTGAGCTTCTCCTTACAGCAAATCCCTCAGCTGCCCAGTCCTTGTGGCACGAGCCTGCAGGATCAGCTGTGCCCCCCAGAACCCCTCACCTGGCCCGTCTCGTATTTGCCGTGCTGCTTCGGGGCCTCAAACACCCCCACGGTCTCCAGCACTTTGCCCTCGGGACGGTTCCTGGGAGCAGAGAGGCAGCTTGGAGGCTTTGCAGGGGCTGAAGCAGCCCCCAGGCCAGGGGGACACTGCTCCCCACCTTGTGCGTCCCTCCGGTACCCCACAAGAGCCCCACTATGCACTGGGCTGCCCTCCCTCCCCTGCCCTTTGCCAGCCTCCCCTCTCCCCACTGCCCTGGGCACCCTCACCCAGTTGTCCCTTTAACCCAATCCCCCCTCTTCCACATCTCTGCCCTAACAGCTCCCCAGCTCTTTCAGTCAACAGACCCCAACCCACACCCCAACTCCCCTCACACCCTCCCAATCCCCCTCAAACACCCCCTCACCGNGCGCCGCTCCGCCCCGCCCCGCCGTCTCTGTGGTTCCCCCTCACCGCCCCTCGCCCGGTCGCCCCGGCAACGCCGGCCCAACATGGCGTCGTCGGTGCGGGCCGGGCCGCGGCTGCGGCGGGCGGTGCGGACCGGCGAGTTGGCAGCGGTGCCCGCCGGGCTGAGGGATGAGTTGGAAGCGGCGCTGGCGGAGGAAGGAGGGCTGGTGCCTTTCGGCCTGCTGCGGAGGCTGCACGCCGCGCTGCGGGAGGCAGGTAGGCCGCGCTGCGCCGGGACGCCGTGATCGAGCCGTGATCGCGCCGTGACCGCCCCGTGCCCCTCCCGCAGGGTCTCCGCTGCACCTACACGAGCTGCTGGAAGGATGCGAGATCCACCTGCCCGAGGTGCCGGTGCCGCCGCGGGTAAGTGAGGGCCGGCTGCGAGTCGTGGGAGGAGGCGGCGGCTCCCGGCCCTCACGGTGGGTCTGTGCCACCCCCAGAACCCCGAGCTGGTGGCCCGGCTGGAGCGGATCAAGGCCAAGCTGGCACACGAGGAGTACCAGCGGATGACCCGCAACATCACCGGCCAGGTGAGGGGCTGCTGCAGTGCCTGCTGCCAGGATTCATCCCCCAAACACCTGGGATTTTCCCCCTTAGAGTGAGTGCAGTGCAGAGGGGATGCTCTCACTGGAGGAGAGCACACTGTAAACACACCGGGAAGAACAGATCCGGTGTTGAGGACAGAGGTAGGACAGGGTTAACAGGGTGACTTTAGGGAACCCCTCACTGTGCCAAAGATCTCAGGTTCTGTTCTGGGAGACTGAGCACATGCTGTAAATGTTTGACTGGGAGCATCTGTGCTGCTTAAATTTTTGTCATAGTTTTAAAATTGCCTCATTTGTGTCGAGGTAAAAGCTGAAAATACAAGATCATATGTGGGTACTCATTCTTTCCTGAGAGAGCTGAGATCTTCTGGCAGGGTGACTGTTCAGACAAGTCAGCATCCCTTCCTGCTGGCAGTCCTTGTGATCCCATTCTGCCCTTCCACACTGTACCTGGCATCCAGGTGCACATTAACTCTCATGGGAAGATCTGCTTTGCTCTCTGCCAAGCTGGACCACTGCAGGTTTGACCTGGTTTAGGGAAAGGTGTCCCTGCTCGTGGCAGGGGCTAGAACAAGGTGGTCTTTAAGGTCCCCTTCCAAGGCAAACCATGCTGTGATCTATAATCCAGGGTAGTTTTAGCAAAATCACAGAGAAACCTGTGTGCTGTGAAACTGCTGCTCCCCTACAGCCCACCCACCCAAAACCTCAGAGTTTTGGGGACAGGACAGGCCATTGGCATTGCTTTTATTCTGCACACACAGTAATAACATTACTATTAACATGAAAATACAAGTGGTCACAAGCTGTTTCAATCTCTTCTTGCAGGAGATGAACGGGCCATTGGCTGAATTTGGGAGGCAAGGTGAGTGGCTCCCTGTCCTGTTGACATGTGGCAGGTCAGGCATGGGAACTGTTCCATCTCCAGCTGGTGACAGCTCTTCCCTCTCGGAATATCTCACCATAAGGTTTTTCTGTACTAAAGGGTTCCTTGAATAAAGGAGCCTCTTGGTCATTCTCACCAATATTTCCGGAGGCACCAAGCGTGTGACTCCTCCAGGATTGCATCTCCCAGCTGAGGCAGCTGTGCATGATTACACCTTGTCTCCAGCCCTACCTAAAATCAGCTCCTTTACCTCGTGTCCCCAGTTCGCTCGGTGAAAGCCGTTGTCATCACCATCTTCAACTTCATTGTCACCGTGGTGGCCGCCTTTGCCTGCACCTACCTGGGCAGCCAGTACGTCTTCGCAGAGACAGCGGCGGTGAGTGAGCCCAGCCCCTGGCAGCCCCTCTGTGCCAGCCACGCCAGACACCCAGGGTCACCTCTCTCTCTTTTGTGTCCCCAGCGTGTCCTGTCAGCTGTCATTGTGGCCTCGGTGGTGGGCTTGGCCGAGCTGTACGTGATGGTGCGGACCCTCGAAGGGGACCTTGGGAAGCTATGACCATGAACTGCAGGCTTCGTGCTGGAGGATTTTGTCTTCCCCAGGAGCTGCTAATTTGGGACAGATCTTGTCCTATCTGTACCTGTTCCTGCTGTGGGAAGACTGCTGCACTCCTCAGGCTTGTCTTTTGCTTCCCGCTCCTGAAATGAATCACGGGTTGGAAATCCCAGAGCTGCAGAACAGGAGAGGGAATGGCTGTGGACTCTAACCACCCCAGCAGGGAGAGGGGCGTCAGCTCCTGCCAGCCCTATTCTCCTGGGAAGTTCCTGTCCTTTTATTCTGGGAATAAATAACACTGTGTGTTCCTGCGTGTCGGGAGATGTCTGTTGGTATGAGAAACATTGATGTGACTTCTGAGACACGGCAGAAATGTGAATCTTCCCTCTCTCTCTGCATCATGCTCCATCTCCTGTGCAAACCTTCCTCTGCCTGCACAGTGAGGGATGCATGGTGCTCCCAACCCCCTGCCAAAGGGTGCCTAGATTCTGGAGGTAGGGAGGGAACACCCCTCAACACTGAGCCCAGGGCTTTCTAGGTGCTGTGGGACAGAGAGCAGAGCCAGCTCGATGCACCCACAGCGGGGAGGGGACACCCATGCCAGGCCCTGGGGACCCGGACACCTGCCGGGTGGGCGCTCTGCCAGGGCCAGACACAGTGATTAATGCTCTGATGGCAGCTAAGCCCCTCTGGAAACACGGTTTAATATCCCATCCAGGGAGATCTGCCGGCACCTGCGAACGTGCCTGCGGATTAGGGGCGGCCACACCACAATCATCCGTGGATACAGCCTCAGATTAAGGTATTGTTTCCAAAAGATTAGTCGGTATTAGGGAGCTGATGGGGAGCTGCCCCTGCTGTGGCCGTACCGGCATTTAGGATATTGGATGACATCCTCGGAGCCTTTGGGACCGGCTGTAATTCCACACCCTAATGAAATCGTGGTGCTAATCCGGGGGGGCCGCGGTGCCAGGAGTGTCCCTAGAAGCCGGGGGTCTTTGCCACGGCTATGGCTCGCCCAGGTTGGTGATGGCCGCGCTGTAGATGAGGTCGGAGATGGAGGCCAGCGAGGTGGGGAGGCCCCGAGCGGGGCTGTGGGATCGCGGCGGCGGCAGGGCAGGGGCCGGGCACGGGATGCTGTCGTCGGGAGGTGCCGCGGGGGGACCCCGCTCCCCGGGCGGCGGCAGCGGCGGCGGCTCCGGCTTGGCGCTACGGATCCTGCGGGCGCGGCGGTTCTGGAACCAGACCTGGGACGGGCGAGGGGAACTGTGAGACACCGAGAGCGCCCCGACAGGGTGGCCCCGCTGAGCAGAGGGAGTCCCGGGAGGGAAGGAGGAAGGGATGGAGGGGAGGGTCCCGCCTGCGCTCACCTGGATCTTGGCCTCGGGCAGCTGGGTGAGCTCGGCCAGGCGTTCCCGGGTGGCGATGTCCGGGTAGGGCACGGCGGCGAAGGCCCGCTCCAGCTCCGACAGCTGCCCCCGGCTGAACGTGGTCCGCCGCCGCTTCCGCGGCCCCCCCGGGCAGGGATAGGGACAGGGGCACGGCCCGACCGCCGCTCTCCCGCAGGGCTGGCTCCGGTCAATGTTTAACCGGAGCGGTGGTACCGGTTGTGCGGGGCAGCCGGGGCCGGCTGCGGGTGGCTCCCGCCGGGACCGGCCAGGCGCTGCGGGCACCCCGAGCACCGGGTGCTGGGGGGCGCATGGAACCAGAGGGGGAGCGGGGCGGGGACCCCCAGCCGGTCCCAAGGCCCAGAACGCTCCCACGGGGCCAGGAGAGACCGTAAGTTGCCGGGGAGACGGAGGAGACAGAGGCCACCCCGTCCCGGAGCAGCGGGACTTGGGCAGTGACTGCCCGACTGAAACAGGCTGGGGGGGACAGGACTGTCCTTCTGCGGCGACATGGCGGGGACAGTGAGCTCTGTCCCCGGCCACGCCTCAGGGCACAGTGGAGGTGGGAGGACTGTGCGAGCACAGCATGACCGGGGGTCTCTCTACCCCAGCCCCGGGGTGCCCGCGGGCAGACCCCCCCAGCTGGGGGGCACCCACCACCCTGCTGCCCTCTGTTCCCCAAAGGAGTCCCGGAGAGGAGCGGGAGGGCCCCGTGGAGGGCAGAGAGACGCGTCTGAGAGTGGTGCTGAGGTAAGGAGAGACGAAAGGGCTCAAGGACGCGGCAGGAACCTCCCTGCCCGGGGCGAGGTCACAGCAGGGCTCCCCAGGGTCCCCGTGCAGCCACACCTCTGTGTACCCGTCCATACCCCACCATCAGGGTCCGGCCACTGACCTGCACGGAGACGCGGCGAGGTGACCAGCAAGTTGTGCACAGCCTCGGTGACGGCGCCGTCCACGTAAGTGCCACCTCCCCGTCGAGGTGTCGGGCTTGGGGAGGGCTGCGGCACCCCCTGAGCCGCCGCTGTCACCACGGCCAGGTAAGCGCGGCCAGGCACGATGCCACCTTTGGATTCAGCGCGGTGTTCGACGCCGGCGCCTCGCAGGAGGCTGTGTTCGAAGGCAGCGGGATGAGGCAGCTGGTGGAGCTGGCCATAGCCGGGTGAGTCCCAGAGAGAGCCCCCCGCGGACCCCGACCCTCCCTGAACCCCAGGCCGGGCCTTTCCGGAGCGTTTGCACTGCCGGGGCTGTGTCGGGAGGTGGCATCGCTGTGCCACCGCCTGCGGCCGTGCCTGACGCGCGGCATCTTCCACAGCTTCTCCTGCACCGTCTTTGCCTTCGGGCAGACCGGCTCGGGGAAGACCTACACCCTGATGGGACCCCTCGCCCAGGTACAGCGCTGACCCTCTGACCCGATCCCGGTCGTGGGATGAGCTCTTCCCACCCGTCATGGGCTCTGGGAGCAGGCGGTGCCCGATGTGACCGCTCACCATCCTGGCGTCTCTGCAGAGCGACACCCAGCCGGCGTCCCCGGCCCTGCTGGGGCTGATGCAGAGGTCCTTCACCTGTCTCCTGGAGCAGAGCCGGAGCCGTGACTCTGATCTGGCTCTCAGCGCTTCCTACCTGGAGATCTACAACGAACAGGTAAGTGCCTGCCCAGCCGCCCCCTCCGGCCCTGCTGGCGCCCTGTGCCTCACTCCCCCGGTGCCTTCCCTCTGCCATATCCCCAGGTCCGGGACCTGCTGAGCCCGGGGCCGCCGTGCGCGCTGCCCCTGCGCTGGAGCAAAACCCGCGGCTTCTACGTGGAGAACCAGCTCAGTGTGGAATTCGAGAGCCTGGAGGCCATCGTCAGCCTGCTCCTGCAAGGTGCTGAAACACAGGCACGGGGCTGGGACGTGTTCAGGGCGTGCTAGACCCGGTATGGGGGGATTCAGCCCCCCGCAGACCGTGCCCAGGGCTGGTTTGGCTCCCCATTCAGCTACGGAGCCAAGGCAGGCTCGTGTCTGGCAGGGGGCGGTGGGCAGCGGATGCTGCGCGGTTGGGGCAGGAATGTGGGGTGTCACGCAATCGATTCCTCCCCCGGCAGGATCCCAGCGGCGCCGGACCTCGGCACATGCCCTCAACAGGCACTCGAGCCGCAGCCACGCCCTTCTGACCATCCACGTCCGCAGCCGAGCCGTGAGCGCGCATCCTGCTCCCGGGCAGGGCTGGGGGGCTCCGGGCTCAGCGCGGGGGTGCAGACAGCCCCACGGTGGGGGGGTCGTGCTCTCCTCGAGGATACACGGGTGGGGCTGCAGTGAGCAGCCGGGAGTCCTAGCCAAGATCCAGGAGTCGGGACGGTGCTGGGAATGGGGAAGGGGTGATGGGAGACAAAGCATCGCCCCCTCAACGTGGTTCTCCAGGCCAGCGCCTGCCTTGGCAAGCAGGGCACGCTGTGCTTTGTGGACCTGGCTGGCAGCGAGAGGGTGAAGGAGACAGGCTCCAGCGGGGAGCTCTCCGTGGAAGCCAACAGCATCAACCGCAGCCTCCTGGCACTGGGTAAGGGTGGGGAACCCGCCCCGGGAGTGCCCTCCTGGCCTCCACCAGAGCCTTGTCACATCCTTTGTGGCTCATCCCCCGGCAGGACACTGCATCTCCCTGCTGGCCAAACCCCGAGGGAAGCGAATGCACATCCCCTACCGGGACAGCAAGCTCACCCGGCTGCTGGCTCGCTCCCTGGGCGGCTCGGGCATCACCCTGATGGTAAAACCATGGAGGAGGCTGGGCAGGGGTCTCACCCCGCGGAAGGGAGGGCTGGAAAAGCATGGTGACCCTCTGGATGACAGTCCACCTGCATCTCTTCCTCGATGGCAGGTCGCCTGCGTCTCCCCGTCCTCACGCTGCCTCTCAGAGACTCTGAGCACGCTGCACTACGCCAGCCGTGCCCGGAGGGTCACCACCAGACCCCTGGCCAACAGGGTATCACAGACAGGGAACCCCTCTGAGTTCCCCTACCTGCTGCTGGGACTTCCCTGACTCACCCCTTTATCACCCACCCCTGCCAGGTGTCCCGGGAGAAGCTGCTGCAAACCTTGGAGCGAGAAATCCATGCCCTGCAGCTGGAAAACCTCTCCCTGCGCCAGCAGCTGTGCCTGCCCCGAGTGCCCGTGAAGAGCACGGAGGTCGCAGGGAACCCTTCAAAAGGATGGGCGGGCTCGGGAGACAGGTACGGCCCTGCAGGGCAGCTCCCAGCAGAGGGAGCCCCAGCCTGGCCCAGCCTCTACGGTCTGCTGCGGGACTTCGTGGTGGAGAACGAGCAGAGGAGGTATGGCAGGCTTGTGTGGGACCCCTGAATAGGGGATCGAGGGGCTGGCAGGGCAGCCAGAGCCCCTGGCTGGGCAGCACCCAGCACCAGCCTCCCTCAGTGACTCCGGGCTGGGCAGGGCTCTCTGGAGGCTGCCAGAGCTCCCTCACTGCTCCCCAGGCAGCCCCGTCTGTCCCCAGACCTCAGTGGTGACAGCTGGCCCATCCCACAGAGCCACTCGCAGCTGCTGTGACAGCCAGCCCCCGCTCCGGAGTGCCCGCACCCTCCATGTCCCCCGCAGGCACTCGGTGAGGCACCGGCGGCCCGACACCACACCCAGCTCTGTGCCCCGGCTGCCGGTGAGAGCGGGGCCCGGGGCTGCAGCCAGCCTGCCCACGGCAGGGTGAGCGTGCACAGACCACCCACCCACCCACTGCCGTCCTCTCTTGCAGAAGCTGCCTCCTGCCTCCAGCCACCCCAGCTGCCCAGGGTGCCCACAGTGCTGTCCTGCGCCGGCCGATGCCACCATGTTCCAGGTACAGCCCCAGGGGTCTCTGGAGGGGGTGGCACAGGGGTGGCACAGCCACTTTGACCGCTCTGCTCACCCGCAGGTGCTGCCAGTGCCTGCCGTGCCACAGCCAGTCCCCCCTGAGGGAAGTGCCACTCTTGTGCCACCTGGACAGGGGGACACGACTCTGCCTGGCTCCCATCACCCCCACGGGCACCCCCAGCCGCACCAGAGGAAGCGGTGAGAGCCACTCCTTGGGCATCAGCTGCAGCTCAGGAATTCCCTGGAGTTTCAGGGGGTGGTGGGGCGGTGGGTGAGGGTTTGTTCACGTGTGCTCATGGCAGGAGCCGTGGCAGGAGCAGGAGCTTGTCTCAGCAGCACCTGCTGCAGCGGGAGCTGCCGGGCCCCGAGCACGTCCCCAGCCCCGAGGGAAGGGTCGTCCCTTCAGCACCGCCGTGGCCAGGACTGCCAGAGCCCAGAGGTGAGCGAGGCACTGAGGGGAGACCATGAGCACCCATCCCTGCACAGCCACTCACACATGGGGCTGTGTACTGATCCTGGGGCAGATGAGACCTGACCCTGCTGCTCTCCGCTGGCAGCTGCCGGCACTGTTCCTCTCCTCCAGTGGGAAGAGGCACTGGACTGGCTGGCAGAGCAGATCTGAGCTGCCACGGGCACACCATGGATGGGGCCAGCATCAGGGATCTGGCACAGACTGGGGGGACAGCCACAGCCCTCGGGGACACGGGACCTTGGACTGCGAGGACTGCACAAACCATGGCACAGACAGTTGGATGGATGGACAGACAGAGCTCTCCAGCATGCATGGCTCTCACAGTTTATTTCTGTCTAGCTGAGGCTGTGCTGCTGGTGGCTCCAGGGATCCCCTCAGGTGCTCTCCTCCCCGGGCTGGGGGCAGTCCAGCCAGTACTGGGCGATGGAGCGGGGGTAGCGCGGCCGCACCAGGTCCACGCGCTTGGTGCGCAGGTTAGCACGGTAGTACTTGTCTGGGGAAGGGGACATGGCAGTCAGGACTGTCCCCAGCTCTGGGGAGCCAGCCCTCACTGCCAGCACCTTCCCACTGCACCCTGGAGCCCTGAGACATTGCAGAGGTGGAGGAGTCCTCCCCATGCCCCAGCAGCCCTGGTCCCACATCATTCCCGGATCCCGCCAGACCAGACTCACCTCCTACAAAAAAATAAACGCTCTGCAGCATCTCACACGTGGAGCCCGACAGCCCATCGCTTTCAACGCCTGACGAGTCGGGGTCGTTTTGCAGCCAGCTCCAGAATCCCAAATTCAGTGACCGGTGGTGGTTGTACCTCTTGCGCTGGCGGCGAGACTTCCTCCTGCGGGGCTGCTGCGAGGCCACGTAGAGCCGGCCGGCCATGGCGGCGTCCAGGCGGCTGGGCACGCCCCGCCAGTCCCGGCTGATGTACCACGGCCCGTTGGCCCCGGCTGCCAAAGGAGCAGAGGGCGAGTGAGAGGGGCAGCAGCGTGCGCGGTGAGCTGAGCCCACCCCCACAGACAGCACCCAGCACCTGCTCCGAGACCCACAGGGATGCTCCAAAGGATCCCAGTCTGGATGGGATGTGTGACAGTGACATAGGACAGGCTGGGCCAGGAGCAGCTCCCCACCCTCTTGGCTGGGATCAGCCTTGTGCTGTTGAGCCTCCTTCTCCTCCTCTTTATTTTCATTCCCCCTGCCCAGGGCTGGGGTTTTCCTGTGGCATCTCCAGCTCCAGTGACAATAAACAGTCCCCAGCAGTGACACCGTGGTGTGAGGTGGCTGGTGATAGGTTTGGCAATGGGGGGCATAAAGGCTGTGAGGGTGGGATTTGAGATGGTGTAGGAGGTGCAGCTGTAGCCTGGGGAGTTCCTGTGCATGGCCTGGGCACGGTGTGATGGCTCATCCTGCCCACCCGTGCTTCTAGGCATTGCTCCCTCCTCCCTGGGTGTCTGCATGCCTTGTGCCCTGTCAGTGCCCGCTGTGAGCTGCCCTTTCCCCGGGGGCTGGCCCAGCCCTTACGCATCCTGCTGCCGAAGAGGAGCTGGAAAACATCCTCCCAGCTGTCCCGGTTCATGAAGGCGTAGTGCTTGAACACCGTGGAGGGCGAGGACTTCTCACAGTCTGCCTGCGTGGGCTGCTGGGCAAAGTCGTAGGACCAGTAGTACTTGTCTAGGAGAGGATGAGGAGAGGAGGTTAGTGGGGAAAAGCATGGGAGGGGTGCCCAGTGGTGCCAGGCTCTGGCAGGAGCAGGGGGCTGCCCCCTTACCCTTGAAGAAGTAGACTCTCTCATTGCCGTGGTAGCTGTGGGCAGGGAGGGCGAACGCTGCATCCACGTTGTCGGGGATGCCCTCAAAGCCCTCGGAGATGTCCCGGGGGTACCCAGGGTCCAGGGCTCCGTCATCAAAGCGCCAGTACTGGGTGCCCTGGGGGTGGGAGACAGAGGTGGGGTTACAGGTGCAACATCCCCCAGCCACAGGTCTGCCAGGAGGAGCAAGTGGATGCCCATTACGAGACTGTGGTTGCTTGGGGTCCCAGAACAACCACAGGGATTTAGGGTCTCTGGCAATCACTGCTTGTGCGGGTGTATGGGAAGTGCCAGAAGGGGACATAGAGTGGGTTGGGGGGCTGTGCTGGCCACCCTGGGAGTACCCCCAGCCCTGCAGCCCACCTTGAAGAGGTAAGTCTTGCCCTGGCAGTTGATACGTGTGAAGGCTGCATCGATGGGGCCCTCGATGCCCCAGACGTCACTGATGAGCTTGGGGTAGCCAGGCCTCACGCTGGTCTTGTCCAGCTCATAGAAGTACTTCCCTGGGGAGAGAGGAGAGCTAGGGGCAGCAGGAGGGACTGCAGACACCAGCATGGGGTGACAGCGTGGCAGCACGTCCCACACATCCCATGTGCCTGGGGAAGGTCCCCAAAGTACCTCGGAAAGCGTAAAGGGAACCATTCTTCAGGTCGGTGAAGGCATCGAAAGGTTTCCCGCTGCACAGCTCCTCAGGCTCCTCAGACACATCTGGGGTGGTGTTGGGCACCTCTGGCACTGTCTCCTCAGGGTTTGGCTTGCTCTCTGGCGTGGTCTCCACCAGCACAGGGGATGTGGGCAGCTCTGTGGGGTCTGCCACGGGCGCCTCGTCCGTGACAAAGTCGACAGTGAGGTTGTAGTCCAGGTAGTCGTCCTCCGGCAAGGCAAAGACATCTCCCCGGGTCACTGCAGGAGGGAGCAGGCTGGTTCCCCTGGGTTTGGGTGCAGGAGATGCTCCCTCCCAGGCAACAGAGATTTATACAATCATGGAGTCATTAAGGCTGGAAAAGCCCTCTAAGATCATCAAGTCAAATTTAACCCAGTGCTGCCAAACATGTCCCCAAGTGCCACAAGTGCACATTTTTTACAACATTTCCACGGATGGTGATTCCACCTGGGCACTCTATTCCAATGCCTGAGCACCCTTTCAGTGAAGACATTTTTCCTACTAACCAATCTATCCAATTAGCACAGATCCCCCGCTCCAGATGGCGACGAGCCAGCTCCCAAAAACCCCCTGAGCTGCAGAAAATCCTGGTGCTGCCTTCGCCCCACAGGCATAGGCGGGTGCAGAGCTGACCCAGCACAGACGTCACAGTGTGGAGCACCCGCAGCCACCCCGTTCTCCCCGTGCCCTGGCCAGGAGGGTGGCCCTGGGGACAGCACCTTTGGCTTTGCAGACGGTGGAGTAGTCACTGCAGCAGCTCTGGTAGTACACACAGAGGGTGTCACACTGGCACTTGTGCCCTGCATCGAAGCCTTCTTCGCAGCGGCCCTCGCAGGAGTCTGCAAAAGCCACCCCACAGCTCAGGAGGGGTCATGTGGAGTGGGGCAGTGGGGCCCATGCCTCCCCCCCAGCCCAGCACCATGGGGGAAAGCAAACTTGGGGACGTCCTGGTTGGGGATACTCCATCCCTTCATGGTCAGCTCCATCACCAGGGGCTACAGCAGCTCCTTGCCCTGCTCCCACTCAGGTCCTGCTGGGATGGGAGCCACAGACTGGGCTTGCCATGGCCCCAGTTCCATGCTGGCAGCCCAGCTGAGGGATGGGCAGGGATTTGCCAAGGCATCACTGACACCCATGCGCTGCCCACTTGCTTTCTCCCCATCCTGCAGGGCACAGCCAGCGTGCCCACGGCCACCACCCGCTCCCTCCCCACCCTGCCCGGGCTGCCCAGCCCCTCCATCAACCCGGGAGCCGCTCGTTCTCCATCCCCAAAGCACCTGGCAAGGGCTCGGCTGGCTAAAGCTCACCTTCTGCAGCACGGGTGGTGGCCAGCAGGGCCAGCACGAGGGCAGGGAAGAGCAGCCTCATCCTGGGTGTCCGGGAGCGCTGCCCTCCTGCGACTGTGCGGGCTGGAGCGCGGCAGAGCCCCAGCAGCCACTGTTTGCTCAGCCTGCCCCGGCGGGAGAAAGCAAACAGCCCAAGGTCGGAACAGGGGAAAGGGGGCAGAGATGATCTCCCACCCAGCTGCCCCCACAGCCCACACTGAACTGGGTATGTCTGGAGGGGGACAGGGAGTGTAAGCAGCTTCTCCCCAGCCCTGGTGCAGGTTGGGCACTGTTCAGAGAGTGCGGAGGGACAGCAGAAAGAGTCAGGAACCACTTTTGAGGTCCTGCCACACTCATTTCATAACAGCAACCAGCTGTTTCCCAGCCTAGTCTTGGCAAAGACAAATCCCAAAGGAGATGGCATGGGGGAGCAATGCTCAGAAGACAAAGGGAAAAGCCCTGGGCTTATGCTTGCCCAAAATTTCACCACTTTGGAGGGCTTATTCTTGGGATTTCAGCTTTCTCAGTGTCAGGGCTGGGAACAGACATTAAGGGCCCCAAGACAGGGTGGCTTTGGATGGGGCAGGTGCCACCTCTGTGCTTGGGGACCAGAGGCCAGAGGTGAGTGGCCAGGGGCAGGAGCCCTCAGCACTTTCACTGCAGAAGGCAAACAAAGGCCTGCGTATTTTGCTCACGTCATCCCCTCTCCAACCAATCTTTTCGGTTACTAATTAATGTTGACTCCGCTCTTTTGGCAGCTTCAGATAACTCTGGGACGTTTATTTAATCAGGGGCAAGGAGCAAATGCACACGAGGCTGCAGCAACGCTGCCTCTTCTGCCTCTGCTGGGACAGGAGCTCCGAGGGATCTGTCCCAGCCCTTGGGCAGGAGGGTGCAGCTCTGGGCTTCAAGGGATGCAGGATTTGGAGGGGGAGAAACCTGAGCAGGGTGCCCACTTCTCCAGGGGTCTTTCCTCTGCCAGCTCAGACACAGGCAGTTCCTGGCATTGTCTGCTCCTGGCATCTTGCTGGGAAGAGCTTTATTTGATTTTGAGACAGGTATTTCCATCTGGGAGCTGAAGGCAGCTACAACACATCGGCTTTTGGGGCAGAACTTCTGCAGCCCCCACCCCAGTCCTTGTCCCTTGGCCTCAGCTCTGGCAGGGCTGGCATTGTCCCCAAGTGCCAGCACCAGCCCAGCACTGCCCTACGGCTTCATCCCGTCCCTGCTGAGCCAGTCCTGGGGGACGACAGCCCTGGGAGGGTTCCGGCTGGCAGGAGGCTCTGGGGGAGAAGGGCTGGGCATTGTCTGAGCTGCTTTGGCTGATCAGCTGAGACAAAGCTCCCTCCTGCTGCTCCAGGCTCCCAACCAGCAGCCGCAGAGCCAGGAGGGCTCAGCGAGCCCTTCGCTGCCAGGAGCAGATCCCAGCAGAGGGCTTGGTTGGATAGAGGGGCCCCGGGGAGCTCCTGCAGCCAAGGGCTGAGCAGAGCCAGCGAGGAGAACTCGGGAAACGGGGCTGATCTCCCAGGACAAGGCTGGGAACAGCTGCAGCCCCAGAGGCCGGGCTGCTGGGGCTGAAATCTCTCCCCAAAAGCAAAGCAAAGCAAAACTAAAAGCAAAGCAAAGCTCAGCTCTCTGGGCTGGTCAGGACAAGCCTATGGGAATGGTTTGAATTCTGCTGCCCCCAGGCAGCAAGCCCTCTGCTGCTCTACACTGCAACAGCCCTTATTAATAATAATAAAACCCCTAATTAATAATAATTGATCAGGAAATTCCTTACTGGTGCTGTGCCGAGCTTCTCCCGCAGGTTTGCGCTGCTCGGGGTGCCTTGCTCGCCGTCCTTCCTTGTGGGATGATGTCCCTTTCCTCTGTCTGTCCCTTCGTAGTGGATTCAGAGAGGATTAAGAGCGACTCTGTCACATCCAAACATCAACTCGAATTTAAGTCTCAGGCTGACCTGGCAACAACCTGGTTTTGGAGTCAAGGATTTAAGGCTGCTCCTCCCATCACATCCGAGAAATGCCCAAAGCGTTTAAGCATTTCTGCCCTGAGCACGTCTGGCCTGGAAAAAAGAAAACAAAAGAGGCCCAGGCTGCCTCTGCTCTTTCTTTTATCATGCAAATCCTGAGCCCACCCAGAAGAGCTGCTCTGAATTTCCACCAAGCAATGGGTATTTGCCTCCTGCTGATACCAAACGGGTTCAAAACTCTGTGCCAGGGTGGTCACAGCCTCACCGTGACCACCGCGGTGCCTGGTGACCTTTACCTGCACCCTGTGCTGGCCACAGAGGGTCCTGAAGAGATGTCCTGCAAAATCAACCTGGGGGTCCCTGCCTGCCGTGGAAGTGACACCGCAGCAGCAGCCCGGGCACAGTGGGGACAGCAGGACAAGCCCCAGCTCAGGCTGCACAGAGAAGGCTGTGGAATTGAATGGTTTGGGTTGAAAATGAAAGGCTGTCTAGTTCCAATTCCTGTCACCTTCCACTAGAGCAGGTTGCTCCAAGCCCCATTAACCTGGCCTTGGACACTTTCAGAGCTGGGACATCCACAGCTTCCCTGAACAAGTACCTCACAAGTAAAGATTTTCTCCTAATATTTAATCTGAAGTCTCTCATATTTTATTTTAAAACCGTTCCCCCTTGTCCTATCGGTATCTATTCGTGTAAAAAGTCACTTCCCCTTTTTTATATAAGTCACTTCCCCTTTTTTTAATGAGCCCTGTTTAAGCACTGAAAGGCCACAATCACAGAAACATAAAATTTCGGTTGGAAAAGCCCTCTAGGACCGACTCCAGCCGCTCTCCCGGCACTGCCAAGCCCATCACTGAACCACGTCCCCGAGTGCCACATCCACGCTTGTGTGCAATCCTGCGGGGGCTGGCGGCAGGAGGGCTCCGGGGGGATCTGCAGCGGGAGGGGGCTGCAGCTGCCGGGCCGAGCCCCTCCTCGCAGAGGCGGTGCCTGCGCCCGGTGACATCAGCCCCGGGGACCGGGATGCTGAGCCGGGCTCGGGGAAGGCGGATCCCGCTCCGCTTCCAGCTCCGCATCCCGACAGGGCACAGGGAGGAGCGGACGGGAGCATCCCCCCTCCTGTCCCCCCTGGCCGGCCGGCCGCCCGCGTCCCCGCAGGAGCGGGGGGTCCCTGCGGGGCCGGTGCCGGGCATGCTGCGGTAGCCCATGCTCGCCCTGCTGCTGTCGCTGCGCACCCTGGGCCGGTCCCTGGCCATGGCGAGCGCGGAGCGGCTGGCGGTGCCCGAGTGCATGGGCCGGGCGGGCGGGGGGCACGGCGGGGTCTCCCCCGGGGTGGGCACCGAGGTGCGGGAGGCGCTGGAGCGGGTCCTGCCCGCGCTCCGCCGGGCCATCGGCCACGCCACGCGGGCCAGCACCCCCGGGGGGCTGCGGGCCGCTCTCTCCGAGGTGTTCCGGCTGGTGGAGGAGGCCTGGGGCATGCCCGCCGTGGGCAGGGACGTGGCCAAGGTGCTGTGCGATGCCATCCGCCTCGAGGGGGGCCTGGACCTGCTGCTCAACCTGCTCTACACCGCCGAGCTGGAGACCAAGTGCCAGGCGGGAAAACTCCTGGAGCAGATCCTGGTGGCGGAAAACAGGTGAGTGTGCAGAGAGCCCCTCAGCCAGAGAGCCCCTCAGCCTCGCCCTGCCGGGCACAGCCCTGCCCAGCACCCCGGGCACTGCCAGCCCTCACAATGGCTGGGTTCCAAGGGACCTTGCAGGCCTCGTCTCAGCCCCCTGCCACGGGCAGGGACACCTTCCACAGGCCAGTCACTCCAGCCTGGCCTTGACCTCCCTTCACCATGCCCACACCCCCAAATTTCCCTGCTGTGGGTGCTGTCAGCTGCACAAACCCCTCGGGTCCCCCACAGGCAGTGCTCGTGCACAGGGGCCCTGACTCTGTCCAGGCCGTGCCCGTGAGCTGCTCCCTCTCCCCACAGCTGGAGGGAGGAGGACCAGCCCCAGCTCAGGGGCGCTGCTGAGGGCTGGGGTGTCCTCTGAGCCCCTCAGCCCGGCTGAGCTGAGTCAGTTTGGCTCATCTGACCCAAAGGCCAAGACGTGACTCCCTTTAGCCGTAAGTGCAGCAGGAAGAGGAGGACAAAGCCACTTCCCAGAGCCTCCCTGCTGCTGGCCAGGGCTGCAGTGAAGCCATGAGGGGGGCTCAGCTGCCCTCAGCCCCTAGTTCAGACGTGTGTGCTGCTGCCCAGGACAGGTGAGAGGTGCTGGGATGTCTGTCAGGGCACGGTGGGGTGGGAGGTGTGCCTGAGGGGGTGTGTGTGTGTGTGTGTACACAAAGTGCACGTGCACACCTGGCACTGACACATCCCAATCACAGCACCCACACACAGCTCACCCACCCTTCCAACACCCCAATGCACTCTGCCAGCTCTGCTCTCCCTCAGAGCACCCCAGCCCAGCCACCAGGGCTCTGGAAAGTGGAGGGAACCTGGCCAAAGGGTTGTTCCAGCTTCCTGGGGGATGTCTCTTGTTGCTTCCTGGGGGATGTCTCTTGCTGGAGGGTTGTGGACTTGCAGTCTGGGCCTCACTTCATGCACTGGCAAAAATAAGTGGCAGCTAAATCAGGAAAGCCCATTAGGGTGGAATTTAATCCCAGGAAGCATCACAGGCACGGTGTGCATTCAGCACTCAGCATTTGCTGGAGTTGTTGTTCCTGCTCCAGGAGCAGTTCATGGGCCGGGGTCGTGGAGCAGCCATGGCATTCCAGCCCCTCGCTTCCCACAGCTCCTGAGCCATGGCAGGGAGGTGTGGGAGTCCCCTTTGGGTTCAAGCCTCTCACTTAGAGAGCTCTCCCAGTCTGTGCACAGCAGCAGAGGTGTTTAGCTGGGAGCTGGACAGGTCCTGGGCGTCGGGGACCTGTGTTTGTCATCCAGCTCCATGGCTGAGTCCGGGCTCAGAGCCAGACCCAGGCTGAGGGCTTTTTTTTTTTTTCCCAGGGCTCTCTACAACATTTCCTGTCAAACCCACCCCAAGGTCAGTGAGAGCCCTGTGGGTCACAGGCTTCCCAGAAAAGCTCTTCCTGCCTGCCAGCGCAGAGGCTGGCGTGCCATCACCCCACCATGGCTGGGGACCCAGCGTGCCACTGCCCTCCTGAGCAGCAGGGCATGGGGCACCCGAGCCAGGGCTGCCTCACAAACACAGCAGCTCCAGCACGGCACCAAATGGCCACTGCTGAGGGCACGAATGGAGCTGCCACTTGCCCAGGAAAGCTCAGGGGAGCACAGCCAAGAGCTCAGCTCAGAGGGTGGTGAGGCCCTGGTTGCTCAGGGAAGCTGTGGCTGCCCCATCCCTGGAAGTGTCCAAGGCCAGGCTGGACAGGGCTTAGAGCAACCTGGTCTGGTGGAAGGTGTCCCTGCCCATGGCAGGGGCTTGGAACTGGATGAGTTTTCAGGTCCCTTCCAACCCAAATCATTCAGTGACCCTGATTTCCCCCTTCCTCACTGCATTTTCAAGGCACAGCCCCATTCAGGTGTCATTTTAAGCACAGGCCTCCCAAGATCAGCCATGGCCAAGCAGCAGCTGGTGGCCCTTTGTTGAAACCCTGGATGCTGAGAATTTTAGACAGCCACCTACCCCAGGCTCTTGCTGTCCTCTTCCAGAAGAGTGCAGGGTGAGGAAATAAAGAGCATTCCTCCAGCTGCCATCCCAGGACAGACAGACCCCTGTGTCCCACTTGTGGACAGGGCTGCTTGGCTGCTCATCCAGGTGTGAAAGCCCTGTCCTGACAGCAGTGCTTAGGGGACAAACAAGTTCCACTTCCAATCACAAAACAGCTCCACACCACAGCAATGCTGGCCCAGCAGATCCATTTCCAGCCTGGCATTAACCCACCCTGCCTGTTAATTGCTATGAAGATCCTACCTCGAGCATGAGAGCATCCAGCAAGGGGGTCCTGGGCTGTGCACCCCATCACAAATTCTTCCCTCAGATCCACACAGGTTCCTCCAACACCAGCCTGCTGCATCTTGCTGCGCTGCACATCTGGCAGCCGTGTCCTACAGGGAGCCACCTGTCTGTCCTGGGATAAATGTCACCAAGGCATGGGCTGGTTCTCACTCCTTGCACGTCCATCTGCCCCTCACCTGCCTCTCCTTCCCGCAGGGACCGCATCGCTCGCATCGGCCTGGGCGTGATCCTGAACTTAGCCAAGGAGCGGGACATCCCCCAGCTGGCCCAGAGCGTCTCTGGCATCCTGGAGCACATGTTCAAGCACACGGAGGAGACCTGCTTCCAGCTCATCTCCGACGGAGGCCTGGACGCCATCCTGTACTGGTGCCGCTGGACGGACCCCGCCGTGCTGCGCCACTGCGCCATGGCCCTGGCCAACTGCGCCATGTACGGGGGCCAGGCCAACCAGCGCCTGATGATCGAGAAGAAGGCGGCCGAGTGGCTCTTCCCGCTGGCCTTCTCCAAGGACGACGAGCTGATCCGGCTGCACGCCTGCCTGGCCGTCACGGTGCTGGCCACCAACAAGGAGATCGAGAAGGAGGTGGAGCGCTCGGGGACGCTGGCTCTGGTGGAGCCCTTCATCGCCTCGCTGGACCCCGAGCAGTTCGCCCGCGAGATGCTGGGCAGCGGCGACAACGTCCAGGGGAGGACGGCGCAGGACCTGCAGCGCCTCGTGCCCCTGCTGGACAGCTCCCGGCTGGAAGCCCAGTGCATCGCCACCTTCTACCTCTGCACCGAGGCCGCCATCAAAGCCAGGCAGAAGAAAACACAGGTAAAGGGTAGGTTGGCCTGGAGGAAGGTGATGAAAAAGGGAAGGGGAGCTGCGGCTGCATCTTGGTGCCTTTTGCTCACCAAACACCTTGGTCCTCGCCCAGCCCGGCACAGCTTGTTGGGAAGAGGAGGAGGGGAAGCAAAGTGATATCTCCTCCCTTTGTGTCCCCAGATTTTCAGTGAGATCGGGGCTACGCAGAGCCTGAAGAGGATTGTGTGCTACTCCACCAGCAGCACCACCTCCTCCCTGGCCAAGAAGGTGCTGCGCATGATAGGGGAGGAGGTTCCCCGGCGCATCCTGCCCACAGTTCCCAACTGGAAGTCCTGCGAGGTGCAGACGTGGCTGCAGCAGATCGGATTCAACAAATACTGCCAGAGATTCCTGGTAGGGCTCTGTGCTGGAGGAGGGACATGTGGATGGACACTTCTGCCCCATCTCACAGCAGAGGTGGAAGCGTCTCACCCGGATTTTCCTGGGACCTTTCTAGCCTAGATTTCTCTTGGCAGGATCACCAGGTGGATGGGGACATTCTGCTGAGGCTGACAGAGCAGGAGCTGCAGAAGGATTTGGGGATGGATTCCAGCATCACTCGGAAAAGGTAGGACCACCACCAGGGCACACTGGACTCCCTCAGGGCCATCACCACAGTGGCAGAGCCAGGGACAAGGTCTCTGCCTTTCCCTTCTTGCAAAAACAGGAATGGAGATACTCCAAATGCAAAACCAGGACTGCCAGGGCTTTTCCACTGCAGTTTCTGCAGTCCCAGAGAGATTTCTGTAACGGGATCACTGCACAGCAGAAGTGTGGGTGGGGGAAAGACCACCAATGGCACAGGGCAGGTGGGATTGTGCAAGTTACCCAGAAAGATGGGAACTTACCCTTAGTTGAGCTCCTCACACCTCGGTGTCCTGAGGACCAGCACTCCGTGCAGCTGTTCCTCTGTTCCCTGTTCCTGGAGCTCATCCTCCACCCCAGCATGGAGCTGCACTCCCTCCTGAGCAGGTAAAAGATGTGGTACCACGTGCCTGCTGCTCCACTTGTTCCCCCACTAGGTTTTTCCGGGAGCTGACAGAGCTCAAGACCTTCGCCAACTACTCCACCTGTGACCGCAGCAACCTGGCTGACTGGCTGGGGGGCATCGACCCCAAATTCCGGCAGTACACCTACAACCTGCTCACCTGCGGCATCGACCGCAACTTCCTGCACCGCGTGACGGAGCAGCAGCTGCAGGAGGACTGCCACATCCACACCGGCTTCCACCGCGTCCGCATCCTCACCGCGGCCAGGGGTGCGCCTCTGAGGGGGAGGGAAGGGTGCTGAGGGCTCTTTGGGAAGAGCTGCCGGGTGGTTTTTAACTTCTGGCGGTTGTTTTGCGCTGCCTAGAAACGCTGCACTCCCCCATCACGCTGCAAACCGCGTCCAACGGGACCGATGTGTTCATCAGCTACCGGAGGAGCAGCGGCTCGCAGCTGGCCAGGTGAGCCCTGCAGGAAAGAGCGAGGCCCAGAGGGAAGGTGGGTGGTCAGTGGTGGGGAAAGTGTGGAATGGGGAGGAGGGAGAGGCTGCCAAAAGCTGCAGAGTGAATGGGGGCAGCACACGTGATACCTGCACAGTGAGCAGGCCAGTTCCCAGTCCTGCCACCGCCACTTTGGCACTGGCCGACCCTTTCCTCATGCTCCTAGGGCTGTAGGGGATCACAGCAGGGAGTCAGTCAGCTCCTCATGTTCTCTTCACCGGCCCAGGCAGCTGGGCTGGAGCTGGCATCTCATTCCCTGCTCCTCAGCCAATGTGGTGAGACAGCAAATGACACCTGTCCTCACGCTGCTGTCCCCTCTCACCACCAGCCTGCTGAAGGTGCACCTGCAGCTGCACGGCTTCAGCGTGTTCATCGACGTGGAGAAGCTGGAGGCAGGGAAGTTTGAAGATAAGCTGATCCAGAGTGTCCTGAGTGCCCGGAATTTTGTGCTGGTCCTCTCAGCAAACGCCCTGGATAAATGCATGGAGGACCCCGAGTGCAAGGACTGGGTACACAAGGTAAGAGATGCCACCAGGTGGGAGCTGTGTGGACGTTGGAGTGGGAGGGAGTTGGTGAGAGGCTGATACAGTCCATGGATGATACAGAGCCTGCATGTTCTGCTCCTGCAGGAGATTGTGACAGCCCTGAACTCTGGAAAGAACATTGTACCTGTCACAGACCATTTTGAGTGGCCAGATCCAGAAACACTTCCCAAGGACATGAGGGCTGTCCTGAAATTTAATGGTATCATGTGAGTAATGGGGTTCCTTGACACCCAGGGAGAGCAACTTGCATGAGGAGTAGCTGAGAGCACAAGGACATTGGGACAAAGAGATGAGGGAGGGAGGTAGAAGAGGTCAAAGGCACACTGAGTCACTCCAGGTACTCCAGAGCTGGCAGGGAGCAAAGGTTCCCCCCACATCCCTGCTGCTGGTATTGTGCTGGGACTCCTCTGGGTGACAGAGGGGTCACTGCTGGGAGGACACCCATCCTCAGGGAGGAATGATGCAGGCAGGTTTTACAGCTCTCCTGGGTTTCTTTCCCAGTGCAGGCTTTACAGCTCACCTGGGTTTCTTCCCCCCTTGCTTTCCCTTTGTGCATCCCAGCCTGGCAGGGCATTCTGCAGCATCCATGGGGAAAAGGGAGCTCCTAGAGAGCTGGGGTGGAGGAAAGGGCTCTCTGGCTCCTGGCCCAAATGGACTGAGCTGTCTTGTGGCACCCAACACACAACAGGAAAAGTAAACATCGCATTTTCCCCCTCAATACAGGTGGTCCCACGAGTACCAGGAGGCCACGATTGACAAAATCATCCGCTTCCTCCAGGGCCGCTCCTCCCGGGACTCCTCAGCGGGGTCTGAGAATGGGCTGGACTGTCTGCACTCCCTGGGGCAGAGCTAGAACCAGGGCAGCAGCCTCAGAGACTCCCAGGTGACCCCTTTTTTTGTGTGGGTCCGAATTTATCCCTCCTGACTTTTCCCCGTCTTTGAGAGAAAACCTGTGGCTGTTACTCCCTGCTCACCCTCCAAAGGCCAGCGCTCCCACAGCGCCTGGGGAGCCAAGCCAGGCTGGACTCTGGGATGGATTTTGTGTCTTCCACATCCTCCCATGGGGTGGCAGGACATGCATGGGGTGTGAGGGAGACTGGCACCACCCAGACCCCCACAAGCAGCTGCAGCTTCCCCCAGAAACATGTCCAAAGAGGGAGAATCTTTGGACTGAAAATTGGAGAAGTGTTGAGAATCCATCGTAAGAGGACACAAAGGAGAGAAAAGCAATTGAGAGAAATGTGAGGCTCTGCCACGTGCCCCAGGAATATCCTTGTGGTCAGAAACTGAGAGAAGGAAAGGGCAAATAAAAACTAAGCCCTAACAAAATATTTGTGTTTGGGGAAGATAACCCACAGGAGCCTTCTGAAGTGCTTTATCTTTCCCAGCAATGTCCCTTTATCACAAGAGCTCCTTCCCTCTTCTAAAGACTTCCACCTCCCAGTGCTGCAAAAACCACTGTGTGCTCTTAACTCTGGCACTGGAAATTTGGGGTTAGACCACGTGAAGTTTCTGCAGGATCTCTGCTCTAAAAAGTGCTTTTAAAATACCCTCCTTCCCTCCATCTGAAGTCTCAGCTTCACCACTTTATCAGGTCTGTATTTTCAGGGCACTGGAGGCTGGATTGTGACCCTGGAAAACTTGAAACCCATGCAGGGAAGATGCTAACTGCTGTGCTTGTGGAGTTATTCTACACTGTGGCTGTATTTTATCCTGCTCCACAGCTGTATTTTATCCTGCTCCCGTGGTCTGTGCCTTCAGCAGGAGCTGGTGGATCTCTCTGCTGACCACCACTCCCCCCAGTCCTGGCTGAGCTCCTTGGGGTTGTCCCTACCCACTGCTGGATGCAATTCCAAGTAGCACTTGGAACCTCTTCTCAACACCCACCAGGGCTTTGTGCAGCTCCTCACCTTAAAATATCAGAAAAACTGGAGTTGATGCAAAGGGCTGGCAAAGATGCTCCAGGACCATCAGTGCCTGCTGCCAACACTGCTGGTGAGGAACCATGGGCATCCTGACATAAATCCCTGCACTCCACACTCCAGGCTGCTGAATCACCTTGCAGAAGCAACAGGCTCCTCTTCCCATCCCTGCTTGAGAAAAATTCAACCTTTTCAGGGGGTAACAAGGAGTCTCAGCCACCTTGTCCTCCTCCTGGCTCTCCCTGGGGCCCTGTTTTAACTGTCAGGAACACAAACACTTTCTTCTTTTGGCTTGGATCCACCAACATATCAGAGGAAAAAAAAAAGAAGTTAATTCTGGTGCTTTATGGATAGTTCTTATCAGCTCACAGTTAATGGCATCTTTGCTCTCCAGTGAAAGGTTAATAGCCATATCTGCCCAGGGTTCATCAGAATTAGAATCTATCTAATCTCCAGAATAAATAACAAGAAGCCAGCAGATGAGCCCAAAGGTGAATCTGCCAAAGGAGAAAAGCCTCTTGTGAGCTGCTTCAGGGAAAAGCCTTCAGAAACTGCATGTCAGGGCCTCCACAGCCCCTGAAGGAGTGCCACACAAACACTCCTCAGGATTTTTCTCCCTGCAATAATACCTGCTAAGGTGATTGTGTCTTGTTTCCCAGGAGCTCTGTAGCAATCAGCCTCCTCACCCAGCACTCAGCATGGAGATTTATTTGTTCTCCACAGCTCAGGTGTCTCACCTGACACCAGATCCCATCTCCTGCTCCAGCTGCCCAGACTGTGACTCCTCCTGTTTCCCATCATTATCTTCACCCTAATGAATTTGCCCTGCTTCTGGCAAAGCATCCCATACCCAGCCCCTTCCAGCTGGAGCAGTCCCAAGGAAATGAATTCCTCTGCCCTCACCCTCCCTCATTCCTTTGCTCTGCCGTGTCAAAAGTGTTTGGAGCTATTCAATCAGGCATTATGAATAAATCTGGTTTTTACTCTAAATCCCCACCTCTTTGTCTGTATCACGTGCTTCTCTCCCTGCAGGCTTTTCACACTTGCTTTCCCTTGCACCACGAAGCAGAACTGACATTCCCCAGCACCATTCCTGCAGGAACCCCTCACTTCCCACTCACCTTTGCATGGACTGATGCACTGCACCCCCAGGGACTCTGCCTGCTGTCACCATCCATAGCTCCACTGCTGCAACTCTTGAAAAACTTGGGTTTCATTTTTTTAATAAGGCATAATAGCTGCCATTGAATCTGTCTCCATGCAGAGTTTCACCTCACTGCACAACACTGAGCAGCTGCTGCAATTGGCACCCACGGGGTGGAGAGGACTTCACTTCACAACCAGCTCAGCCACAAACACCTCCTGCAACATTCACAGCCTGCTCTGCTCCTCGGGGAGGCCAGTTCCAGGCTGAGCCCAGCAATCAGACCTGGCTTAACTGCTTGGAGCAAGTGGCACAACACCAAGTTCTTAAAGCCTCCCCGCTTCTCCTGCTTTTACCACAAGCTCCCAATGGACAGAGACAAAGCTGGGTACAAGCATTTCACATTTTCTGCACACTGAAGGACAGGGCTCAGACAGAGCTCTCCTGCAAATTTCACTGGTGGTCAGGAAAAGCAAGTTTTGGCTGCTGGCAAGTCCCAAACCTGCATTTTTCCTGACTTTTCACTCTCACACACTCATTCTCCACGAGACAGATAAATTCCTGATTCTCCTTCTTTATTGCAGTCTTCAATAAAGGACTGAGAAGGAAAATAATGGAGAGAAGCCTCAAAAGAGTCAAGGATAAACAATATCAACAGCTGCACAAGAAATCCAGGGTTTTCTGAACCATAAAAGAGCATGGAGGTTTTATTCCTTCTGAAAATAACAGTAAAGTCATTACTGCATGTACCTGAACAGCATGGGCAGTGCAGTGTATACAGAACTGCTGATTTATGGCACACAGAAGAAAAAGAAGGATTGCAGCAACACAGGTATGGCTTTGGAAAGAACAATTATAAGCACCATGGATATGAGGTTTGCTTGCTGGCATCAACAGATCCCAGGGCAGGCAGAAGAACTGAGGTCATTAACATAAGATTACGCCACATACAACAAAAAAAGATTAATCTTAAGGACACTAGTCCTGTCCCCAGCTTGCTGAGGAAGGCCTCTGGATAAGCACAGCAGTGATTTCACATGACTGGGGCACACCTGTCAAACTGGGGCTCAGGTTTGCAGTATAAGGGAGGAACAATTCTGACAATTTTCTCCTTAACTTCACAGCTTTTGGCAGTTGTCAATTAAGGCACCTACAGGAGTTGCTCCAAGGATACTTGTGGGTCCTTCCCAACCCAGGATTTATTCTACTGGCCCTGCAGTATTCTCAGATGATCTGTCACTTCCCAAAACCACCTCTGAGATCCTGGGCTGAGCTGCAGACAGGCAGGACACACCACTGGCACTCCTACCAACATGTCACCAATTAGATCCTCTTCTCAGGACACCTCTGACTTGCAAAACTAAAGCTGGTTCAGCCAGTGAGGACAGCAATAGCACTCCTGTGCTAACCTACCACTCTCCATAAGGATTTTTGTGGTCTGGCATGTCACATTTTTTGGGTTTTTACTGGCAATGGGATGATCTGGAGCAGAGATCTTCCCCCCCAGCAGGATCCTGTTGGGTGCCTCTGCTTCAGTCTGTGCCTCCCCCACACCAACAGCTGCACACTGGAATACTCTGAGGGGAAAATGCTCAGCAATTAAACCAGAACTCAGTCCTCACTCCCCACTAAAAGCATGGCAGAGCCTTCTGGCCCCACCAAACCCCAAACCAGCCTTGCAAAAGGCCCACAACAGCTTGATTGGCTTTTGGATCTCTTGGGTTTTCTCTGACAGATGAGCCAACACAACCTTGAGGAGGCATTCACAGCTCTAAATCAAGTTCCTCCTGTGATTTCCAACTATTTGGCATTTAAAAGTTAGCAAGGACAAGCAGAGTGTCCCTCCCACACTGATCAGTCCTTTGAGGGAAGAAAAAAGTGCAATCTTCAGGTGGACACTGCCATGCTGGCCAATTCCTCATTGTTAAATTCAGTCTTTTGTGGGGGACAGGGAAGCATCCTGGAAGTCATTGTAGTTGTGTTTTGAATCCCAGATTTGTATCCACCTAGAAGAGAATGAACAGTTTTCAGCTTCCAAAGGCACACAGAGATGTTGCTGAATTCAGTGAGTCTTAAAAGTTTCAGAGGAACAAAACAAAATGACCCTGCCAGGAGCTGCTGCACTTCTGCAAATCCAAACACGTTCCCTCTCCCAGAACCTACCAGGGGATTTGTTTTCTATCACAACAAAACTTCTGCTCCTATTACTAAAGAAATTACAGGAAGAGAGACTGCTGAGAGAGTTCCATGAAGAACTTTCAAATTCAATTCCAGATTTTGGATTCCACTGAGGCTGGAGTGAGGCTTTGAAGCACTTTGAATATTGGCAGCTACATTACTCAGGCTGCAGGTTTATCCCTAGGATTCAGATTCCAAAGGAAATGACCTGCACCTCTTTTTACTGGAGACACCCTCTTACAACCATAACTGAAAATATGCCTTAAAAACAGCCAGCCTCTATCCTAAGAGTAAATAGTATTTTCCATATGGCACTGCATGGCAAAGTTTGGACATTTGAAGTAAATTACCCAAGGACAGCTGCTGGAATAAGGAGGATTATAGCCCCAAAGAGAAATGGGAATCCCCTCATGAAGTGCAGGGTGGCAGAGTAGAGAGAGTTGAACACTCCTGTAGCCGCGAGTGAGCACAGCCCTTGCACGCAGGCAAGAGAAGCAAAGAGAGCACCTGGAAAAGAGAGATAAGAGGTTAATGGTGAGATAGGCAGGTGGTTATTGCCTGTAAACACCTGTAACACATCACCCCCAGTGGATTCTGCCAATCTTTCTAGGGGTTTGCACTTGCCATCAGAAAAGTGTGTGAATATCAAGCGTGGTAAGGTGGGACAGGACTGGCCTGGCATGTCCAGCCTGTGCCCATGACCACCTCACCAACCTGCAGGATTTTGATCAGGAGATGGCCAGGATATTATCCATCAGCTGGATTGTGAATGCTCCAGGCCAGGGCTCTAAAGATCTGTTTATTGCCAAGCACCTCTTATCACTTGTTAAACATTAAGTACAGCAGAAGATTTAGCACCATAAATCTGCGTGTGCCATTGCCATTCTAAAATAAGAAACATGAGTATTGCAAAATCGCCTCTCAGTCGTTGGCACCTGGATTCCCTCCTGCCCCGTCTGCCTCGGAGACATTCCTATGCTGTGCTTCACAGCAAGTGCAAACCCTTCAAACACATAACTGGACAAAAGGCAAATATGCTCCTCCTATGGCTTATCCACGACCTTTCACCATGGTCAGTGATACAACCCTCCAACAACACCTGGCTCTTCCCACTGTTACTGATCTACAGAGGAAAGTCATGGCCAGGAGAATGACTCTTTTCTCCTGGTTATATAATCCATTTTAACTCTTGCTCTTTGTAAACGTTTTGGAAATGAATGTATGGATGAATGAACTGTTCCTGCTTTTCTTCTCTTGTTCTCATCTTGGGAACACAGCAAGTCTGAATCAAAGAATGACAATTATTTGGGGGGAAAAAAAAAGTTACCCTGGGCCTGAGGGTGAATGCAGGGCACAGGAGTCCAGAGGAGCCAGGTAACTCCTGGCCTCCCCAGAACCTGGTTTCAATATTCCAAGAAATATTGAATCTCAGGATCTGGCTTAAGCACAGTGGTTAATTCCTTACCTTGTTCTGTCTCACTGACCAGCTTGGAGAGTTTGGATCTGATGACTGGAGTGGGTGCCATGGAAAGGAACAGAATTCCATAACCTGTGAGCAAGACAGAGCACATTAGGGAAAGCTCACCTGAAAAATAAAGTCTCCCAAGTCAGTCCCAGAAATCTACAGCTGCTGGCAGTGTCTCCCTGCTATATTTAGACACAATTCACCCTCCTGGATCTCATAAGGCACTTCAGTCTGTGTCTGCAGTGTAATACAGTTCTGGGAAGCCTGATGTTCTAGGAACTACATGGATGCACTTCCAAACTCAGTGTTTGGCCAACACTGCCCTTAGCAAGCCACAGCTTTGTTGGTGCATGAGGCAGAACTTCCTCAGGTGCCTGAGCTCCCGTGAAGCACACTACCAGCACCAATTCACCAAAAAAGCCTGAGAAACAGGGATCTCAGCCTTCAGCATCACCTGTAAACATCAGCGGCGTTGTGGTAGCAAGGGAAATCACCACCAGCCCAGCAATGTTGGAGATCAAGCCTAGCTCTGCCACCCAGGTGTCCTCAAGGCAGAGCTGCAGCAGCCTCAGCCCCGCCAGGCTGCTCAGGTAAGCCAGGTAGCTGGCGGCCGAGCCGTACCCGATGAGATCAGAAGCCCAGCACAGAGGGAAGCCGAGCTCGTACAAAACATAGATGTCCTTGGCTCCGAAATGCACCGTGACAATCAGAAAGAAAGCCAGGGAGTACAGAGCCAGCTTCCACCTGGAGCTCGGCTGCTCCGGGGCCATGTACAGCCTGTACACGGCCTTGTAGTGGCTGAGCGTGAACAGCTTGGCCTCTTTCTTCTGCTTCACTGACTCCCGGAGGAAGAAAATGGCGTAGAGAGTGGCAGCGAGGCTGGCGGCGAAGGCCAGCCAGAAGGGGTTGATGTAGCCCTGGGCCTTGCGCCACTGGCCACCGCCGATGCTGGCCACCATGCCCGCGGTGCCCAGGCACGCCTCGAGGATGGCCACGCGGAACGTCCGCGCGCGCCGCTCGCTCGTGTCGGCCACGTAGGAGAAGCAGCCGGCCAGGATCAGGTTGTAGTCGCCCGTGAGGCCGCTGAGGATGCGTCCCAGGAGGAAGAAGGCGACGTGCAGCTCCAGGTACATGACCAGCAGGTAGATGCCTGTCTGCAGGGCCATGCCCGCCGCCGGCAGGATGAGCGCCGGGCGCCGGCCCACGCTGTCGCTCCACGCGCCCAAGAGAGTCACGGAGAAGAGGCTGACGAAGAAGCCTCCCAGGTTGATGTAGAGGTTCCAGTGGGACACCAGAGCTTCCACCTCCTGCAGGAGAAACAGGAGCTGAGGAGTTCCAACAGCACCAGTGCCACACTGGGCTCCCCAGCCCTCCAGGGGCTCCCTGCTTCCATCACGATCCTCTTCCCCTCCCGGCCCCCTGCTTCCTTTGGGGCTTCACGTTCCCTCCTGACTCTGCTTCCAGGGACTCCCAGCTCCTCTCCAGCTCCCTGTTCCTCCACGGCATCTCTCCAGCCCTGCTCCCCCAGAGTTTCCCTCTCCCCTGGGACCTCCTGTCCACCGTGAGCCTCCCGCTCCCCCCGTGCCTCCCCAGTCCCACGGACTCGCCTTCCCCCGGCTCCCCATCCATCCCGTGCCTCCCCAAATCCAGAGACTCGCCTTTCCCCGGCTCCCCATCCATCCCGTGCCTCCCCTCCCCCCGGGCTCTCCCTCTGAGTTCTCCATCTACACCACAGCTCCCCGCTGCCCCGGCTCTCCCGTCCCCTCGGAGCCCTCGTTTCCCCCGGTGTTCCCACCTGCCGCAGGGGGTCGGCGGTACCGTTCCCGTCCCCGCAGTCGGAGGACTCGGTGCTGTTGCGGTTGCTGTAGCCGTGCTCGGCTCCCAGCCGGTCCCACAGGTACTGGGTGGCCAGCGGGCCCTGCAGCCCCATCGACAAGGTGGCCAGGAACAGCAGCGGCTCCACGGCGATCAGCGACAGGCGGCGCCGGCCGGGGGACACCGGGGGCTCGGCGGGCGGCGGAGCGGCCATGGCGGCCATGGAGGGGCGGAGGCTCCGCCCGGAACGGGACCGGCTCTGCTCCGCCCGGAACGGGACTGACACGGCTCTGCCCGGAACGGGATTGACACGGCTCCGCCCGGAACGGGACCGGCTGTGCTCCGCCCGGGATGAGATTGACACGGCTCCGCCCGGAACGGGACCGGCTGTGCTCCGCCCGGGATGAGATTGACACGGCTCCGCCCGGAACGGCACTGATGTGGCTTTACTCGGGATGGGACTGGCTCTGCTCCGCCCGGAACGGGACTGGCACGGCTCCGCCCGGGATGGGATTCACACAGCTCCACCCGGGATGAGATTGACACGGCTCCGCCCGGAACGGGATTGACACGGCTCCGCCCGGAACGGGATTGACACGGCTCCGCCCGGGATGGAATTCACACAGCTCCACCCGGGATGAGATTGACACGGCTCCGCCCGGGATGAGACTGACACAGCTCCGCCCGGAACGGGACTGGCTCGGCTCCGCCCGGAACGGGACCCATACGGCTCCGCTTGTAACGGGACCGGCTCCGCTCCCTCCGCCGCCGGAGGAAACGCGGGGGTTCCCGAGATCCCTCGGCGCTGGCGCTGCAGCGAGCCCGGTGCTAAAGGTGCAGCTCTCAGGGGGCGATGTCCCACAAAATCATGTAATTGCTGAGGTGAGAAAAGCCCTCTGAGATCATCGAGTCCAGCGTTAACCCCGGCTAAAGCCACCGCTAAAGCCTGTCCCCAAGTGCCACATCTTCACACGGTTAAACCCCGGCACGGATGGGACTCCACCACTTGCCTGGGCAGCCTGTGCTAGCGCCCGAGCAGCCTCTGGGTGAAGAACCTTGTGCTGATATCCAGCCTAAACCCCCTGACATGCCTTTGTGCTGTTCCCTCGGGTCCTGTCACTGGTCAGCAGAGAGGAGAGAACAGCCCCTGCCCCTCCAGTGCCCCTCATGAGGAAGCTGCAGGATGTGATGAAGGCTCCCCTCAGTGTTCTCCAGGCTCAACAAACCAAGCAAAACAAAAATCGACATTTTAACTGCACTAGGATCAGCAAAATATTCTATTTAGCAATGCACAGTCACTTCTAATAATTCACAGCACATTAGAAAATACACCTTTTTATAAAGGACAAAATAACTTAGAAATTCAGTTAATAAAGAAGGTTTTGGCTGTGCTGTTTGGTTTCCTTTGAGGTTTGGGTGTCTCGAAGAGCAGATAAGGAAGCAAAGACCAAGTTGTTCTTTAAATTGAAAGCACATGATTCAGAGTATTAGATTAACCTGTTTATATAAACTGGAGCAGTTCCAAACTAATGTAAATTGGCATTGCTCCTCTGACAGCACCGAGGTGCTCATGGGCCACAGGAAAAGCTTGGACAAGATATAAACCACTCATTTGGCAGTAAAGCACTTACAGAACCCATTTTTAGTGTCTTTGAAAGTACTGTGACTCACGTGGCAGTGGCAACCATCTCTGTAGAGGTGCTGCTTTTAAAGAGCAGGCACAATTCTTCTGAGACACTTCCACCTTGGTATTTGCACTCCATAAACGAGGCTGCAGCTGGAGGCCAACCTTCGTGTTGTAGAGATGCAAAAACGAGGTGTTCTTTTAGATTTCCATTGCAGCCTTAGGGGATAAGAGAAGAAAGCAGAAAAATGACCTTGCTGTTGGCTGCTGTCACTACACCTTGTCAGACAGTAATTAATCATTCAAAGAATGCAAGATGTGGGGGGATAGAATTAATCTGAAAGCTCTTTCTCATTCTTTTTGCATCAGAGGTGAGATGCTAAAGCTCAGGGTTGGCACCAAGAAAGGTGATGCTGTTTGTTGTGAGCAGTATGCCCAAGTCCAGCTTCAAATCTGGCAGCTGATTTCCCATCATTGGCACATTCTTGAGAGAAAACAAGCCCTGGCAGAAAAGGGAGGAGAGGCAGAAACAGCAGAAGCTTTTTGTGGAGCTGACATCAGATGATGGCTGTGCTTCCCTTTGTCTTCTTGAGTAAGCTATAAATAGTACCAAGATAATTGATAGCAATAAAATGGAAATGTTATTATCATTGGCTGAGGGATGTACCTGGATGATCTAACAAAGCCATCAACGTGGCATTAACAAGAAACACCCTTTGGACTTAAATTGTTTAGTACTATTCCTCCAAATGTATAGAATCTAGTGATCCACAGCTTGTGTTTTGGAAGTTGCCTGCAACTGGGACAAGAATCACTGCTAATTTCCCTGTAGCGCCTTTTCTTCTTAATTTCCCCACACCCCCCAATACATCCTGCAAGTTCCCAAAGCTGTGCTGATAAACCTGCAAGATCAAAAGTGTGGGGAAAAAAATAAAAAATAGCCCAGTGTCTGCAAAGAGATCTCCTGTAGCCAAGTCTTTCCCAATCCACTGAGACCTAAGGTAAGGAATGTCAGTCCCTTTCTGTGCAGGGACTTGATGTGGCACCTGGTGACAGCAGCTCTGCCCGGTGGGTTTTGCTACCCAAAGTGAATTTCTCAGGGAACAAACATGAACATCCTATGCAATGATTATATAAGATTTTACAGGGTGTTTAGGTTGTTTCTAATCCTTGTATTTGAGCATTACAGATGTAGATATCATTTTCAGTGTTCCCCCATATTTTTCAAAAATTGAAATGATTTTTCAACCTGTTTTGAAGGGAGCAGTTTCTCTCTTTTTATAGGAAGAATAACTGTACCTATTCAAAGAAGGCGTTATTAGATACCAATTAATATTATTAATATCATTTTTTTTAAGTGCAGGTCATTCCAGGATGCTTTCAAAAATCCCCTTGCTCCATTAATTCTCCAATGGATTTATCACCTTTCTGAAAGATTCTCTTGAGAAAGTTCCTGCTCTGACACTCTTTCACTGTCTCCTCCCTTCTTTGTTCGCTTCCTTCTTTCTCCGATTACAGTTCCAAAAACAACACCCAATCTCCTGAGGTCAATGGTTAATATTCCCTGGTGTTTATATAGGCTCCAAGCAGCAGATTCCAGCTGGGCTAGCGTTCAGCACTGGGCTAGCTCCAGCACCATGGCTTTCTCCTGGCAGGCAGTGCTGGCCTGCAGGAAATATATCCTCATCGTCCTGATCCCCCTTGTGTTTCTCCCTCTGCCTCTGGTTCTGCCCACCAAGGTAAGGAATTTTTTAAAATTCACTTTAAAAGATTCCACGTCTCAGAGCTGCTCTTTTCAAGGGTGAAGAGGTTCTTTCTCAGAGCACCTGCATCTATTGCTTGGAGAGCTCTTTTCATTTTTTTTCCTGAGTATATTGGGGCAATATAACAGCAGTGGGGCATAGATGGTTGAGCAGCTACATCTGTGATTGAACCTTCTAGAGGAGCACTCAGAGATGTGAGGTTTTGTGACCCTTGCTTTGCATCTGGCTGATTTAAAAAAGGACTTTCTCTGCTGAAGATTATTGGTGTGGACCTAAGGCTCAATTTTAATCCTCCTTTTCATGTTCTAACAGTGTTCAGTCCACATCTTCTTTTATTTTTTTTCCTTGTTGTCACTGCTGCTTAGAAGAGGGATTTTTATACAGACAAGACATTCTGATGTATAAGGGAAAATAACATGCATTTCAGTCTTGCTTTAACATATTTCTGTAAGAATCTTCCCAAACAAGAGGAAGTTTAAATGTAAAACACCAGGTTCTGGAAGACGCCTGGCTTAGGGTTCCTTCAGGAAAAGTTGACTGAGGAGCTGTAGCATCTGGGCAGGTATTTCTGGGGCACTGATCATTTCAAGAGAGAGCTGTGAGCTGACAGACTCCCAGTCTTCTGCTGCTTCTTCACTGTTTCTTGCCCTCCCAACCTCTTCACGCAGAAAGATCTAATCTCTGGTCTCTTATCAGCCCCAGCACCACCAAATAGCTCGTCCCAAACTCCCTCTCCTGTCACTTCTCTTGGGACACCAAATTCTGACTCTTGCCTCTGGTCTCTGCCTCCCAACCCCTGCTGATTCCCAGTTTAGACTCATTCTCCACCTCCCTAACTCTTCCCTGCCTGTCCCAAAGCTCTGTCCTCCTCATAGCTCTGAGCAGCTGCTCAGGTGTGGCCTCTCAGTCCCCCACTGGGTAAATAAAATAGTTTGGATTATTACTTAAAAGCTTCCTAGGAAGGGGAAAAAAAAAAGAAAGAAAAAAGTATCTTTTTTTTGCTAGTTAACTTTTCATAGGCAAAGGAGTTACTGAAGTGAAAAGAGATCAGAATCAGGAAAGTTCTCAGGAGACAGAGAGTTTTTTTTCTTTGTCCTGAGGCCACGAGTTCAAACTCACTTACTGGAGGCATTGTTACATACAGTGAGTCCTTGGAGTTACCTTGGAGTTACCAAATCATACCTGTGGACTGATTTGGCAGTCTTGGTTCAGTTCCTCTTCAGTTCCTCAGAATCTCTCTGGTTTCTATGTAGTCAGCAACAAGACAAAAATTAAGAACGTCCTGGATTTTTCCCTTTGCTACTTAAGGAAGGGTTTTTTGGGGTTAAATTGTGCACTGTGCCACTGCTGAGCTGGAAAAGCTGGTGCCTCTGCACACAGTGGTGTGAGCCAGCAGCTACAGGGTGGAATTTCACATTTTTTCTTTTCTGTTCATCTATTAACCTGCCCTATAATGACATAGCACTGGACACTGAGCTATTATAATTGACAGCAAACAATGCTAAAAATCTTCCTTAAAGGCAGACGAATGTCCTTACAGGATGGCTAACTTTGGGAAAAACCTTTTTCCAGCTTTGACTGAGAGCCTGCTCACAGCAGGATGGAAGACAATGGCACTGTGCCTGTGAGATACATCCCAAAGCTCTACTAGGGTCTCTCAAAAAGTACCCACCTGTGTCTTTTAATCAGAAAAATAGAGAAAAAGGATTTTCAAAAGGGCAAATTGCTCTCAGTGATCAGTGGGATGAATAATTAAGGGTTCAAAAATAAGGCTCAAAAAGAAATATTTTCATATCTTTGGGAATCTCTCTGACTTCCTTCCTCAGCCTGGCTGCTTTGATAATTCACACCTAGATTGCTGTCTCCTTCTTTCCTCTGGGCTGCTCAGCTCCCTGCTCCTCCTTTCCCTTCAGCAGCTCTGTAACCTCCACACCTCGTTCAGAATTCCTGAGCGTGTTCCGAGGCGTCCCAAATTCAATCCTGCCACTCATTACTCCAGCTCCTTGGTTTAATCCTCTGTAATCCAACCTCAAAAAGCAACACCACAGTTCCATTCATACTGAGCAGTATATTTTAGTGGACATCCTTTATCCAAGACCACATATCCATGGTTTTCTTCCTTTGGCTTTGCTGTCTCCCATAATTGGGCAAGTTCCAAAATGCAGAAGACACCAAAACCTCCTCTTACTTTCTTTCTCAGCCCAACCAAATGCCACTGTTGTGACAAGTAATTCTGAATCTTTTCAGTGTACAGCGACTGGCTTAAACATTTTTACATGAAATTTGGAGTGGTTGTCCAAAGCAGAGCTAAATCAAGGTTTTCTCAGAAAAAGAGTGACATGAGATAGGGAATCTCACTTTCCTCAAACAAACAAGACAAAGTCAGTGGAAGCTGAAATGATATGTGACCAGTCTGCCAGTGAGCCTTTCAAAATCTCTACTAAGCTAAAAATCCAGTGAAAAGTTATAAAGGTATTTATAGTACAAGGAGTCCAGGCTGTTGAAATTAGCTGTGGCTCACCTGAGCCATGACCTGTGCAGAAACAGGTGGAGAAGCCTTGTATGGATCAGGAACTGATCCTACAACTCAAGGACATAACACCATCAGCACAATCAAGAAGCCAATTCAGTTATTGCCAATCCCTTATCATGAAGGGTCCAAAGTCATCCATACTTCTTTTCCTCTGGCATTATTTTTGCCCCCGCTGAAGGTCTCATCTACTCCTCAGAGTCCCGATGAGATTGCTGCACAGTTTGTCATTTGATTAGGATCTGCGTGGGTCAGAGGCTAGATGGGAGAGAAGCACAGGAAATAACCTTTTCTCTAATCCCTTTATCAGGCAGTGAATGCAATTATGAGGCCTTGGCTTTGGGAGAAGCCCCGGGTTCGATGTTCAGCATGTTCTGATTGCGTGTCCCCTTCCCCTGGCAGGAGGCACAGTGTGGCTATGTCATCATAGTGATGGCACTTTACTGGTGCACAGAAGCCCTGCCTTTGGCTGTCACAGCTTTCCTGCCCGTCCTGCTGTTCCCACTAATGAATATCATGGATTCAACAACAGTAAGAGATCTTGCTCCGTGTATTAATTAATTAATCAGCTGCTTTTACTCCAGGATTATTCCCCAGGGTTATATTGTGATCATCATAATAATAATTGTATTCATATTATTCATAGTGTTATTGTTTTATTTTAACTTTATTTTTATTATTATTATTATTCTCTGTCTTCTCCATGGACTAGAACTTGCACGAGCCCAGCGTGAGCTCTGGGTGGAGCTGCTAATCTGAAACCAAAGCAGATTCCCCACTCAGATGCAACCCAGAGTTACTCCCTGCTAATGCCTTTGGAATAAACTCCCTCAGAAAACATCCCCTCTCTTGTGACTCTTCCCTCTCCCTTCTCCCACCTCACAGGTCTCACAGGAATACCTGAAGGACAGCAACATGCTCTTTGTGGGGGGCCTGGTGATGGCCATTGCCATCGAGACCTGGAACCTGCACAAGCGAGTGGCTCTGAGGGTCCTGCTCATCACTGGGGTCAGGCCAGCCCTGTGAGTGACAGCGCTGGACATGCTGGGGGAGAAGGGATTTTATGGCATTAGACCCCATCTCTGATGGGAATCTGCAAATGTTTCCCTGCAAATGCTTTCCTGCAGCCCAAGGAGTTAGTGCTCGAGCAAGCCTTGCAGACGGATATTGAGGTGTTACCATACCTGGTGTGTCTTTCTCTTTCTTTCTTTTCTTTCTTTCTTTTCTTTCTTTCTTTCTTTCTTTCTTTCTTTCTTTCTTTCTTTCTTTCTTTCTTTCTTTCTTTCTTTCTTTCTTTCTTTCTTTCTTTCTTTCTTTCTTTCTTTCTTTCTTTCTCTTTCTTTCTTTCTTTCTTTCTTTCTTTCTTTCTTTCTTTCTTTCTTTCTTTCTTTCTCTCTTTCTCTCTCTCTTTCTCTCTTTCTCTCTTTCTCTCTTTCTCTCCTTCTTTCTCTTCCAAAAGGCTTTTAGGTGGAGAAATAGCAACAAGAGAGTCGATGCTGGAGAGAGAAGGGTGCTGCCAGGCTGGGCCAGGAGCACAGCTTTGGACAGTCAGGAAAAACCACACCTGGAACACAGAAAACATGGGGACTCTGACTGCTGCTGATTGCATAGAGAAGAGAAAATATCAGGACGCTTCTTTGGAAAACAACAAATGCTTTCCAGAGTAGAACTTTAAGCTATGCACAGGCTACACCACCCTGTTTAATCTGTTTCAGCTCATAAGAAGAGGGAATACTGAAGGAAATTACAGAGCAATAGAATAAAAATGCATACAAGATAAACTCCTTATCATCTGATATATAATCTACATCTCATCTAAAGAATAATTTTGAGACTAATAACAGAGTAATACTGAAACGAGGATTAGAATTTTAGATGAGTAAGAAGAGAATCTTTAATAGAAGTGGGATAAAATAACAAGAGGAGAAAAAAAAAAGAGATGATCTTCCCTATGGCTTAAACTGATTGCCATTTGGGATCAAATTCAGCTTGCAATTCCTCTTCAAAATCTATTATAATGCATTAACATGTGTTATTGAGAAGTATCTTCCTCAAAAGGATGTGGAATAAGCAGGATCTGGCTGGATACCAAATTGCTTGCTCCAAGCTACCAGCTTCCACTTCCTTAGCCGTAAGAATGTCAAAGAACTGGTTGAAAAAGAAAAACTGATGTTAGATCTTAACCATGTCCCTCACAAAGCAGACCAGGGCAGGAGGAAGGGCTGGGTGGGGATCGCTGAGCATTTCCCAAACCCAGCATCAGCAGCTGACTCTTGGTAAAAAAAAAAAAAATGAAGAGCATTGCAGGGCTGAGTTCTGATGCAGCTTTTCCAAACCTTTTCATTCCAGGCTCCTGCTGGGTTTCATGGTGGTGACAGCTTTCCTGTCCATGTGGATCAGCAACACGGCCACCACTGCCATGATGCTCCCCATAGCGCACGCGGTGATGGAGCAGCTGCACAAGTCAGAGGCCGAGTCCCACACCACTGGCCAAGGGTCTGAACACACCAACAAAGCCTTTGAGCTGCAGGAAAAGGAACCTGACAGCCTCAAAGAGCCTGAGGAAACAGGTAATTGGGTTGTGGCTGGTTTTCTCTTCAGGGTGGAGGATGGCCGCTCTCCTGTGCTAGCAGCTCCTAGTAAATCCTAAAAGCAGGCTGTCCTCAAAACACCCTGGCTGCCCCCAGAACACCCTGGCTGCCCCACACAGCACTGATGGGGCTCTTCCATGAGCCACACAAAACCACAATGAGCTACTTGAAGCTTTAATGAAGTTAAATCAAAAATACAAAGAGTAACTACTCAAGAAACCGACAAAAAGTACAAATTCTCCACTAGGGGAAGCCTTTACATCAGCCTTGCTGTTTCCCTGCACATTTATGTTAGTTCAATTATTATCTACTGTGTAAGTTATCATGTAGTAGGGGATTCCCAAGGGAACATTTCTGGCCTATTTCCAGCTGGAAGGTTAGGGATTAAAATGATTTTTCTAATCCAAAGGTACAATATCTCTTTACCAGCTGTCTTGCCCTCTCCCCATTTTTGAGGTGATTCCACTGTTTCTGAACATAAATCTCAGTGCCAGCAGACAGGTGAAAAGGTTCCTTTCAGCCCAGCTCCTCCAGCTCTGTTATAATTCCCTGAATTCTTGCCTCACTCCCCTCCACGTGCAGTTCAGACATCGCCCCCATTCACAAGGAAGTGTCAGCAGTAGGTTCAAACTTTGTCACACGTTTCAAATTCCCCTCTGAAAGACTGCTCTGTGTCAAGACAGCCAGTGAAAATGGGCAGAAGATCAAAAAATTAACAATTCCAGCCTTAAAATCAGCCTTTGGTTCCTTCAGCTTTGTGTTCTAGCCTTGAAATATTAAATTATGCAGGCCTAAAGCCCTTTCCTGTCCATTATAGCTCCTGCATCTCTTTTGTTCCTTGGGATCTAGGCAACTCTCATGTCCTGACAGTTGAGGAAGACAGGAAGGCAGATGAAGAGATTGAGAAGAAACACGCAAATCTGTCCAAGGGAATGTCCCTCTGCATTTGTTACTCATCCAGCATTGGAGGGATCGCCACCCTGACTGGGACAACCCCAAACCTGGTGCTGCAAGGACAAGTGAATGAGTAAGTTTGGGATTGCACAGCCCCCAACTGCAGCATCCTGCTGCTGCTCACACCAGGCAGCACAGAGAAGAAAAATGCCACTTTGGTCCCCTTTCCTGGGAAAATGTCACTTTGGCCCCCTTTCCTGAGGAGTGAGTTTCTCCTCCTTCATGGGCCCCAAAGAGCCTCCCCTTTTCCGCCTCGTTAATGGAGGAATTAATGGAAAGAATGTGGAATTTTGGATGCTAACAGCCACCTGTATTTTCCAGCCTCTATAGAGACAATGGTGGCATCATCAACTTTGCCTCCTGGTTCTCCTTTGCCTTCCCCACCATGTTGATCCTGCTGTTTCTGTCGTGGCTTTGGCTGCAGATCCTGTACTTGGGCTTCAAGTGAGTACCTTGAGCCCCTGGGGCTCTGCTCAAGGACTTGTTTAACACCTTTCATTGATGAGAGAAATCACACAGCAGGTGACAAAGCCTTGACACACAACAGAGACCAGAACAGTGGTCAGTGCCTGTTAAATTCTGCAAATTTTCCTTTCAGGAATCTGATCAAATCCCAGCTAAATGTACTCTGTAGATGAAAATATAAAATACATTATAAGNGGTTGCTTCAGAGCTAGAGGATTAGTTCTGTGCTAGTTCTGCTGCAGATCACCCCACACAACCAGCCTGTATTTCCTGCCCGTTTAAAACTCAGCTTTTCATGTTTGTATTATCCCTCATTTTGTAATTCCCTCATTTTACATGGAAAGAGTGCTGAAACATCTGAAATGGTATTTCCACCTTCAAATTCCTCCTTATAATTCTCATTTTCTGTCGTTTTAAAAAGCTTGGCAACTCTTTACTTCCTAGGAAAGTGATCTAAAGCCTTGTCAGTCACATTAACATTGTCCTGGTCTAGTGGAAGGTGTCTCTGCCCATGGCAGGAAGTTGGAATGAAATGGAATTTAGAGTCTCTTCCAATACAAAACATTCTGTGATTCTGTAATTTTTTTCTCATCTGCCCAGATATCTCACTTCTTTACATTTAAATAATGAGCTTTTAGGGGCAAGATCAGCTGTTTTCTGATCATGTTGTCAAGACATGTAGCTCCTACTCTCCATGGTTGCAAATTATATTTAATTTAAATATGCATATATAAATACATATAAACACATTATGATTGAGTATAAAATTTGGATTCTTAACTCTCAGGATAGCTGGCAAATTTCTCTGACATTTCTCACCCATTTTCTTCCAGTTTTAAGAAGAATTTTGGTTGTGGTGCTAATGCTGCCACCAAGGCTAGGGAGCAACAGGCCTATGAAATCATCAAGGCAGAGAACAAGAAACTGGGCAAAATGAAATTTGAAGAAATAGAAGTTTTGATCATCTTCATTCTCCTGGTGGTGCTGTGGTTTACGAGGGAACCTGGGTTCATCCCAGGCTGGGCAACAGTTCTCTTCAACAAAGACGACACCAGGTAGTGCCCCTTCTCCTCCTCCTTACTTTGGATAAAAAGGAAATAAGCTGGATTTTATCCAGCTGACTAAATACCTGATTTCTCTCTTGCAGCTATGTCACCGATGCCACAGTTGCCATCTTCATTTCACTGCTGCTCTTCATCCTCCCTTCTGGCCCTTCCAACCGGGGCAGAGACCAAGAGCAAACAGGTGAGTCTCTGAAGCACCAAAATTCGACTGCCTGAATAGGTTTGGTGGGAAATTTTCACATTTTGGCTTTACAAAGGAAACTTCAGATACTAAATAACATGTCAAGCTGCTCTTCCAGCTGCGTGCTTTAGGTTTGGCAAAGCACATATTGCATAAAATTCTCTGTTTCTCATCATTTAACTAATTAGGAAACTCTTACCCCAGCAGTGTACCTGCCCCTGTTACAAACATTTGTAAAGCTGGCATTTTCAGGAGGGAATTCACCACTTAACAGAAACACACAGAACTGCTGCCACACCTTTAACTCACCCTCCCCTGCCTCCTACTTGTGCTTCCTGGAGCAGCTGCAGATCATTCATCAGAGCTTTTGCAAATCGAGTTTTAAAACCATTGTTGATGGCGCTCCCAGCATTGGCTTCAGGAGATAATTCCAGAGTTTGCTGACAGAAGGGATTGCCGACCTTCAAACCAAACTCACCTCCCACCAAGAAGTTCTCCTTTCTTTGGAGAGCATAACAGATACTATAGTGATAGAATTAATATATTAATTATTATAATTATTATATTATAGTATAATATCTATTTATTGATTATTTAATTATATATATATATAAATAAAAGCTATAAAATAGCTGTGGGTACATATCACCTGTTCTGCAGCATTGCTGTCGTGTCCTAGGAGATTGCTGTGCTCCAAAGCAGGAAATTGAATGCTGCTAAATGCCTTTGTGACCAGGGTTGCTTCAGAGCTAGAGGATTAGTTCTGTGCTAGTTCTGCTGCAGATCACCCCACACAACCAGCCTGCATTTCCTGGCTTCACAGAATCTCTTTTGGGTTCCAGAGGGCAGGGCAAAGTTCCAGGCGCCCCCACCCCTCCTGGACTGGAAGGTGGTTCAGCAGAAGATGCCGTGGAACATCCTGTTCCTGCTGGGAGGTGGCTTTGCCTTGGCCAAAGGCAGTGAGGTAACATTGCTCAGCTCACCTGGGATCCATTTCTGTCTTCCTGGCTGGTTTTTTTCCCATCTTGCTCTTGGTGCTCTCCCAGGACACAAGAGGGCACGCTGGGAGCATCAAATGTTCCTTTCCAACATCCTTGGAATCCTGGCATCAGGACAAGTCCTTGTTGTTCCCCGTGCCATGGGATGGCACTGCCAATCCACTGTTAATTAATCAACAATTAACTGTGTTTCTAGAAAAGTGGCTCATTAAGAAACTGCCCCAACACATTAAAGATTCTTTTAAATAAAATGTAATTGATGCAGCCAGCATGAGATTATTTACCCAGGAGGGGTCTCCAAAGTATTTCAAACCAGGGATTTGTGGAAATAGGATTTAAATTCAGCTATTAGAAGAGAAATGTAGAGCTTGCTAGAGAAACTGCAGGACCGAGTCTAGTGCTATACATTATTTTTCAGTAATGATTGAAGTGATGGAACAGGCAATCCATTTATTAAATCTATAGACAATCAAGAAATTCTAAAAGGCTTCAAGTGCCTAGAAATACTGGTTTAGAACTCAAAGATCAACATTAAATGGAAAAATACATGTTTGGAAAAGGAAATATTTAAGAAATCATGTTAATTTATCCCAGAATAAATAACCAAATACATAATGACAGAATGACAGGGAGGATGCTGCTACTTCCCAGTGACTGACAAGAATGAAGGGTGTGAAAAGATTCAGACAGTTATCAAGATCTCAGACAATGTGATGAAATGACATTAAATCACTGCAGCATCTGATAAGATATATATATGTTTGGTTTTTTTTAGGAAATTAATTCTAATACCTTTGCTTATATAAAAAAACAAAGCACCTCAGATATTGATCATGTACAAGTAACGATCTGAACAGAGAAGTAATTATTTGCTATTGTCAAATATATTATATTATTGACTATATTTTAGTCAATAATGCATTTAAAATGCAGGATCTCCTACTTTCCAGTTCCTTGGATGGCAAATAATGTTGGGGTTATTTTGTTTAACTTACTGAACAATCCTGTCTGTGAGCACTGGCTGTGCTTTTCTGCAGCTCGCACGAGAAGGGAGGGCTGAATTGCCAAAAGAACTGCAACAGAACACTGATGTGGCTCTTCCCTCTCCAACCTGGCATCCCTCTTTGCTCTCCTGCAGGTATCTGGTCTGTCTACGTGGTTGGGCAGCAAGCTGACCCCCCTGGAGAACATCCCTGCCCCGGCCATTGCCTTCCTGGTATGCCTCCTGATCGCCACCTTCACCGAGTGCACCAGCAACGTGGCCACCACCACCCTCTTCCTCCCCATCCTGGCTACCATGGTGAGTCCCAGCATTTCAAAGTGCTCTCATAAGGACAGTTTTCAGCTCCTCAGTTGTCCAAACTAACTGGCTGGCAAAGCCAAGCACTGGTTCCTGTGTCCCATCAGGGGTACAAGATTTAAAACAAAAGTCTGTGTGTGCGTATGCGAGCACACGCCGTGCTGAGTTCAACCTTTCTAAAATCATTGCTGGTGGAAAGCAAAGGGATTAAATTCATTGGCATATGAAGACTTTGCCTTCTGGCCTAAACATGAGGTCACAGCCAGCTGTACTTGTTTTTTCCAATTTGTTCTGCACAGAGACAGGAGCAGCAGCAGCATTTCCTTGCCTCAACATTCCATGACTGTATTTCACCCCCACCAGCAGCCTTCCAGAAGTCTCTGAAGGTCATAGCATGACCTAATTCAGACTTCTGCATTTCCACAGGAGATTCCTGGGGTAGACTGAGCTCTGCAAACTGAAAAGCTGGTTCCAGATAGAAACTGGAATGAGCTCCTCCAAAATCTTTTTGCATAGGCCACAGACTCCAGCCAACCACTAAACCAAAGCTCTCACCTTCAGAGCTTCACCTGCCTCCCCTGATAATTTAATTTTGTTCTTAACCAATTTGAAGCCAGGATTTAGAGCTGAATATAAGCATTATTTATCCATTTATACAGCAGCAACACAAAGCCCTGACCACAAAATCAATTCTTGCATTTGCTGCATAAAGATGCTGGCAGTGTCTAAAGCAGCACCAAAAAATGAGTGGCTGCGGTGCTTGGGGAAGAATGAGGCTTCTGACATAGACAAACACAATCAGATTTCTGCCAGAAGGTTTCTGTGCCTTTCTGGCTGTCAAACCCATCATCTCTGCTCTCTTTTTGTGCCCAGTCTGAAGCAATTTGCCTCAACCCTCTCTATGTCATGCTGCCCTGCACCCTCGCTGCATCCCTGGCCTTCATGCTGCCCGTGGCAACTCCTCCCAATGCCATTGCCTTCTCCTATGGACAGCTCAGGGTTATTGATATGGTAAGAAAAAAAAAAAAACAACAATACTTTCTTTCCAGAATTTTCACCCCTTGGTTTGATCTTTCCTTTTCCTAATGCTGGTTCTTCCTGGGGGAGTGTTAGACAGGTCAGTGTGCCCAGGTTATGTCAAGTGGAAAGATGTGTGTGCATTAATAACGGGTCACACTGTCTCTAATACACTCTGAGAATCTTAGAAAGGTGCTAACGAGCCTTTAAAGAACAGCCAGGGCCTCTTGAAGATTTTATAATAAGAGCTGTCAATGTCTAACTGCTGGAAAAACCCAAATGTGGAGCACAAGGGTGTCAAAGAGCCCTGTCACCTGGGCAGTCCTTCTGCAGGGACAGGGAACAGCCTGGAACATCTCACTGGGTGCCCTGATGCCTCAAGAAGTCACTAAAGATGCAAGGACAGCAGTGCCACGTCTCTTGATTACTTCCCTATTAACTTATTAACTTTTAATTAACTTATAATTGATCCAAGAAGAAGCCCAAAGTAACATTAGAGAGAAATACCAGGTCAGAAGAGAAGTGGATTAAAATGATTTGGGGACTTCTAGCTTCAAGAGTTTTATCCAATGGAAACCATTCCCTTTATACAAATTATATTTGTGAAGAAAACCAACTTAAATATAATCTGGTGGAGGTGTGAAACAAAGGCCAAAGAGAAAATCAAACCACGCAAACCATCCTAATCACCAAGGAAGGAAAAAAGTGCTCAGGGCTGCTAACAACTCTTTTATAATTCTAGGCCAAAGCTGGGTTTGTACTCAACATTCTGGGAGTTCTGACCATAACTCTGTCCATCAACACCTGGGCTTCGTCCTTGTTCCAACTGCAGACGTTCCCGTCGTGGGCAAACAAGACAGGCACCTGCCTGTGACATGGGATGGGGACAGAGCCACCACTGCCCCTGTCAGAGCTGCAAGGAGGGCAGGGCTATCACCCACAGAGGCAGAGTTTTAGAGAAAAGCCTCTTCTGTGCAAAAGGACCAGCAAAATCCTCCCATTGGTAGCAGCAGTAAAATTGCCCAGCTGCTGCTCGGCTTTGTCACCCCAGCGGGAGGACCAGGTGACTTTTGGTTTTCCAGCCCTCCCACCTTTAGATTTTCTGCCCCTGCAGGGGTGTTTGCCCCCAGTGTTTCTCCAGTAAGTCTGAAATCTGCAGCAAGAAAAAAGAGAGGTGTGAATACAGAAAAGGAGGGAGACTCTGAGCTCCTGATTTCATGCACAGATCTGTGCTGTCACAGCTGTCCACCTGTATATATGTAAGTGTTCAAGGTGTTCATGATTGTTATGTACTGTGGGCACTGACAGCAAGCTGTGTGTTGTGTGACCACAGAATCATCACTGTCAGCCCATCCTACTTTGAAATATATTTATTTGCAGTCCCCTTGTTAGGAATGTAAAAGATTCATTTTCTCCCAGAACATCCACCCCGGTGTTATTTATGTCAGACTACAGCCTGCAAGTTCAAAATAGGAGCTTTCCTTGAAAAGGAGAGAATCCCTGTGTCCTAAAATACGTGATGGAATAGATGGAATATTCATATATGATTGAATTAAAGATATTTTTAATCTACCTCTGTGTCCTAGAGTTTATTTTTTAAATTATAAATCACTGCTTCTATCTTCCAGGTATCAACTGCTTGTCCATGTTCTCACTTACAGTATCTTTAAACAATCAGAGAAATCAGCATAGTTGATTTTCTCTTATCTTTAAAGTAGTAATTATGTTGTTTTTATTACTGAGTCAAATTTTCTTGGAACGTTGAGCCCAAGATTTTCCTTTGTAAAAGCCTGTTATGTAATCCTGTTACATACCTAATCCCTATTCTGCTGGAGCTGGCTTTCAGGAGCAGATCAATTCCTAATGACCAAACTGACAAATATCCAAATGCACTTTGCCAAAAGGATCTCTTGGTGCCATAAATGAGGTTGGGTTCAGACACAGCCATTGCTCAATGTGTGCCCCTGAAGTTTGCTCTGAAACCTTTGTTCCCTTGTTACCTCCTTAAATATTGCACAAAGTGCATTTCTGAAATCCCACTCTGGTGGCATCTCCATACTTGTTCCATGAGAGTGAAAATGAGGGAACTTCACAGTAAAATAGTATGTTCTCCTCAAAATCTTTCTTTTTTCTTTCTCTGCCCTAATTATTGGTTGATGAGGATGGCATGCAGTGTAATTTTGACTCAGAAAATGTCCATATTCACTGACTTGCAGCAGTTTTTTTTTTTCCAGTTCCAAAAATCCAGACAATTCCGGTGTCTGCTGGCCATTGATTCCTCAGCACTGATGGTTCCAGTGGAAATCACTGTCTTGGAAAGAGCAGCCTTTGGCTTTGACAGAGTTTTAATTTGATGTGAGATAGAGATCCAGCAGAATACCCACAGCTCCAGAAGGAAAGGAATTTATTCTCTGTTGCTAATGAGCTCCTGGGTAACAGATTTCAATCACATCATGGCTTGCTCAGGTCACTGCCACACCACTCTCCTTTCCCTTTGCCTTTACCTCTATCAAATAACACCCAAACCTCTCTAAATATTTTCATTACCCTGCTCACCCTCTGTCTGGGACTTAAAAATGACAAACTGGAGCATATTATTTGCTGAGAGCCTCTCCCTTCTCCCTCCCTTTGTCTCCAGCAGCAGGGCAGTGTGCTCTGCTTTTGTTTGCTTTTTGTTTTCTTTGAAATACTCACCCAGACTTTACATGCCCTCCTAAATTACTGCTGAGCTAAGCAGGAAAGGTGGAATTCTTATAACATTTCCCGTCTGCCTCTCCTTGCAGCCCTTCTAAAACTCTGTTATGGTTCTTTGAAGTTCTTTTCTATTAGTCTACATTATTCAGAGGCTGTGGTGTGCCTAAAGTACCTGCAGGAGCACAGGTGCAATCTTTATGCCAATCTCAAGAAGAAAGGAGGGAGACATCAAGAAGCACAGAGTGTCACGGGGCCAAGGCATTAATGCTGGGTGTTCCAGGTTCATTACCAGGGGTGAGTGCAGATTTACCAGGGGATATCTGCAGTGCAGATTTACCAGGGGATATCTGCAGTGCAGGTTACTCAGAGGGTGTAAAAATGCCCAAATTCCAGAAAAAATAAATAGGGTTGAAAATCTGGAGGAGAGAAGAGAAGAGAAGAGAAGAGAAGAGAAGAGAAGAGAAGAGAAGAGAAGAGAAGAGAAGAGAAGAGAAGAGAAGAGAAGAGAAGAGAAGAGAAGAGAAGAGAAGAGAAGAGAAGAGAAGAGAGAAGAGCAAACACCAGGACACAAGGAGAGCTGAGAATTTCATGACCAGTTTCCACCTTGCAGTGATGGTGTCACTGGGCAGTTCATTGCCTTGGGTGTGTCTGAGCTCAGGACCAGTAGAGGTGCAGCTAAATATAGTGTGCATGTGCAAAAACCAGTAACACTATTAAAAATTTTCATAATTTTCTAAGCAAAGCAGGTAGAAAGTGCTTCTAAGCCCCATTATTACCCGGATCACCTTTGAAGGGTGGCTCCCCATTATGTTTCCAGATATTGCCCTCAAGGAGTGGCTCCATTTCCCATTGTGAGATCAAATTTCACAATCTGCTGTGAAACTGCCAGCTCAGCACCTGCTTTAGCTGGGATTCCCAATGCAGCTCCTCACCTGGGAGCTGACACCAGATTAGCTTTCCACAAGTGATAAATTTGTTAATAAGGAGGGGATGCGTGTCTTTTGGTTTTTTTGCCTGCCTCGGCCTAAAAACGACTCGGCAAAACCGCATGTCCTGGGTTGGCTAAATGATGCCTTTATCCCCAATCGTCTGCTCAGTTTAAGCTAAATAATAAGTTTTACTTATTATCTTTAATAAGTTAGTTATCTTTACTTACTACTTTGGAGACTTTTTCCGAGAGAGACAGAAGAAGGGCGGAGTTTGTCCTCAGAAACTGCACTTGCTCCCTCACATCCTGCTCCTGGACTGTGTTGTCTGCAAATAGACAGCAAGGCAGAGCTCTCCTTTGCTTTTAGTTAGTTTTTAGCTAACTGAGACCAAAAAAAAAATCCCTAAACTGTAAGTTTTCTTTCTCTTTAGTCCTTTTTAAACCTGCTCTGGACTGAACACGCAGAAGAACAGCAGCAGCTTGCACCTGTGGCCCACCAGGCCAGGCCTAGGCTGCGGCATTTCCAGTGCCAGAGAAACTGCTAAGAGACCGAGGGAGCTGAGGGGACTTTCTCAGTTTGTCATCTCTTTTAAAGGACCAAGAAGTTTTATAGCTTAATACTGTTCATTTTTGTTTCTGCTAGTAAATGCTTTGCCTGTTAAATAAATAGCTTTTTCCACTTTTCTCCTAAAGAATTTTTTCCCAAACCGGTAGCTGAGAGAAGCCATTTTAAATCGGCTTCTCCCGAAGTAAACCCTCCTGAGGTTTATTCCTGAATTTTAGCTCTGAACCAGAACCAATACACCAAAAAATGCAGATTTCCCCCAGTGGATGACTGGGAGTCAGCTTCTTCATTCTGTTCTCCCTGCAGTTCTGGAGCTGTCCTGCCTTGCCTTGCACACACACAGCTTCTGCAGGCACACACATGCACTCTGAGGGAACAGAGAGGCCTTACCCTGGTAAAAACACACAATTTCTGTGACCACACCATAAAAGCTGATGGTTTCTGGGTAGGCTCCTGGAAAAAAATCGCTTACATTTGGGAAAGGCACCTCGCCATAAACACCTGGGCAGCAATTTGTAAAAGTGGCATGGGAGTGATGCAAGGGTCACTGAAATCATAAACAGACTGAACAGGACACATGGCAATTTGAAGGCTAAACCAGGATGAAGCCAGCACATCTTTTCTAATCCTCAAATTGCTTTGGAGAAACCAAAAATTTGCTCCCAGTCACTTAAGAGGTATTAAAATGAGCTTTGTTGTATGGCACTGACATCTTGAAATGTGTCCAGGACATACAGCTCAGTTCCTTTCTTTCATTAACTTTCATTAAAAATAGAAGTAAATAAATAAGAACTGCTTGGAAGGACACCTTATCATAAAATGGGCATGAAATAATTCTCAAAAAGGTGAAAATTATTTTCAGCAAACAAACAAAGGCATGAGGTTCTGTGTTTTATTCAACAATTAGCAGCACGTGGGTAACTGTAGACTTTTCTCCAGGAGCTGTAAAAGCTTTTCCTCTTGTGTCCTTGAGGAAATTCTTCCCTTGGATAACTATGGCATGCTGGCAGCTCTGTGTACCCTCTCTCCATTTGGCTTATTTTATTTGAGAATACAACTCTCTGCTGTCAACTAGCCCCCTGGATTTAGTGCTTGCCAAAGAACCAGCAGAGTTTAAACCGTCTGCAATGATGAATAACTAAAGAACAGAAAGCAGAAACATGAGGACTTAAGAAACACATAATTTGAAATCATCCAGGAATTTCACAACCCTCAATTTATTTTTTTTTTCCAACATGGGACCAATAAAACTATTTACAACTTGATTCACTGAACTTTATGGCTTGAGTTAGTAATGACCAAGGTGCCAAAGTCTGGAAATGAAGTGGTTTGGATGTTCTAATCACCTGGTGTCCAAACTAACAACTGTTTAATGGAACTTAATCACTACTGTCAATGCTGGGTATTTTCTCCTATTAAGGAAACATTTAGCATTATTTATCCTTTAATCATATGAACACACCGAAACCATCCAGGTGCCATGCAGGAGGTGCAGGTTCCCTCCCCACTTGTCACCTCCTGGCTGCACCAGGCCATGCCCAGGGTCCCCAAATCCAGGCCAAGCCCTGCTCTGGTGTTGATTTTCCTTGGAAAAATCCCTTAAACAGCTAAGGGATGGAACAAGGGAACACTTTTCAAAAGCAATGCAGAGCAGCAGAGTCATAAATTTAATAAAATTTATGCAAATTGTCCAAAAGGAAAAAAAAAATCAAAACAGCAAAACCAAACTAACTTGAAAATAGAGAAGGAACAGAATGATTAATTCAAAGGTTCAACACATTTATTTTTATGAATCAGGCCAGATTCAACTGCTTCAAGGCTCAGATGTTGGATGCCTGTGTGAGGTATTTGTGATCTAACAATGAATCACAACTACTTTTGTTTGCTACTGCACTTGAAGTATTAACTAGAATTAGTTAGACCATCAGAAACTTAGTCTGCTTCCAATTTATACCACTCAGATGGCTTCAGGTCCTGCCCACCCAGCAACACTCCAGGAATTTCCTCACTCCCTTGATCCCTGTCCAGCCCATGAGGAGTAGACCCATTCTGAGTTTTCCTCATCCAGGGCTTTCCATTCTTTGGAAGGGAGTGGACACCCAATTTCAGTAATTCTGCTGGTTCTTCCTTTCCCATCAAGCACAAGGAGAAGTGGTCAGGGTTGTCCATGACAATAAAATCCATTTATATGGAATTGCACAGTGGGAGACCAGCAAGGGGTGTGCAGAGTGTCCCAGTTAGCTGGACTGGCACCAGTTGTCCCAGTTGCCTCTTGAGAGGTGAGCACTGGTTAGTCTGGGGCGGTTTAGTGACTGCAAAAGGAAAGCCACATCTCCCTTTTTTCTGCTCTAGGACTCTCCTGATGAGACTTGCCAGAAAACTGAAAAAGGATCCTCTTTATTTGGGTCTGTCACCCGAAGGGAGCCGAGTTTCCCTCCTTGTTCTTCCCTCCGGCAATGTCATTCCTGCTGCATGAAACGTGCAGTCATCAATCACCCCAGATCACACAGCTGGACAGTGGCAGCTTCCTCACACCTGTGCTTCTGCTTTTCTCCTCACACCTCAGCACCTGCTGCTGTGGCACTGAGAGCTACAGCTGGCACAGGAGGAACAGCAGTCCCACCAGATTCCGTGGAAATGATCCAAAATCACCTTTGCCATTCCTTTAGTGTTGTGTTTCTACCAGCCAGGCTCTGTGGCAGATAGCAACATCATCAGAATCGGTTCTGAGGACTTTTAGGGTGTAGATAGGGCAGGTTTCCCCCCCGCCCAGTTATTGGCAAAAATCAGTGATCACAGCCAGAGCTACCTGGATAATCACAACAGATTGGTGTTGGACAGTAAAAAATAGCACCAATTTCTTGCTCACACATTGCCTGTTAATTTAATATGCCCTGACTGTTGGTGGATTACATGGTGCGTGGACAAGACAAAAATAAAATTCTGAAATACGTTCAGAAAAGGCTGAAGCAGAGCTGCCAGAGAGGCAGGCTCTGACTGAATCCTGGCTCCAGGAACCAAAGCCTTTCTCCCAAGTGAGCACAGGGGGTGTGGAAGTGCAGGAGTTCACACTGTAAGCTGCTGTATTTTGGCAGAGATACCATAAGGAAAAAAAAATAAAAGAAACCAAACCAAAACATGCAGCTTATTAGCCTAGAAGAAAAATGTTTGCTCTGTTTACACAGTAACCACACACCTGTATCTCAGAAATATGAGACAAGTGATGGGGAAAGGGGAGGGCACTGACATCTTTATTTCCCTCTACACCAGGTGCAGGCAGCTCTGGAATATCTTTGCAGCCACTGTTTTGACTCAGTGCCACTGTTGGCCTCCTGTACCTGCTGAACAGCCCCTGCAGGGAGTGACTCCCAAACATGCCCATGCTCCCTGCTCCAGCAGGATCTGCTCTCCCCTGGAGCCCTGGCGGGTGCAGACACAAGTCAGCCAAACCCTGAACCCATCCTAGCACAGCTGCAGCTCCTGCAAGCCACAGAAAGACAAAAACACTCAATTTTCTGCTGAATTATTCTATCAATTAGTTTTTCTTACAGGACGTACCTAAGTTTCTGCTGCTGCCAGTCGATGTCCCTTTTTTATGGGGTAAAAATGGGGCATTAAGGAAACTTGTCCTGTCCCAATAAAACATCAGGGGAGGGGACAGAGCTGCAGAGTGTCCCACCTCTTTAACTCCTGAAACCAAAGTGCAGTTCAGTGAAATCCATTTGCATTAATTGTAGCAAATTTGAGTGTCTGGTTTTACTGAGTAGGATTGTTTAATACTCCTGGGCAAATGGAGAAGAAAAGAGGGGTATATATGAAAAGAATACATTAAATTTTTTCATCAGAATAAATTTCTTTTTGTCACGAGAATGGCAGAGAGAGTTGCTTTATGTTTGTTAAGCCAGCAGCCACGTGGGTAACAACATGATGGAATCCAAACATGGAATTCTGGAATTGTTTGGGTTGGCAAAGACCTTTAGGATCACCGAATCCAACCGTTAGCCCAGCCCTGCCAAAGCCACCACCCAGCCAACCCCTGTCCCCAAATGCCACATCCACACTCTGGTGAATGCCCCAGGGCTGGTGGCTCCACCACTGATGGCCCTTGCAGTGAAGATGTTTTCCCTGAGATCCAATCTGGCTGAGGCTGTCCCACCCTCCTTTCCCAGACCATTGGTGAGGACTGGCCCCAATGCTGAGCCTGGGGAGCAGCTCTGGTGGCCCTGGGTGTGACTCCACTCACACCATCCCCAGTGTTCTACCAGCACTGCACCCACCCAAGCCAGGAGTTTCCCCAGGAGAACCCTGTGCTGTCAGAGCCTTTCCTGAGGTCCAGGCAGGCCCATCCCAGCCTGTGACCCTGCCAGGAGGAGATCAGGCTGGTCAGGCAGGACCTGCCTCCCCAGGATCCCTGCCAGCTCTGCACCATCACCTGGCTGTCCCATCCGTGCCACGTGGTGCCATTCCAGAGGGTCTGCTCCACAGCCTGTCCTGGCACCAAGGTCAGCCCTGGAATTCCCTGGATTCCCCTTCAGATTTTATTTTTTTTGTAGGTGAGTGTCACACTTGCTGACCTCCAGTGAGGTCCAGTCAGCCTGGGCTGCTGGTGAAGGATGGGAAGGGGCTCAGGGAGCGTTTCCAACAGCTCCCTCAGTGTCCTTGGATGGATCCACTGTGCTTCCCTCTACAAACAGTAAAGGAGGGAAAATCTCCTTTGCTCTTCCTCTGTTACTGATGTATTTATAGGAATAATTTTACTGCCTTTTACAGCAGTGGTCAGATGGAGTTCCAGCTGGACTTTGGCCCTTCTAATTATTGTCAGTTGGGCTATTGAAGCCATCAGTGAATAAATCAGTTTTATTTCTCTACTGCTTTTGAATTCACTTCTTCTCTTTAGTGACAGGGTGACATGAAATCATCCAGGATTTGCTGGATAAACAGTGTGAAACTCTTTTAAGAAAATGTATTTTGCCACACAACACCAGGATAGTGCAAAAACCATGAATGACACGATTTATCATGGAATCATGGAGTGTTTGGGGCTAAAACCATTAAAAACCATCTCATTCCAACACCCTGCCATGGGCAGGGACACCTTTCACTGGATCAGGTTGCTCAGGGTTGTACAAACTGCTCTGCACAGGCAGCAGTGGGTGGAACCAGACTGGGCTGCTCAGGAGGGATATTAAGGTGTTGCACTAGCACAGAGTATTTATATCGTTTTTATGTCTTTAATCTGACTGCATGCAACCCCACAGAGCAGAGAAAGTCAAATCTCTCTGTTCAGGAACCCAGATCTTCACTGGGAAAGGGGTATTTAGTATTCTTAGGCAGTGATTAACATGAACTCTGAGTTAGAGTTTATAAATATGATGAGTCTTTAATTTGCACAACAAGTAGAGTAATAAAGATTAGAGGAAAGAACTTGAGAGGGAGGGAGAGAGAGAAATCTCCATATCTAACCCAGGCTGCTAACACACTCTAATTACAATTGGTCTCACAACAAAATCTTTCAGGAGTCAGGATGTTTCAACTCAAGATTTAAACATAACCAGTACACCACATTAGTGCAAAGAATTATCCAGCACATACAACAGCAGAGCACCTGGTTTTCCTTTAAATCTTACCCAGGTTATTTTTTTCATCATGAAAGAAGTACCTGCATCTTTGGCAGTTGTAAAAATACCATGCATGGCACCACCTGCCAGACTAATAACAATAATTAGAAATGTAATAAACTGTTCATTGGCAAGGGAACAAATTGTCTTATCCTTTGAAAGTCACACTGGCCCGAGGCAATTCCTCACAGACATTGGCCACTGATGTCACAAGAGTGAAAAGCACACGGTGCAGAAAAACAACTGAGGAGGGCAATGAGAAAGGGAAAAAAAAACACTGACAAAGACATTTGAGCAACGTGGAGTGGCTGCAGAGTATTGCCATTTCACTGAATAAACCATTAAAAACTCAGGACTTACAGAGAGCTGACAATGAGGGAGAATTGATCCTGCTGCTTCCTATGGAACTTTATGGACTGGAGCCTTTGGAGAAGCACATGAACTCAAAACACTTGTTTTAAGTTGAAACATTTCTAACTGAATTTACAATGGAAACCTCAGGGTTGCAATTACTTCCTTTTTATCCTCCTTGCGTCTTTTCATCTTTTGTGCAGCGATTTTTTCATAAAATAATTAGGACCTTTCACAGCATACTTTGCACTGAATGCCTTCTAGAGTGGGTTACTCTGACTCTTGTATCTCACACACTTAATTTTAAATCTGGCAATCTGAGATCAATATTTCAACCTCACTGAAGCTCCTCTAAGTGCTGAAGCAATCTTGGTTTGGCTGCCAGATAGGAATTAATGGCCTGCTGAGGATTTTTACCTCCCATTGTAACTCTCCATTTGAACAGACCACAAGATTTCACATTGCCTGTTTTCTAAGAGCGTGTTTAAAATCATCCTCAGCAATAAAAATGTGGTTTCATATTTTCATGAACTTAAAATGTTTATGCCCCTTCCTCCATGCAACCTGTTTTAGCTCTAAAAAAATCCATTTTCAGCCTCTAAAATGCAAAAGGCATCCAGAATTCTGTGAGCATTAAATATTTGCCTTCCTCATCCACCTCCTGGACTATAAGCAAGAGAACACAGTGAGCAGGTCCACGCTCACAGAGGACTGAAGAGAAGAAAATCAAGTTATAAACGCTGCCTAAGCACTTCTTTCTGAGGCTTCTGATGATTTCACAGTCCCAGTAAGTCATCTAGGAGGGGCCCATGCCAGGCAGCAGCCTGCTTTTGTTCTTTGCTTTGTACTCAGAAGGGAGGGACATTGCTGAGCTACAACACTCTGGGTATTTACGTGATTCACCCCTTCTTTCATTGAATCATTTTCTCATTTTTAAGATAATACCTCTGGGATGATTTCAGTGGCTCTTTGAGGAAGCACAAAGTTTTTGTGTTTTCCATTATTGGGGGTGAAGGTGAAGATGAAGATGGCTCAAGAAAGATGGGAAAATGGTTTGGACAGGATGGGGAGAACCTGGAATTCTGATTATTGACCTGATGGCTCCACAGTCCTGAACACAGGAGCTGGGAGGTCAGCTCAAAGCCTGACTGCAGACAGCTATAACTCCACAACCTTCCTGCTGGACGTGCTGCTTATTTCCCTAAATCCAGGCACTGCTCTGGTCTGCGTCAAAGAATTCATCTCAGGCTGTGTTTGCTTTGTAATTGGTCAGGAAAACCCAAGTGTGTCAGAGCTTTCCAATGTCCCAGGCCAGCTCTTCCCAGTCCCCCTTTCTGTTCCAAAATCCATACAAAAATGCCTGGTAGGACTTGAGACAGCCTTGGAGGGGTGATATCACACACCTGTCAGCTTTACCTGTCAGTCCTGCAGGTAGAACTGGGTTCTCTTCAGGAGCTCACAAGAAATTCACATTTCAGCCTGGTTCATGTTTGGGTAGGGCTGGGGATGAGATGATCTTCAAGGTCCCTTCCAACCCAAACTGTGCTGGGACTCTGTGATTTGAGAGTTAAATCTGAATTGTGCTCCTAAACCAGTTTTTCTGCAATACAGCCCAGTTCTGCTGATGCCTCTGCATTTCTCCCATTGATACTTTGGAAAGCTTGGGAAAAACATTCCCCCAGATTCTATGGAAGTGGAGAAACACAAAAAGGGTGTGCATGTACTGGCACTGGCTGCTCATGGAGCAGTCAGGAACATCCAAGCACACACTCCAAGAAGGAAAGAAGACAGACCAGTTGTTCTGGTTATTAGACATGGTTAAGGGGCTAAAAAAAAAAAAAAAAAAAAAAAAAAAAAAAAAAAAANAAAGAAAAGAAAAGAAACACCAAACCAGCACACACACACACACACAGACGTTTCTGCCAAGCCAGTTATAAGAAGATAATCATGTGCTAGCCTAAGCCTCTGGCAGGAGTAAAACACTGTTAGCTGTCTTCTAGCTGGCTAAATATTAATCATCCTGTTTAGAACCAATCATGTCACTAACTGGGGAGAAACTTGGCTAAAGGTTGTGCTACCAAGAGGGTTTAGTGTTTTATCTCAAGCTGAAGGATTCCCCGACTTCTACAGGAAATACGCTGAGCAAGGCAAAATCCAGAGCAATATTCCTGAATTCATAATTCTTGGGAAGGGATTTAGGAGGCTCTGCAAGCTGAGGATGTGGAGAGACACGCCAGCAATTCAAACAAGATTCTCCTCTGCTGCTGTAAAGGAACAGCGCCAGAGTTTCACCTGGGGTTGTGAAGTGCAATAAATTGCAAACATTTTCATCTGAATCACCAAGCAACATCTTATTCACAAACTAATTCTGCTTCTGAGCTCTGCCACAGCTCCAGAAATGATGTTGCATGTTCACCATCGAGCATCAGCATGGAGGAACAGAAAAAAAAACCTCCACAAGAACAAAAAGTTGGGCATTACTGGGGGAAGGTGTGAGTTATTCAACACCTCTGAAATCACCACTCAGGCTAAAATAAATGGAAAATAAAAAGAGCAGGCAGCAAGCCTTAGGAACAACAGAATGAAGTCATGGATGAGTGATCATTTCCCTGCTCATGCCTGAGCACTAAGTGGCCAAACCTGCATGACAGACTCAGAGTCAGGATTGGGTTGGGGAGACTCATGCAGTTCAAAGGTCTCCCTTGGACATCCACAGGTTCTTGAAACCCCCACAGACCCTCAGGGCCTTAAACCCAGGGTGCAGCAGCATTCTCCTCTGGATCCCCTGTGCTCTGACCCTCAGGAAGTCCTGCTCAGGTGCAGGAGCTGGAGCTCAGATGGAGGAGTTGGAGCTCAGATGGAGGAGCTGGAGCCCAGGTGGAGGAGCTGGAGCCCAGGTGGAAGAGCTGGAGCTCAGATGGAGGAGCTGGAGCCCAGGTGGAGGAGCTGGAGCTCAGGTGAAGGAGCTGGAGCCCAGGTGGAGGAGTTGGAGCTCAGGTGGAGGAGCTGGAGCTGATGAGACAGAGGAGCAACCTCTCCAACATCAGCAGCACTGCTGGGATCCCATCATTCTTGTGACATTGGCCGCATTCTCCTGCAGCCCTGGCTTTGGCATCCATGCAGTTCCCATGCTCTGGAAGCTGGTGGAAGGCAGGCTCTCTGCCTTTCTTGTCACCAGAACTCCCCCGGCAGCCTCGCGCACACAGCTCTGTGATGTTGGAAACAGCCTGGCAGCCAAAAATGCAGAAGCCATGAGACCAAACAAACAAAGACAGCCTGCCAAGCTACCACTTATCCAGCAGCTGCAGGCTAGGAAAGCCTGCTCCCTTTCTGTTAACCTCATAACAAAAAAAATAAAAGGAGGAAAAAATCACAAAAGAATTTTTCTGAAGTGCAGTGTCAACAGAAAAGGGAAAGTTGACAGAATGCTGCCAACTCTTCACTGATTATGTTCTGTGAGGAGAGAAGGAGGTTTATGATCTGTTACAGGGCATTCCAACCTGGTTCTGAGGTCTGAAATTCTGTATTTCTGTAGTAATCAGCTCCAAGGAGGAATGGGAATTCCTCCCTGAGGACAGGAGGAGGATCCAGCTCCAGCTCCCCTGGAACAATGCAGGGTCCTGCTGCTGAATAGAGAAGGACCGAAAACCAAAACACGAGACAAAATAAACCTGTGAGGGTAATCAGAGATTCTTACTCCCAATTATTAGCCCAATCTCTCTCTCTAATTAATTATCTCCCTTCTGCACTGAAAGCTGCACACTGAGAGTAGTCTTGTCAAAAATGCAAAGCCAAGCCCAGTGCTGGTGACACAATGACTGCAACACGTGTCTAGATCACCTTCCTGAACTTCACCTAGAGCACAAAGGCACAGAGTCAAGCCTAAGAGCATCTTGAGCTCACCCTCATTTCCAAAATAACAAAATAACACCTTGCAGTGGCTGCCACACTGCTCCTCATGCTGTGCTTTATGGGCAGCACCAAATCACCGGGCAGGAAATGATATTTTGTGTGTGATGATGGTTCTTTGTATTTTAATTTAAGATTGAACAATTAGCAAGCTGAAAGTTCTGCAAATGCCAACAAAAGAGCATCTTCTGGGTGTGCCAGATTTGGAGGCTGTAATTCAGATCTCCCTGGTGAATTTTACCCTTTACTCTTCCAGCTCACAGCTCCTCTATAACAATAACAGGGCAAAAAACCAGATAAATTCTGCCCAAAGAAGAGGGAATGAGAATTATACTCTCTTAAATCCTTGGAATTGTTCAAGTCCAGGTTGGAACAACCTGGTTTAGTGGAAGGTGTCCCTGCTCATGGCAGGGGGTGGAACAAATGATCTTTAAGATCCTTTCCAGCCCAAACCATTCTGTGATTTGGTGAAATATTTGGAAGGCTGACATTGCCAAGCTCAGTTTGACCAGAGTGTTTTTCTCCACACATCAAACTGCCAGCTAAATGCACTTGTGATTAATTCTGAGGGACAGCAATGGACTGAAGTGAATGTAGGTTAAACCAAGGTGTGTATTCCCTAGGGATATCTCAGAAGATAAAAAGCAAGTCCTAACTACTATTTAAAGGCAGCCCAGCAGACGGGTAAAGTTACACCCAGGTGTGTCTTCCCTCAGGTGATCCCAAGGGAGAGATGCTGGGCCACTTTTCCTATTTAATGGTGGCAGAATAGCTGGTTAGATTACGTCTTAAATCATTTTCTGAGCTTATCATCCAAATGTTAGGATAGAAAAATTGTAAGCCTACAAAGCTATTTATGATAGCAAATACTGCTGCCATCACTGCATTATAAAATATAAACAGTGTATTAAAAATGGGCAATTATCCCGCTGCTAAATTAAGCAGGAATATTGAATCAAAGGGATTAATTTATGCTTTGGCTGGGCAAAAAGTGAAGTTCATAGGGAGAACTGCTGGTTGACAAATTTCCAGATCAACAAGACTGTTCTTGCCAATTACAAATAGCAGGAGGGGTTTACAATGAGGTCAGCAGTGCTTTTCCATGTCAAGGAATTGAAGAATATTTAATGTAAAAATTGATCAAAAGCTCTGAATTGCACTCAGGGTGTTATGCACAGCTTTGAGCTCAGCTTATCCACTTCCTTTGGAGAGCAGAAAGCACCAGCCCAGGGAAAACTTTAGGGGCAAGGATCAAACTGTGGAAAGCCCTGGTGGAAATAGGCAGGAACTATTTCCACCTGACATTGTTACTTCAGGCTGAAGACACAGATAGCACTGAATTGGTTCCACTGACTTGCATTTTGAATATTTACTTTACAACTTTGATGGCTGCAATTTTAATTTTTCCTCCCCCCTACAATTAAATATCAGATTAGGGAACAGAATTTAAGAGTTTAGCATAGCTGCCAGTACAGGAAATCAACAGCTCAGTCTTTCCATAAGAGCCCAGACCAAGGAGAGATATCAAGTTATCACATTATTATTAGTCTAGTCTGGATCTGACAAAACCAAGGTTGTTCTGATTTAAACATCTTGATCTCTCAGCTTCATAAAGAAAAAAAACTGCTTTAAACAAAACTCTCTAAGGAAAAAAGAAATTACTGACTTTAAATGCTACAAAACTGTTTTGCCACTGCAGAGGAGAGACCCCACGGAGCAGTGCTGGGCTGTGCTCCTCACACCCACAAAAGTGGGTGCTGATCCAAGGCTGTGACCCACGGCAGGAGAATCTGCAGGGAATTCTGACACCTCGCTTTCCTCTAGGTGTTCCCTCCTGATCCTCACCCCGGGAATGAAGAGATAATGCTCTCCAGTCAGTGGCTCACTTTCATTCAGGCTCTTATCTCTGCACTGCAATCACCTGTGACTGCAGCTGGAGGGACACACCCACCAGGGTGATGTTGGAGCAGCAGATTTAGGGACCAGCAGCAGATTTAGGGACCAGCAGCTGCATCCCAAGAGCCCTGGAGGACTCCCAGGCCAGGGGCTGGCTTTGCTTCTGGGCTGTCACGACCCAAAAACCATCTCAAAGTTGTCTGTCCCAGCCATCACAGGAGATTAAAGGTGCTGCAGAATTTGGGGATAATGAAGTGAAGGTGTGGGGTGTCACCCCAGCCACCTCAGAACCTTCCCTGCCAGCTGTAGACACACAGCTCTGAGGAACATCAAACGTGGAAGTCCTTGGAAAAGACTAAAAGTCATTACCCAGCACTATCTTTGGCATCTTCCAGACAGGAAAGAGCATATCCACCAACACTCCACTCTGCTAGAAGATCCAGCAGATAAATTGACAAAAGTCTTCACTTCTAGTATCAGAAGTCTCTGATAAATTTAACAAAATCAAACTGGCAAACTGGTGATAAGAAATAATTCATCACAGGTGAAAAGATGGATTTTCCTCCAGCTGTTTTTGTGGCACGTGGACGCCCTGGCAGAGCTTTTCTGTCACAGATCAGTGTGAAATATTCCCCAGCAGGTATCACAAAAAACCACCTCACGAACAGCATGAACTTAACATGAATTTAAATGCATCCTCCAGAGCAGAGAGGGAATTTTTATCAAAGTTTCAATACCTTGTTCAGTATCTGACCATAATCATGGGAGATAAACATGGGTGTACCTGTACAATGACCTGGGGGCCATGGAGATGTTTCTACTGTTTTGTGGAATGAGGATAATTATATTTAGCACTCATTCAGGGCTTTTCATCTTCAAAGCACTTTACAAACATTAATTAATCCCCACAACACCCTATGAGGTAGGTGAGTGTTATTACAGTAGGTGTGATCAGGGGCTTGGAGAGTGTGCACAAAGCCAGGTAAGGGCAGCAGGAGCACACGTTCCTGCAACTGCACATTTCAGTTCCTGCTCCTCTCCACAAAAAGACCTCTCCACATAAATAATGTACAAAATCAGGCCCACACTAACCCATTCCTCTGATTTAGTCCTGGTTTTATGGCCGTGTGAGGCACTCTGGTTTTGGGAAGGAATAAAATCTCGGGTGCACTGGTTTCGTGGTGTTCCTCTGGTGCTTTAAACTATGCAAGATGTTCTGACATTCCAACGTGGAGCCAGGGCTCCTTTCCATGCTGAGAGTTCAGGCTGAACAAATGCAGGAAAGGCACCTATTTCTGGGAGCTGGAGGCTTTGGGATCCTCTGGCAAACTCCGTGCCAGGAAAGAGTGTTTTTAATAACCACAGGTGGATAATAGGTTTGCAAAACACGGTAACAGATGGGTGTTTTAAATCAAAAGGAAAACAGAGAGCTGGAGAGGGAGCTCTCTCTTTCCAGACAGTTAGAGCTCAATACCTGCCCAACTTCTCTGAGGAATTACCAAGAGAACGAGGAGGAGAAAAAAAAAAAAAAAATGCAGCTTAGTCATATTTGTATTCTTATTAAATGCAGGACTGCCCGAGGCGAGCAAGAGCTGATATCATAATTATTGGCCTGCCCAGCCAGCTGCCTTCTCTCACCTGATGTAAGATCAGATCTGCCCAGCCTCTGGAGCCTCTGCACCGCTGAGCCTCCACTCTCTCTGCAGGGCTGCTTGAATGACCTAATCCTGTCCTGGAGCAGCACCACGCCGTCGTGCTTCACTAGAAAGGTAAGAGGAAACCTCTGACAGCTCCGTGCAGCTCCTTAGAACTCAGCCGTGGAAGCCAAACAGAAGGGGGAGCAGAGCTCTCCTGCCTTGGCTCCTCTATTTAATGTCAAGTCCCTGGGGCTGGCTTTGGAGAACTGCAGGCTGAGGGAAGGGGAAGGTCAGCACCTCCATCCTGGTCCTCGGCAGCTCCTGTAGGTGTTTCCCAGCCAGCAGCACGGAGGAGCAGGGGAAGGAGCCAAGGAAACCTCCAGGTGAGTTCATGGATCCATTGCTGCTGGGAGAAAGGAAGGTTGGAGGTGGCTTCCCAAAGGAAAAAAGTCACTTTTCTTGTCTCGGGTGCAGCTTCATCCAATCCTTCTGCTCCGTAATTAGAAAGAAAGCTGGAAGTGTTTTCATTACCTGAAAGAAAAAAAAAAAAACAACAAAACATAAACAGGGGGAATTAAACAACAAACCAAGAGAAGTATTTCTGAAAAAATACGGGAAGCCTCGTGTCTCACCAATTCTTGAAAGATTTGTATCAAACTTTTCCAGGGGTGAATCAAAAACTTGGGAAGTTCTGTGCTTTGAAACCCAGCTTGGTTTTACTGCTGTTTTCAATCTGGAGCTTCTGCCCTGGGTGGTTTGTAGCAGAGGATGAGAACTTTGTTCAGATTTATTCCCACATGGAAAGGTGACATCCAGAGAGAAGCCAGGATGTGTTAAGGGCAGGAATGGCTGGACTGGAGCACTGCAGGTAGAAACTGAATTCTTATTTCTTTCTATCGCCTTCTTTTCACTTTTTAGTTTCACACTCTTAGATTTCCAGCAAGAAAGGGACTGTTTGTGTTACAAACACAATAATTATCTAAACCTATAAATAACAACCATCTGTCATTCAACTCTTGACCCTCCTGCCTTCCTGGACAGCAGATTAAATCTTGGGGAATTAGACTTTATAAATGTTTCAGTTTGGTTTATCAGGATCATATGTTTCTAATTTTAATACAAGATTTGTTGAACTGGGTGAGGTGTAGGCTGAAAATGTATTTATTTTGTTAATTAATTTTGTTAATTATGGGCAGAAAGGGAAAAATATTGGATAGATAAAGTGTATTTCTGAAGGAGCAAAGGATTGTGAAGTTTTCTGTCAGCCAGATATGATACATGCAGCCAAGAAAACACCCCATTAAAGCAGATTTTTTTATCCTGGTGAGGGGAGATGTGCCCTGGCAGGGGAAGGGTTAATGTAAATGAACTAATCTGAGCTTCAAATGTCAAAGTGGAGTGTGAGAAAGCCCTGGCTTGTACAAGAACAATTCTGGTGTGCTGCTGAGTTCCTGGGTGTTACTGGAGCCACGTGCTGGAGACAGGAGCCACTCCAGCACTCTGGGAGTCAATGGAAATTCTGTAAAATGCCCTGTGGTAGGTGCAGCCAGGAACCTGCCAGGAGCACATAAAACATGTGATTTTACTGGCCTGAAAGAGGAAAGTGTAGAGAGAGGGAAGATTCACCTACATGAAGCAAAATCCTTCAGCTGCATCCCTGGTCGCAGCAGGCTTTCCTTTTTTAGGAGAATGGTTTGCAGCTCAGGTGCAGGGGATAACAAGAAAAATACTTTTAAAAAATCAGAAAATGTCCTTTCAATTCTCTGTCCTTTCAGAGCATCTGTGTTGTTAAACAGAAATTAAAAGAAAATGTAATTTTTTAGGATTTTTGGAAACTAAACATTAAGCACAACAACAATATTGTCATATTTTTGGCCACAAAGTTCCAGATATTTCACACAAGTGTTATGCAGAACTACTTTCAGTCAGGAAATCACTCCCATGACCTGATTTCACGTGCTGGTGAATGACCAAGAACAGGGAGGCAGAGATACGGCCTCCAAAAAAACCTGAAACAGAAATTTCCAAGTCCCTGCAAAAAAAATTGAAAATTGATTCATGTTAGAGCCAAACTGAACCTTTGGTTACAGCCTAAAGTGACCACAGGTAGGTTGAGAGGCAGAAATCCTGCATCAGTCATCAGGACATTTTAAAAAGCATAAAATTTCAAATAAACCCAAACAAAATAAAAAAAATTAAATACATTAAACATGTATTTACCCTTTAAAAAGCAGGGACTCAAAGCACTGAAGTGTCTCATGAAGGATTTTTACAGGTCCTGCTTACAAACCAAACAATTACCCATGCAAAGCATCCAGCCTGGCTGCTGCTGCAGCTCTGGAGCTGCCTCCTGCTGCCTGTGCCCCTTGGAAAGTGGGGAAATTTTGGTTTGGACGTGGCACAGGTGAAGCAGAGCTGGGGCTCAGTGTCCCCAAGGCAGGAAACGTGGGTGGCTCCCAGCAGAGAGGGTTTGCTGCTGCTGCCTCTGCCCTTTCCTGCTCCTCAGACAGCCCCAGCTCAGAGATTTGGGTCAAACACCCCTCCCTGCTCTCCTGCACCTCCAAAATCATTAGCTCCAAAGACAAAGAGATTAATTATGGCGATAATGCAGATTAGGAGGGAGCTACAAATCACATCCTCCTCTCCTGTGAGCTGTGCCTCCCCAAGGAATTCTTCATGGTGGCAATGTCTGAGAGCTGCCAGAGCTCTGCCAGGCTGAGGGAATGAAGTGACTGACCTGAGTAAATCACCACAACCTGCTCTGGTGGCAGGTCTGGGCTTTAAGGTCCTTCCCCACCCCAGCAGTTCCATGGATTTGTGGGTCAGGATCAGAGCTGTGAGCTGCTGTCCCTCCTGAGTCACCCTGGGGTCAGTGCTCTGATGTGCTGCCAGCCCCAGGATGCTGCCTGGAATATTGGAAACTAAGAGCAAAGTCTTGGCCAGTGCTATTGATCAAAGACACTTTGCAATAATTAATTCTTTTGCAGTAATTAACTCTTTTGCCACACTTCAGACAGAAATCCAAGTCGTGCCCCCTTTAGCACATCCTCTGCTGCTTCCCCAGCTGTCTCCTCACCCCACAGACAAACATCCTGGGTTTTCTGTTTTCTTTAAAATCAGTTAAGTCCTGTACATAACACTGCCCATTTTGGGGAGGTTTTCACCCATCCTGTGCACCCAAATCTCCTGTCACACACGAAATACCAGCAGGGGTTGTTTCCATCGTGCCAAGAGAGCTGAGACCCAGCTGTGACCCAGAGCTCTGTGTTTGCTGGCTTTTTTCAAGAAAAAAACCCTTTTTGGAAAAGAAAAAGTCCCCCTTCCAAGGGGAATATATGCCACTATTATTCCTTTAAAAAGCAATTTAAAAGAACCCACACAGAACCATAAAATCACAGGATGGTTTGGATTGGAAGTGACCTTAAAGCTCATCTTGTTCCATGGGCAGGGACACCTTCCACTAGACCAGGCTGCTCCAAACAGCTGTGATAGAATACTTTATTCTTTATTTTATTCAGGATGCAAGGGCTTAGAGCTATCTGGTCTGGTTCCTCTTGTTGCATTCTATGAACAAAATAATAGCACATAAAGTCATTGTGTGTCTTTTTCCTAAATTCCCTGAGTTTTCAAACTGAACCTGCATTCTCTGGGCCCTGCTGAATGTTTGCTGGGTACAGGAGGGAGCTGCCAGACATGTGGTTAGCAAGGTGATTCCTGTGCAGCCTGTACCAACCTTTTGAGGCTCAGTAAATACATGTAAAACCATTTTAAGACGTTTGGATGAGACAGGGCCACTGCAATGCAGAGCATTTATTATCTCTCTGTTGGTGAAGTGCTCAGAAATGAATGAAGCATCCAGGGTGAGGTTCCATCAGAGTCATGTAATGAAGCTAAACATGCTGTCATTTTAACCCAATTTGTTTCCCTCTGTACTGCTGCCTCACCAGTTTGTTAGAGCCTCTCAAAGGAGCTCATCCAGTGTCAGCTTACAACTTCCACACCTATGCAGTGCTTTGCTCCTGGAATGGGCAGGTATCCCTGCCCTGCAAACTCTTAACTGCTGGTTCAACAGACCTGCCAGGACAGGTCCCTGCAACATTCCCCTCTGTGGGCAAATGGTAGGATGCCAGAAATATTAGACAGGAACCTGTTCTCCCAGGAATGCAAGTAATTCATAGAAGGAAATAATTTACTATTTTCCCAGCTGGAATAATTGAACAGCGAGGCACTGTCCTCCCGAGCTGCTGCACAGAGAGCAAGGAAGAGGGGGGGAAAAAAAGGAGCTGGAATGTCCTGCAGTATAAATGCTCCTCCTGACCAAACAACCTTAATTTTTTAAGTCTCTCCTCATAAGCCAGAATTCCCAGGGCTCTGAACATTCTCCCTGCTCTCCTGTGGATTTCAAACTGGAGGGTGACCTTCAGAAATGCACTGCCCAAAATCCCAAACCTTCAGCTGACACCTGACCAAGAGGATCTCCCCTCTCAGGACTCACAGAACACATTTCTGCCAGCCCCTCACCCCTGCCTGGTCCATTGAGCCATGGTCTGGCTGATTTAGGCTGAGTTCTGGCTGATTTAGGCTCAGCTCAGAGCCCTTTAAGACCCCAAGATGTTCCCATGCAGAATTGCTGCTTTGTCCTCACTCACTGCCTGCAGGGATTCTCACTCCTGCCTGGATGCTGAGCTCAGTTATCACTGAACTGTATTTTGCTGTCTTCAGACTCTTTTTCCTGGCTCCTTTTGAATATTAATCCTACCCTCCACCTAGACAGGCAAAGCCTCTCATCTCCACTTGTCTCCAAATCTGATCAGAGCTCTTCTCCAGCCTATCACTCAAGCCATGAATGAAAATACCAAGTAGTGGCAGGATCTTGAAGAAATCCTCTCCAAATTCCCTTTCATTCTGACAGCAGCCAGTCTCTAACTCCTCCCAATTCTCTGTTCCACCCAGCTTCACCTCCTCTCTTAGAGTTTTATCTCAAATACATTTTCCTAGCTTGCTTATGAGAACATCACAGGTAAAAGCAGAGCAGCCTCACTAATACCCAGCTGAATAATCTGTATTATTCTGTCCTTGCAAGGCTAAGATCCAGGGAAACTACTCTGCCAGGACAATTCCTCCTTAGCAAATCCTAATATTCACAATAGCTTCAACTATTCACAAATCATTCACAATAGCTTCTACTTTTGCCTTTTTTTTTCTCCCTTAGTTTGGTGGGTTTAAAATTCTGTCTTTTTCTGGGAGTTAAAGTTTCAATCTGGCACCTGCAATTCCCTCAGCTTTTCTGCTTTGATGGCAGGGAGTGATTTACCTCCCTTCAGTCTTGCAAATCCACTCGTACCCAGGCAATTCTCAGACCTGCAGCTCTGCAGTAATTTCAGCTGATTCTCTAAAATTCACCAGAACTAAATTAATTGGGGCCACTGAACCTGGAGACCTCAAAAAAAGCCTCAGCCCAGTCCTCTGGGAGGTGAGAACACAGGTATTCTTCCACGGGTGAGATCACAGGCAAACACCATTAATATTCCAGAATTTCTCATCCTCTGACTTGGCAATGCCCCGTTAGTTTTCCACTCTGCTTTAAGGTCACTAATTAATGTTTGCCCTACTTTTCCACCCAGGAATAGATTTGGGATGGGTTTTTGTTGTTTTTTTTTTTTTTTTCTTTGAAATGCAGAGTGTCTAGAGAGCACCTGTTCTACCCTGTGGATTTGGGGTCAGCTTTGTGACACCCTGGATTCTGCTCTGGGAACGTGCAGCCAATATTATTGTCCAACATTTTTATAAGAACCTTTCAAAGGACTGAAAAATTATAAACCAGGATCAATTTATCCAAGTTTATCATGCAAAGTAATTTTTTTTTTGGATAGTCTGCACGCAGTCTTGTGAGGTGTTGAGCAATAATAAATTGCACTTATTTGAATCTATGGAAATTTACTGTTTGTGGGTATGTATCACCTCAGCACACAGCATAAATACCTGTATGGAAAAGCCCTTTGCCTCAAAAAAAAAAAAAATCATTTAATGGTTAAAACACTCTAGAATTCTTCCTAAAAAAAGGTAAAATTTCCTAGATTTCTGCCCATCCTCACAGAGGGGAGACTGTCCTGAGGCTTGGTGTTCAGCAAACTTAACAGCTAATACCCAGCATAATTCTGTCACCTGCTCTTTTTCCTCTCTGACTCTACAAAAATCCAGCAGGAAACTGTTTTCAACAGGCAAAATAAGTCAGATTTATCCGTGCAGAAATGCTCAACAGGACTGCAAAGGAGGCTGCAGAATTTGGTTTAAACTGATGATGTTCCTCATTGTTAAAAGTCTCAGCAGAAAAAGTCATTCTTAAAAATCTGTTCAACAGAAATAGTAAAAGGTCAGGTAGACAGGAATAGAATATTTTCCCACATACAAAGACACTGTTAAGGTAAAAAAAAAAATTGAGAAAGAAAGGCAAAGTGGAATTTAAGAGAGAATGTAAATGTGGAATGTGTGAATACTGAAAGTGAAGGTGGGAAGTGGCAGGAGTGAACTCCATGAAATTAACAATATGGATAGCCAAATTCTGAAAAATAAGCATGTGATGTATCCATGATACTTGCCTGTGGTTTTACAAGAAACCTGTGAGAGTCAAGCTTTTACCTTTATTCCTTAACATCTGCATTCTTGATGAGACAAAAATTGCAATTCTTGCACACTCCCTATTCCAGCAGCATCGAGTTTCCCAAAAAAAAAAACAAAACCAAGATACACCAGGGGTCACAACAAGAAAAGTGACAAGTGGCATTGTTTAATTTGGAGAGAGAGAAGAAAAGGAGACTGTAAGAAAAGCAAATGAGAGAAGCCATAAGAATTCCTTCACCCTGGTGGAGCAAGTTTGATGTTGGGCTCATTAGGGATGTTAATGGCCAAACATCATGCCCAGGGTTTGGAGCACACACAGGACCTGGATTTCCCTGGCAGGAGGAGCCAGGCACGTGCTTTGTATTTTTTTTAAACTGTTTTCCTGCTCTTGTCTCCACTTGAAGCCAGCTGGGCTGGAGAGCTGGACCAGATCATCTCCAGAAATCCCTTCCAGCCCAGTTCTCCTGTGACTCTGAATTTTTCCGGTGATATTTCTGCTCTGCAGGTCTTGGCAGAAGAATTTGGTAGAATTCTTGTAGAATTGGAAGCCAAGGCTTGGAAAACCAGACATTTTTACATTTTTAGCTCTGCTCTGAAGGCTCCCCACCACGGAGGGAAATGGTTTTGACCATGGAGTGAGATCTTCTGTCACAAAAAAAAAAAAAAATGTTGACAAAGGAAGCAAACTATGAGGTTGCTCCCACATAGAAATTTGGGTCTTTTCACCAGCTAAAGCTGACAAAAACTCACACAGAAATTCCTTTACAACAAACTCAGATAAAACTCACCCCGAGCACAAATCTCCTTGGCTATAAAACACATTTCCCACTCAATAAGGGATAAGCTGCCACAACATTAAATTCTGGGTTTAACAGGAAAAAAATATCAAATCAGAGGGTGTAAAGATGTGAATGCAAAAGGTCTTAAATAAAGACATCCCCTTTAATTTTAAGTTTATTCATTAATTTATGAATAAACATCTAGAACCTCTCTTTGTTCAGGTTTCTACTTTCCCATGTTGACATCTTTTTTCTCCGACTGAATCCATGACTCCTTGCTCTGGTTTTGCATCTCTCTCTATAATGCCCAAAATACCATAATATTATCAATTATAAATTATAAATTTGTCCAAAGACAAAGAGATTTTCTAGTTGTTTAGAAAATCCAAGAAAACAAAAACACTGGAACAAGTGAAAATTTGATTACCCACAGAGATCTGTAAGAGGAGGCAAAATATTGAGCTGTTGCCATTATCAAACTTGGTACAGATTTGTGTTTATATAATCTTATAATAGATTAAAATATCAATTCTTTTTTCTTTTAAAATTGCTTGTCAGAGGACCTCGTCAGCAATAACACAAAACTGAATTTCTGGTCCCTTAATGAATATTCTTTATCAGCTGTGCTTTATGTGTTGAAAACAAACACCTATGAAAAGTTTAATTTGCATGATTTTTTTATGTATAAGAAAACAGAGCAGCTTTTGTAATAGGTTTAGTTTTATGTCTCAGCCTTTAATGTGGTAATCCCCTTAGATCAGTTCATTATGTTTTATGTATCGCTGAAATTTAATATTTTAACAGAAGAAATGAGCATAGTTTCAACTTCTTTAGAGCCAGCTGCTCCCGAAATTTAGGATTTTATTACAATAAAGGAGTTAATTTTCACAGTAAGGAGAGAATGGACAAAATCCCTGCTCAGAGGGGGAATGAGGTTCCCAGAAAAAAAATCTCTTGGGCCTCATGAACTGCACAATGATACAGGAAAATGCAGGACTTGGAGGATTCTTAATTAATTTCCACCATTTTCTTGCTTCTAATTTTCATCCTTATTAAGAATTTTGTAACAGCTTCAAGGTCTTGTACACAATTCAAAATTCTTGCTTAAATGGTGTTTCCTCAATGAAACAGGGAGTTTATTCAGAGTTTATTGCAAAACTGTTTTTGCACCCAGAGTTTGGGGATGTTTGCTGTTTCTGTGAAATCCCTGTCCTTTATTTCAAGGCTGTTATTACCTCAGCTTTTGTGCTGAAAGAAATCTCTATTTGTTTTTGTTGTTGTTGTTTTCCTGTAAGTGAGAGGTGTCCATAAAATCACAGAACTGAATTCCTCCTTTGCATTTTCTAGTTTATTTCATCTAGCTTTTGCTTTTCTTTATTCATACTTTGCCATAAGATATTTTCACTAACCATAATTTGGGACACAAAAAAGGTAAAAGTGCATTTGTTGTCTCAGTTATCAATGCAGGGGCTGAAAGGATTCACTCAGCACAGGGACACACGAAAAAGAAACAGGGGAAAGCAGAGATGCTACTCTGAACACCAAGAGAGCTCTGGAAGGAGGTTCTTGCTTCAGAAATTCATTAAAAAGTCAAGATATTTAAGCATGGAAAAGGCTTTTATCATGGTCTGCATTTCTTAGTTTCTCTTGGTAAAATACTTTCAAGACTGAAGCCCTGGAGAGGTTCATTTGTCCCTCAAAGAAGGGTCTGCACATCACCAACTTTGACATTTTTCCCTCTGTGGTTTTGCTGAGGAAAAATTAAAATTAATATTAAATCCTCTCCCATTTCACAAGGCTGAAAAAAAAATCCATCCCAGATAAACCAATTTTCCAAAAATTTTGCTTCAAACACTTTAATCACACTGGCTGGAACAATCTATTCCCAAACCCTCAGGAATTAAGAGAACTGGGGAAAGAAACTCAGCTTTATTTTGCTTTTCTTTTAGGACAAACAGCTTCCACAAAGAATTTCCCAAAAGAGCTAAAGTAGATAAAGAATAAAATTAAATTATATTATAAACCAAAGGGCTGCTCTTGGTATTTTTGGATGAAGAGTTTATGAGACAGAAATAGGCACAGGAATAAATTCAGGTGGGAGAGCTGGGAAGTGGGCAGGGAAAAGGGGAAGAAGCAGCCCTGGATGTTTGGCAGTGAAGGAGAGAAGGGAAAATGGGGGAAGGAATTTCCAAAAGTTTTACTTCAAACACTTTAATCACACTGGCTGGAACAATCTATTCCCAAACCCTCAGGAATTAAGAGAACTGGGGAAAGAAACTCAGCTTTATTTTGCTTTTCTTTTAGGACAAACAGCTTCCACAAAGAATTTCCCAAAAGAGCTAAAGTAGATAAAGAATAAAATTAAATTATATTATAAACCAAAGGGCTGCTCTTGGTATTTTTGGATGAAGAGTTTATGAGACAGAAATAGGCACAGGAATAAATTCAGGTGGGAGAGCTGGGAAGTGGGCAGGGAAAAGGGGAAGAAGCAGCCCTGGATGTTTGGCAGTGAAGGAGAGAAGGGAAATTGGGGGAAGGAATGGTGTGGGACAATTGCCAGGTTTTAGATCCTCTCTGCACCTCAGAACTGTAAAACCAGATGGGTTTAGCTCTGCCTGTTTCAGATTTTCCCTCATTTTCAGGTCTTGTCCTGGGAATTTCCTTTGTGCTTGTATTTACAGCAAATATTAAATTTCTCAGTGCTTACAGAACTTTTCCTGGGGAGTTTAATGCCTTCATGCACAACCTCTGCTTTTCTCCACAAAATAAATCTGCTTTTCCTTCCCCCTCCCCACTTCTTTTAGTCTTCCTAATTTGAAGCCACATCTATCTCACCTTCTTCCCAGCAGTTATTCCTCTCCAAAGGATTAACATATTTCTCTGTTGCTCATTTTGCAAAACAATCTCAGGCCATATTTTCCCATAAAGTTATTTAATCTCCAAAGTGTCCCTCATTTACTCCTCAGCCTGGCTGCCTCGTGCTTTTCCTGCAATCCCAAAGACTTTCATGCTTTCAATGACAAATCTGAGTTCTCAGCTTGATGCTGGCGTGGCAGGGACTTGGGAATTTTGTGGGGGAAGGGAGACAGGAGTGCTGGGATGATCGGGCATTTGATTTTTTTTTTTTTAATTAATATTTTTTCACCCACAATTTTGTTCTGTCTCTCCCTTTTCCCTAAGCAGGGTTTGCTCCTGCAGGCAGGGAGCTGTAACTCCTGGAGTTGTGTCACTTTTCACACTGCAGAGAATTCATGGCACTGAAAAGTGAAATGTTCTGTGGGTTTGTGTGTTTAGAACAGACCTCTCACATCAGAGCTGGTGCAGAACTGCAGCCCTGTTTTCTTAATAATGTTTTTTTCACTCCTCTTTAACCTCTCAGGTTCATCCCCATCAGTGAACCTCATCATTTTTTGGTTGTTGTTTTGTTGTTTTTTGTTTGGTTTTTTGTTTGTTTGTTTTGTTTGTTGTTTTTTTTTTTTGCTGTTCCTCCCACCTCACCTTCATCACCTTCATCATAACTGTTCAGAACAGCAAAAGAGGTGCAAAGCTGCATGACAGAATTTGCAGGTTTGCACCTCTTTTTTCCAGGTTGTTTGGGAATATTTTAAACCCCAAAAAAATCTCAGCAAACCCCCAAAGATCACCCCAGCACATTTACCTTGTATTCTCTCTTTCAACCAAATATTCGAAGAGATTTTCTGTCTGTATTCAGGATTTCAGTGGAGATTTTGTTCCTTTAAAACCTGCTGAGGAAGGATCTTGTCCAAAGCTCTTTCTGCTCACCCAAGAAAATCATCAGTCCAGTTTCCCCAGTAAAAACAGGAGAACCAGTGTGGACCAGTGGGGAAAAACAGCTGGTGAGAGAAAACAGCTGGTGAGAGAAAACAGCTGGTCAGAGAAAAGAGCTGGTCAGAAAAACCAGCTGGTATTTATGGACAGAAAGCTTCTTGCTAGGAGTGGAAAGAGGAGAAAATGTCACTCTCCATGAGCTGCTCCTCTGTTTTTCCTGCTTTCTCTGCACCTTTCCTCATGCATGCCTGGGATGGGTGTCAGCAGAACACATCACACCAGCTGTGCTCCTGCTTCTTCCCTGGATGCTCAAAGATCTTTGATCTTCTGAAGTCAGAGCAGGAGCTTTAGTCTTGGGGTTTGGGTGGATTTTTTTTTTTTTTATTTTTCCTCCTTTTCAAAGTTTTCCCCCCAAAATAAATGCTTGGAGCAGTGCTGCATTTTTGGCCGCATAAATTGGATTTTTTTTTCCTGAGGAGCTCAGAGGGTTGTGTGAACTCCATTGTACAGCTCAGAGTAAACATGTAAAACATGACCAAGCTGGAGTTTGAGCTGATTCTGTTTAATTCCCTGTAAAACCAATAGAATCTGTTCCAATCAAAACTCTAACTCAGGGTAGCTCTGCCTGCTGACATTAAGAAGTCAGAACAGGTGAAATTCTTCATGTTTACACACATTGTATCTGACATTTCCAAAGAAAAACTAAAGCAAACTAAAGTTAAACAGCCCTAAACTTGGTTTTTGATGTTTCTGCACTTAACACATCCCTACTCTGTGAATCAGCCATCCAAAGGAGTTTTTTTTATTGTTTTCTTGTTTTGGTTTTTTTTCGTTGTGTTTTTTTTTTTAACATACTCAGCTTACAACTGTGCTGAGTAATAACAAGATTCCCAAATCCATTTCTCAGATCAAATAAATGTAATTACAGAGCTCACTGTGGGCGATTCCCAGTGGGAGGGTGGGAGTGGCCACGGGTGGGGCTGAACATGCACAACAGAGAAAATGGGAATGCACCACGCCCGTCATAAAACATGCTGCCACAGCCGGCAACAGAAACCATTAGGGTGGATCATCATCCACACCTTCTCATAAAGGCAGGAGAGGTGGCATGAGATCCCGGGGTGAACTCTCAAGTCACAGGGAGACCAGCCTGACTCACCCCCTGGGGAGGAAAAGGAAGGAGAACAAATGAGGAGGCTCCCAAAAATCCTCGCCCTGTGTGTGTCCCCACGAGAGGGGTGCACGGTGGCACTCGGAGCCTTGAGCTGGGTAATTCGTGGGAACAGCTGCTCATTAATCGGCTTTAATTACGTGCGAGGAGCAGGGGCACAGCTTGTTGTGGTTTGGGTCTGGAGGAGCTGACAATCCCTGACCCACGGTGTTTTATTTATTGTGTCATTTTTGGAAACGTTAACCGATGTCCACTGTTAGCAGCTGGTTTTAAAGTCAACTGGTGTTTGCATTTCCATTCAAATGTTGTGGTGGACTCTAAAAAAAAAAGAGAAAACCTTATAGAAAATACTGTGGATATAGAAAATGTTGTGGATATAGAAAATACTTTGGATATAGAAAATGTTGTGGATATAGAAAATGTTGTGGATAGCCCATAAACTGCTTTGGAAACTAGGGACCAAAATAGCCCCAGAAAGGAAAGGGATAGATTATATTAGAAGAATTTATAATGTGATAGAAGAAAGTGAAGTGAGCCAGGCTGTCATTGCAGGGAGAGGAAAGGAAAGGATGGATGAAGGAATACGTGGGAGACAGCACAGATAATTATAGGAGGAAGGGACACTGGAGCTCCCAAATGATGGGTGAAACAGGCTGTAAAGAAGGTAAGAGTGAAGCACAGGGGCAGGGAGGAATGCCTGGAGCAGGGCACAGTGCTCACTCCCTGCTGCATTCTCCAACTTTCAGCAATTTCATCTCCTCATCACCGCCCCATTTATTGGCTCCAGCTGCTTTCACCCTTACTTCCTCCTAGGAAATGTTTCTAGGAGTCACCTGCTTGTGTTGACAGCTGTGCTGTATTTGTGGTGTCTCCTCAGTGGCACTTCCCAGAGCAGAGAAAAACTCTGAATTCAGCCCAGAGAGCTCAGGCACAGATCTGCTGAACGCCGTTATCTCCTCTGCTGGTTTTTCCTGCCAGCCCAGCTGGTTATTCATGTCAGAATCACAGAGTTTCTGTATCACATTAACTGCTCCCAGCCCTTGGAACCGTGTCTGACTTCATGCTTAGATGTCTCCAATAAAGCCATGAAATTTCACACCCCTCCTTCAGGAAGCAGCAGAGCCATTCATGCAGAAAACAGGACAGGCTATGCAAAGGATTGGGTTTGAAAACACTGCCAGGGTTGCAGGGCAGGTAGGGAGGGCTGACATCTCTTTTCTAGGTTGACTGGTGGAGGTGGAAAGGTGTTTTTGTGTTTAGGGTGAGGGGAAAACCAAGTGCACCTGACAAACTCATTCACCTTCTCAGCTCCGTTTGTCCACGCTTGGTTTCTGCTCAGGGCTGAGTTCCCTCTTTGCTGGGCTAATCCTGCAGGTTCAGCACCTGTGAGGGACTTTTCTCTGTTTTTATCTTCCCAGCTGATGCCTCTGCCCAGTCTACAAGAAACAGGGAAGTCCTTGCAGTGTTTTTTCAGCCATCCTGTGTGAATTTTTCTCAGGCTTTCTGCTTCTGCATAAATTAATACTTTAGAGCTAGAGGTAAAATCCATTCCCAGAACAAACAGGACCTGCACTGAAGCTGAGAAGAAGCTCTATAATTTGCTTTTCTCTATTTTGAGGCAATTTCTGTGTGCTTGGAGGTGGTTTTGCCTTTCCATCCCACAAAGGTGTCAGCAGAACTAGAAATCCTTCAGGAAAATCTTATCCTTACAGTAGAATCTAAGGTGTGGAATGGCTTCAGAATGAGAAATTACTACTTTTCATCCAGGAAAAATGTGGGGAAATAAGAAAAAATGTAATAATTCACAAAGTTCTCTGCAGGGACAGATGTGGCCCTCTGTCCTCACTGTTGGTGTCAGAAGTAAAAGATGCAGGATAAAATAGAAGTAAAGAAAAACTAAAATGCTGATGTAAGGATGGGAACCTGGACCAAACACCACAGTGAAACATCACCTCAATATTTTCTGCAAGGCAAAAAGAATTCCTGGTTCTGCCTCTAAAAATTATTTTTTCCCATTTAACAGATTTGGGATAAATGCCTTTGGAGGGTTTATTTTTACAGAGAGTGGTAGTTTTTTACAAATGTGTTCCTGGGTGTTCCAGAGCTCCCAACCACTCCTGCTGGACAGCACACCTGGACATGGTGGCAATTATCCACAGTGCTCACCTGGCATTCAGCCTTGCCTACAGGTAGCCCTTAATGAATAAACCCTGATAATTCAGGAATGATTTAATTAAAAATGGCATTCCTCTCTTACAGGAATTCAGTACTTTGCTGCTTAGCTGGCAGCAAACACATCCCGTGTCAGTGGATGCAGAAAAGGTCTTTAATTGCAAATTTTCTTCACTCATCCTTGAGATGGTCACATTAACTTTATTTTCTCTAAATGTGCAAAAGTTATTTCCAGAGGTAGCAAATTATGGGCAGCAATCACAACTAACTGTGAGAGAATTGAGCTCAGAACCCTTGAATAAGAAAGCAAAACCAGCACAGTTAAATTAAACAAATTTGCTGGCAGATTTAAATCCAGAAGAAAAGAAATTACAGTCCTTGGAAGCTCTGTAAAGTTATTCAAGCATCCTGTAATCAAGGTCCAGCACATCCTGTAAAGAGGAGCAAGGGAGGAATGAGGAATTCATGTGGCCAAACCAGAGTTTAGTGCTGGGCTGTGCAGGTCCCAATCCTGTTCCTGAAAATGTCTCCTAAAACCAGGGCAAGCCTCAGTGACAGGAATGTCAGGGAGCAAAGCAACGACAGCTTTGGTGAGCCAGCCCAACCTCCAGTGTCAACCTGGCAGGAACAACCTGAGAAAAGTCTTGAGTTCATTAAAAGCCTTTCAAAAAATCCCAATTCTTATTAAGAAATCCCTTTTCTGAATGTTTTCCGTAATTAATTATGTGTAGAAATATCCCTGCCTCCATGACAAGTGTGAGCCACAACATTCTGGGCACTTCTGTGGGATTTGGCACACGACATCCTTGACTGACATGTGATGGATTTTTAACTGCAAAAGGAAAAATGGGATTCTGCAACCTCGTGGTTCTTCTTTTCATAAAGATTGAGGGGAAAAAAAAAGATCCCAGAGAGTTCTTTGGGAAGCAACAGCGTGATGTGGAGAGGAAAATGAGGGTTTAGGGTGCTGGGCAGAGGTGTGAGCAGGTCACAGAGGCTGCCTGGAGCAGGCACAGAGGATGGATCAGAACTGGGGAACATCCAAACCCCTCTTGTGAACCCCAATCCCAGCCCCCAGGGCTGGAGGGGGCACTCACAGCCACTTCAGGCGGCTGCAAGAGGCAGAGGGGACACAAATTTAAAACAAATTAAAGGAAATTTAGTTATACAAACCCCAGGGTTGTTGAAGCCATGGATTCCTGCCAGGGGCTCAGTCATGCAGAGCTGATGGATCAGCTGCTGCTGCCTTGCTTACCCCAACACCCAGCTGAGGTTACACTTTCTCACTCTTTTCTTATTTTGGAGGTACTTATCTTATCACAGGAGCCTGCATGGTCACGCAACATTTAGAGCAGCCAAACTGACATGAAATGGTTCCAGCTGCATCTGGGATAATCAGATACCTCTGTCCAAATCAAAGCATCATTGTTTGCCTTAGCACATCCTACAGCCAGGCAACCCACAGCTTCCTTAAGCTCTGGCTCCCAGGAACAGTTGGCTGCAAATGATTTATTGTAATCCTGATTATTGGCAACCTCCCCTGGCTGCAATTTCTGCTCTTTAAGAAGATTTGTCAGTGAGTGTTGTGATTTCCCTTTGCTAAAATCTGTGTTAACAATGCAAAGTGGGTTTGAGTTGGTTTTTGTTTTCATTTGGCTTTTTTTGTTGTTGTTTTTTTTGTGGGTTTTGTTTGTTTGATTTTTTTTTTTTTGTTACATGTTCTTTTAACAAAATGAAGTGTCTCTAAGGGACATTAAAAATGTTTTAATGAACAGTGACAGCAAAAAGATTTTTCAGTATGTTGATCTGGCAGTTTAAACTGATCTGCATTTGCAGCCTGCTGTGAGACACAGCAGCGAGGCTGAAGTTGCAAATGGCTTTTGGAGTGAGAAGTTTGGACTCCAAGAATTGAATGAAAATCAGAAATACATGGCCAGAGGTTTTTCTCTCACAGCAAGACCCATCCAGAGCGTGGCAGCTGCAGGGTGAGCAGAACCTGGAGCTGCAGTTCTCACTGAGCTGCTGGTGCCAGGGTGAAAACTGAAAGCAGCACTGGGATTGGAGCCCTGGGGTTTATCCCCATGTGGGAGAACCTCCAGAGTGGATTCTTGACAAAGGCATTCCATAACCACTGAATACAGATTATCAGCCCAACACTCTTTAAGTATAAGGCTGCTTCTTGTTTAACAGTAAAAGAAGAAAAATGCTTTCCCTATGGCTGCTTCTCATTTAGTAAAAATAAAACAGTTTCCTTACACAGGGGGAAATTTTTATAGTCTAAAATGTGACTAAGACTCCTCCTTTCCTACCAAAATGCAATTTATCACCAGAGGAGAGGGACAAGAATGATTTGGTTTCCCTGGACCTTTTGTATTTATTGTCCAAACAACCCTGACAAATTCACTTTGCTCTCAGAAAGGATTCCTGAAAATTCCCTGGCAATGCAGAAGCCACCAGACAGGAGCTGTACCTGTGCCAAAGCTTTTCATAAAACTCTGATGCTCCAGACCACAAACGAGGCAGCTGGGCTGAAAAATTGCAGAATAAAAGAGAGGTCAGAGACAGCTGTGTGTGACCTGGAGAGAAGTGGGGAAGCAGCACTGGGAGGGCAGCCAGTGTGGGACACTCACAAATCACAAACAGGCACTCACACACCTCTCCCAGCTGACACTTTCCCCACCTGCTTCTTTCAAGATGAGGAATCTCTCTCCTCATCAGCCTCCAGTTAAGCCACTGGGAGAAGAGCCTGTGCCTGAGACATTTCTGAACTTTATCTCACATCTTTTTTGGTTTTTTCCTGATGTATTACTGCAGGTCTCCCAGCCCCATTGTGCTCTGTCCCCTCGGGCAGTGCAGTCTTACTCATCATAAATACAGATTTCTCTTTGAACTATAAAGGCAAAAGAAGGTTTCCACATTTTTAGGTGATATATCTTTGTTAAGCAAACCTAACAAACCCCTTAGATATTTACCTAACAGCTATTTCAACACGTGGCAAAGACCTGGCAGATTAACTCTTGATTTAAAGTGGCTTTTTTTTTCCCCAACCAGGTGATTTGTTCACCTGAAATCAAAACTATGAGCATGAACACCTTCATGTAGCTACAAACTTGGTGCATGACATAAAAGGATGGATGTTCTACTTTTGTTTTACTCTAAGGTTGCAGTGAACAAGGAAAACAAAACACCTGAAGATGAAATTTATTCCTTTTAATCCAAAGAACACCATCAGATACGGCTCCTATATCCAAAGATCAAAGACTGGGGACTTGAGAGGAGATCCAGTGAACAAAACCAGGGATGGAATGATGAAGATTACATATCTCAGATACATTTAAATCATTCAAAACAGAACAGAAAGGCTGAAGGGATTGGGACTAATAAAAAACAAAAGTGAAAATATAAATGTGTTGTAACCATCAGACTGAGTAATGATAGAAAAATATTTTTTTTTTTAATATAATCCCTATGAAAACAAGTGGGGTGCATTTATATCCCAATCTTTCAATAAGGTGACACTGCTAAATTTGCATAACCCCAAAACAATATATCCTCATTCATTTATGAAATTAAATAAGGGTAATTTATTTCCTTTAAATTACCTTTAAGATAATTGAAAGGACATTTAAAAGGAAATTTAAAGGAAATTTAGTTATACAAAAAGCTTTTACATTACTTCCCTAATTTTTCTCATGTTAATCTGACAGATCCTACAGAAAACAAAGAAAGTGCTTATTTTTATAAAAACTGTGTGGTGAATCCACAGAAACCCTGAACCACATCTTCATTGGAACTGCATCTACAGAACATTTCTTTGAGAGCTAAAAATAAATTCCAGTGTATCAGGAATTCCTCAGGATGGCTCCAGCTGCAGACCCAAGCCTGTCCAGCCCCCTGCACCCAACCAGGGGTTTCTTTCCCAGGTCCAGTTTTTAAAAGTGTTTTTTGTAATTTGATTTTTGCCTTCCCAGGATTTCTGTCTGACGTGGGTTTGGTGATGGTTTCGCTGCTCCAGGACCAGTCCAGTATTAAATTTTCTCCCTCGGACACTCTGGAAAGGGACCAGCAGGACCTGATGAAGGCACAGGGGGATCCAATATCCCCGGTTCAGCAGAGTGTGAGTAAACTGGCCCAGGCCTGTTCTCTTCCTTCAAAGATCAGGATCAACACTCAGCTGTGCTAAATCTCACCAAACCAAAGCAAACACTGGGAGTTTTATTTCCTGAAGGGTGAAAAGCTGAGTTACCCTGCTCAACTAATCTTAAACTCCAGCTTAATGTTCTGTTGAATTCCTTCGAATGACTGGGCAAGCTGTGCTGTGTTCCAGCGGAGAAAGAACTGGATTTATCCTGATTTTCCCTTGTGGGATTTCTCGAAATCCAGCTGGGATTTGGAGAGGGAAGGGAGCACTGAGTGGTCTGGTCTGCCTTTCCATGGAGCACAGCACATTCCATCCCCCTCCCTGTTCCTGCCTCTGTGTGTGTGTCCTCTCAGAGATTTCCCAGGAATCGCTCATCCCTGCTGGCAGGAAATATGACACTGTTGTCCTAACAAATGACACAGGCTCCAGAGGCTGGGTTTGCAGAAATTCAACTTTTACTACAAATTCTTCTCCTTTCAGACACTGTTCCAATCCAGCTGGACCAGATTGGTCAATTAGTTAATACATTTCACCTGTTGGCTAATTAGTGCAACGCCCTGCTTATAAACAATCTTAGGGAGAACAAAAAACCCAGAAAGTAGGAAAAACAGCACCTGCAGGTCAAAGTTATCATCGTTTGGGTTAAGACTGCTCAGAGTCTCACAAGCCCACCCTGGGAAAACTTCATTTTCTCACTCTCTGACCAAGCTGTGGCAGCCACAGAAATGTGCAAAATTTCAGTGCCAGGACCAGACTCCAGCCTTGCCCCTGCAGAGTAAAGAGCACTTCAGGAAATATTCATATTTTCAGTGCCAGGACCAGACTCCAGCCTTGGCCCCCCCAGAAATGTGCACAATTTCAGTGCCAGGACCAGATTCCAGATTAAGGAGCACTTCAGGAAATACTCATATTTTCAGTGCCAGGATCTGCCCCTGCAGATCAAAGAGCACTTCAGGAAATATTCATATTTTCAGTGCCAGGATCAGACTCCAGCCTTGCCCCCCACCCCAGAAATGTGCACAATTTCAGTGCCAGGACCAGACTCCAGATTAAGGAGCACTTCAGGAAATATTCATATTTTCAGTGCCAGGACCAGACTCCAGATTAGGGAGCATTTTGGGAGCTGCAGTTTCCCTTTGCTGAAGTGCAGGAGGGAGGCAGGAGATGCGACACGAGGGCTGGAGTGACTGGCTTGTGTCCCCAAATGAGTGTGGCCACCTCAACGAAGGGAAATGATGGAAACAGCAACAAATCAACAGCTCTGGAGCCTGGCAGCCATCGGGGGATGAGATCAAACTTGTTTGACTAAACTTGCACTTATCACATTCCTGTCATTTAATCTTTCATCGCTTCATCTTCCTCTGCTTTTCCCTGAAATGGTCAGAGCAGAGAATCAAGGTGCTCTGTTTTTCAGGACAGTTCAGTTTTCGGGTGGAATAAAATAATATTATTATTATTATTA